>JAZGTN010000185.1:0-377293 GCA_037783415.1 Leptasterias polaris | reverse complement strand
TCGTGGCTTCGCACTTGTGCGCGCGTGGTCTCCCATTTCCAGTCGCTCCCTGGGATCAGCGGTCCAAGCCACGATGGCCTTGACAAAAGGCTAACCAGGTACATGTACTGACTTAACCATGTCTTGATGTATGCAATCATCGTCATTAGAGGCTGGTATAGTTTATCTATCATTTGTAACCACAGTGGGTGATATTGGATGGTCAGACAGTAGGAGGGTTGACTGTTTAATGTGAAGATGCAGTCACCACATGATAAATGTATCATATTGTAGGCTGGCACAGTTTATCTATCATTCAAAACCACCTTGGATGATATTCAATGGTCAGACAGTAGTAGGGTTTAATGTGTATTTCTCCACTCAAATAAGCCTGTTTATAGAACCTGCACAAAATTCCTGACAAAAGTTGCTATATTTTTTCTTTGTTTACACTGAATTTAATGAATTTTTCAGTTTTCTTTACATGTATACTTTGTGCACTGTATTGAAAACTAAAAGAAACTAATTTATCTTTAAAAACATATATTAACTGGGGTTCAATTTCATAGAAATGCTCAACCCTTTGGAGAGCATTCATTTCTGTATAACCATCATCCTATACAAACAGGCATGATGGCTGAAGTTGTTGATTTGTTTTACTCAATAAATTTTTTCAATAAAAATGTATGGAAAAATAATACAAAACAGAAATTTGGTTTTGTTTTAGAACTGATGAAACTGTGTTACATGTACATGTATAATGGGAAACATTGGGAAAATATTAATTCAGGAAATAATCTTAATACATTGTAAGTAGGTCACACCTTGCGGCCGCTATGGGCAATTTGTTTCAAGCTGCCTGCGGTTGCTATGGACTGTGAAGGGTTAAGCACAAAAAGTAGCTCAGCACAACAATACAAATTGTTCTGATCAGAACAAGGTTACCAGCCAAAATATCATAACACATACATGTATGACATCTGTCACAGGTATCCTGCTTATTTTTTCTTAGCTGAAAATTGTTTAGCAACATTTGCTGCTTAAGCTGCTCTATGACAATGAAGCCCAGAAAGTACATCATTAGACTAATGTACTCTAAAAATGTTGAAATAATGAACAGTTCCTAGTTATGTAGTAAAAAGTAAGTGTTATTATCTACATGTATGTTGAAATTGAAAAGGGGTATCCTCAATAATTGCAGTCATTATTTTAAATTTTACATTGCTTGTAAGTATTCAACACTTTGTACAAGAAATTAATGAAATAGAAAACAATATTTTGTGTCTGAACGGATGAAGAAAGCTGAAATTGAATGCAAACCAAATAAATAATGCATTGTACATGTATTTTGTTCTAATATGATGCATGGAACTGATGTTATATTGAGGAATAAATGTTGTAGTTTATATTCGTGCATATATTTTCAAATTCAATAACCTCAAATGGGGGTAATTTATACTTAAAAATCAAGTGCCTAAAGTAAACATTTTGTTCACTTGGATATTTAATCAATCAGGTGTGTTATAAGTATATTATTCCATACATGTTTTTTTGTATGGGCCTACTCTGCAAAGCCTATTGTATAGACCATGCCATTTGGTTTACAAAAAGAGTGACTTTGTGCATTCCAGGGCATTTTCTGGCAGGCAAGATATTATGCATCATAACCTCATAAAATCAAGAACTGTAAAAGTTACAGCTGAACAAGTTGTTGGATTTGCCCCTTCATATTAAAAGTTATGGCTGAGTGGTCAAGCGCAAGCTCTGGTGTTTCTGATCAACAAAATGTGGGCTCGAGGAGTCCCGTTCTTGACACTTGTGTCCTTGAGCAAGACACTGGACATATTGCTTGGTCCTTCATATGGGATGTAAAGCTGCTGGTCCCGTGTGTTGAGAATTGCTTGTATAAGAACTCAGTACACTTATCACTAAGAGAAGGGGTTTGCCCTGGTGTTTCTAGCAGGGGCTGCTGAGTGCACCACAGCACTTTGTAAACCCATACAGTATGCTGCATATGTAAATAGGTCTCATAATTCAAAAACTTAAAAATGTTGTCTTTAAAACTGTTTTGTTCCAGCGCCTTGAGTAAGACTCCGGTATTACTATAATTGTTATTATTATAAAAGTGGTATTGTTCAATGTTCACAAAATGTAAGATTTGTTTTACTTCACTGAGCTGTGTAAACAATTTTGCCTGCCAGAAAGTCCTGTGGCTCGTTTGTAAACATGATATTGCCGTTTACACGGTCCATATTTGATGCTAACATAATTTTGAATTAAGTTGTAACATCACTGTAGAGATTAGTGTTGCACTCTGACAATCGTACATCTTGTATAGGTGTTATTTTGGCCTTTGTGTCATGTGCAAACTGGCTTTTGAGTTAGCTTTGATGCTTCATTGGTTCTGTTTCCATTGTAAAGTGCTGTACTTAATGTTAGGATTTTTAGCCCAAATTGATGATGATCTAATACTGTTACTGGTATTTCTAGTTTATGCAACCAAAATGCCTTAAACTGGTTATGAGAATGTGGGCAAAATAATGCTCTCTATTGACCCAATTCACCATCACAATAATCTTTGCTGCCCATCTTTGGAGTCAATGTCACTGTGTGTTTTCCAGGTGTAGTGCAAATTTTAGGTAACTCGCCATTAACATGCTTTACATATTGACTCCCAAAATGGGGAGTGTTGCACAGGGATCAATTCTACAATGCAATTCTACAATGCATGTATTCATTCCTGGAAGTATACATCAACTATTGATCCCTTGCACAACGCGGAACGCACCTCCGCACATGATGCGCGTCTACCATTTTGGGAGTCAACTCTATGATTCTTGTGTACATTTTGACTCCCAAAATGGCGAACAGGACAGACGCGTATACGTGCCCTGCACGTTATGCAAGGGGTCTCTATATATACATGTACATGTACATGTGTATATGCACAGGTTTTTGTCCGTACATGTATTTTGTTCAACACCTCAACTTCCTTGAATGCTTTACCAGGATCCTTCCTCACTCCAATGCCTCCAAGCTCACTCCAACAAAATCCAACACCATTATTATCAGCATTCTCCCTTAACAGTGGTCCAAATGCAAGGTAAAACACCTGAGGACCAGTTACAATTCTCTCCAAGTGGTCTGGCTGGCTAGTTCAGTGTTGAAAAGCATCTCCACAGGGGCACCATTGTCAATATCAAAGCAGTCCTGTGGCTGTTACTACACTTGCGCCCTCTATATGTGTTAAGCACTGTATCATCAGAAAGTTCTGAGTACATGTATATAGTGCTTAAAACACACATCGGTGTAAGGCTAAACACCAAATTATATTATGGTGTTACAATGCATGCCTGATCCCAAGTAAAGCACAATTAGTTCACTAATGCAGTACTCAGCAAAAGGTTTTTGTTGGGGTTTGTGGTGGTTAGGGTTTGAGAGGAAAAAAATCTTATGCCTCTGAAACCCAAGGTGTTTTATTTCTGTTCTGTTGTATCCCACATTGATTGACTGGAAATTTTGATTATCTGTGTGTGCAATTTGAAATAAAGTCTTTGATTTATGTCATAAGAAAATACACTGGTGCGATGTTAACTTTATTTGTTTAAATTATTTTATTTGTCATTCATTCAAATGTAATGCAGTTCTGTACTCTTCAACTACCTGAATGTTGTAGTGGGGTAATTTTCCCGGGAAAATTTGTACTCTTCAACTACCTGAATGTTGTAGTGGGGTAATTTTCCCGGGAAAAAGTACATTTTAGACCAACTTATCAATTGACATTCACAGTACAACAGGTTTTAAACATTTTGCGTGGAAATAAAATAAGCTTGACCAATATTTCCCAGCCCCTTAATCTAAGCTCTGCTTCTGTTTTTCTCCTGCAACTCTGGATCAAAAATCTTGAATCTTGATGTTTGAGCTCGGTACGTATCAGACAAGTCATTATCCTATCAGGCATTTTCCACACCTTGACTAAGGCTCCGTCTCCAGACTACATTTGGTGTTGGAAACACCGTGCAAAATGTACACTGCTCAAAAACTGATGACGGAACTCCGGCCAAAGCCGGAGATCGAGCCGAGGTTTGGAGAAGGCCTTTGAGCTCAAATGTTAAGAATATCTCCACTGGACCATACTGAATTTCAGCAATTTTAATGGACATAGATTGTCTTTTAAAAGATCTACATGTAAATAATTGTTTTCTTTGTTTTATTTGCTGAACATTTAGTAGAAAGTTTGCAAATTGAAAAGCATCAAGTTTACATTAATTCTTCAAAAGTTTAAGTGTTGGTAAAATACTACACTGCAGGACTTGTTAGAATGTGGAGTAAAGCCTGGTTCATACTTCACGCAGAAGCGAATGCGAAGCGATTCTCTTGATGCAAACAATCGGGTACCCAATGTTTTCCAATTGTGACGCAAGGAAACTTGCTTCGCTTCCGCAATTCGTGGACCATGGCTTTACTGGCCAAATGCTCAATTTACTAGACTCTGGCCAGTGGTCAGTGCTCAGTGCATGTTTCAAACATTGCCTACCAGGTTTGGGGTCTTAGACATGTTAGACAGGAGCCTTTTACAATCAGACATAAACCTTCAACCATGCCATTATGCACTTCAAGCTTTTGGATGTGCAGGGATGACAAGTTGTAAACTCAAGAAAGACCAGAGAAAAGAAATTTGCAATGTTCATTTTTTGAGCAGACTTTCCATCAAACAAGTTCACTGGTTTCTACATCAGTCACTTCATCTAGAATTTCATTGGTCAGTTCCCATCTCCTTCCCTTCCAGTTTAAATGAGTGGGCGGGGCATACTCCCCAGCTTCTCCAAATTCGAAAAACGGACTAATCTCGATCGCAACGCTAGACTTGACGAGTCCAATTCCACCTGTTTTCTTAGGAGCTGGATGGTATATGCGCCCGCTGTTCGGGAGCATGCATAGTTTCTCTGGTTCAAAAGGTACTGTAAAGTTATCTGCGTCGTTACAAACTAATCGGTCTGAGGTCCCATCGTCAAATTGAACAAACTCTTCATCTGGCGGAAGAATTTTAGTGAAAACAATTGGTCGATCATCGCACCGTATAAAGTTCCTCTCTGCACCACAGGGAGACAGGTAAGGAAAGTCTGTTTTGTAGCGTTCCATGTTGTTCATTTTGAGACGTCTGAAGAAGAAGGATAGAAACTTCTTTTCTAGAAGTAAACGAGAAGTAACAATTTATAAGACAATGAGTATCACAATTATAAAACGGTACGAAGAAAATCACGAAAATTAATTTTTAATGAGATAATATGGATAATGCACACAGTAATTTTGATTTGTTTAGAATTAGTTAACAAGTTTTTCCCAGTTTTGAGACTTTGTTAAAATTAGTTAAAGGGTTTTCCCCCAGTGTTCTCATTTCTTGCTGAGTTAAACTGTCTCCCTGTTTGAGAATTCTTTACACTTTCTCATACACCTACCAAAAGTATGAATTGAACTTAACCTGCTTGTAAACTTGGGTCATAAAAAGACAAAGGCTTTCTTGGCCTGTCTTACCATGGACAAAAAATATACAAAAGGCAAAAAGCTTAAAATAAACTTGTTATAAATCAAGGTTTTTCCTGAATTCTGTTATAAACAGTTTTTTCAATAAACATTTTTTTTCAATTATCAAATAAGAAGAATCTGAAACAAAATCTTTTTTTGGTAGGTTGTTTTAATGTTCCATATAATCAACAACTTTGTACATGTAAGTGACTTCTTGTCAATATTTCCAAACATCAAGCCTGCAATGCTGTTTAAAGGCACTGAACACGTTTGGTAATTGTCAAAGACCAGTATTCTCACTTGGTGTATCCCAACATATTCATAAAATAACAAGCCTGTGAAAATTTGGACTCAATTGGTCATTGAAGTTGCAAGAAAATGATGAAAGAAAAAACACCCTTGTTGCACAAATTAGTGTGCTTTCAGATAGGAATAAAAGGCTTCTGGCCAGAAGTCTTTTATTATTTTAGTGAGAAATTACCTCTATCTCAAAAACTACGTTACTTCAGAGGGAGTCGTTTCTCACAATGTTTTATACTATCAACAGCTCTCCGTTGCTCGTTACCAAGTAAGTTTTTATGCTAATATATATTTTGAGTAATTACCAAACGTGTACAGTGCCTTTAAAACATGTTCACTAGTACGCCCTCGTGTGAATGAGTCACAAAATACAGTCATGATGAATACATTACCTTTGAAACATGTGATGAAGTTCTTCACCTTGGTATCATCCATAAAAAGCTGTAGTAAACAAGGGTAAACAAATGAAACTTTATTATTGGGTTTATTTACTGATGTGCATCCCGATGTAAGGTTAACATAAATCGCTGCTAAATCATAGGATTTGAACTGCCTCTAGCCATCGAGCTCGCTTGGTGGTCTAGTGTGGTATTAGACACCTGCTTTAGCATGGCAAAGGACCTGAGTGATAACTGATACATTTAGATTTGACTTATTTTATTTTTCATTTTTCACAGGACTCTGGGATGTTCTGAGTATTAACTCATTCAGTGCTTTATACACATCAGTGTAAGTGGCACTAAATATCCCCAATGCAAAATTTACATACAACACTTTTTTGTATGAAAAAGATCCAATGTCATGGCAAATTGATGAAATTCATGTTATGACTCTAACCCCACTTCTGTGGACAAGCAGAAGTGGGGCTAGTTTATGACCCCTGCTCTCAATTTATTTTTAGATTATTAGTAAATAAAGGTAAGAACTATTTTGTAAGCTGAAGAATGTTTCTCTGGTAAAAAAAGTGGAAAATGTTAAGCTATTATTACTAGTTAGGTAAATAGAGTGCAATGCGAATAGCACTGTAGTTGTGATACTATAGCCCTCTACAATAGGACTGAAAGGTTGGCACCAGAGGGTTACGACGTATTTGTCATCAAAATCATTGAAAATTACAAATATACAAAATAGTACTAGAAAACAGTATTATTATACATGTAGGCATGGTTGGTAGGGGACTACTGCATGAATGATTGAGTACACAATATAAAATAGTACAGTAGCTCTCATTATTAACTTCAAATCAAATTCTTTCAATATAAACATTGAAGACTAGTGTAATGGACACATTAAACACGGAGGAAAGAAATCTTCCAACTAACTATGCCTCGACAGAAAAATTATATTTAATTTATTTAGGCTCACATATCAGTTAATCAAACAGTTTCTCCTCCCTCTTTTTAATTGAGTATGTTGTTGTGTTTTTGACAGTAACACAATTTCATCTTTTGGCATGACTACTTAAATTGAAGACACTTCCAGTTGACAAAAAAAGGTGTATGCAACAGTGCAAGTGCAACACTCAGCTAGTTGACAGTCATGACACCATGCCCCATGGACACTGACCGTGACAGTCGTGACAGTTCACAGTGCAGTAATGCAAGTGCAATAGCAAAACTTAACCAACCTGTCCTTGGTGATCGATGTAATAGAAATATTCTCGCACTTTGGGTTCAGGAGATTGGCCTTGCACGTACTTCACGTTGTGGAGCTGTCTGCGGCAAAGCGAGATTAACCGACCGGTTTTCAGTCTTAAAAACATCATCATGTTGTTGTTTTCGACAAGTGAACTTTCTTCGTTGTTTTGATTACACAATAGTCAACTTTGACCTTTCTCACTTTGAACTTTGCCGCCACCCAGGTAAGTTGTTCATCGAAAAAGAAGACTTGTGATTGGTTTAAATACCTTAGATCAAACTTAAGCTATTTTATTTATTTACGCCACATTTTGGGTAAAATACTACACTTACATTACTTCAAATATTGTTATTAAACAAATTATCAATTACAAGTTAAATAATATTGAATTTCGTTATCAAAGAGCAACATAAACTGAAATATAAAGTAATAGAATTGACCAATAGAAATAGTTGTTCTTGCGTGTCAGGTAGACAGGTCGGCAACGTCGAAAGCATTTTCGCGAACTGTAAATTTATTATGCTGGAAAGGCGCAACTGGCTGACATTCTTTACTGCAGTTTGTTATGAGCCCGAATTAAAAGTATTTTTTGATAATACAAGCTAGCTCTGTATGTACATGTTTTGTTAATCCCTGTAGACTTACTGTGTAGCCCAAACAAACAGAGAGTGTGGCTTCGAAAAAGTGTCTCGAGGTTTCGAGAGCAAAACTATACGTACTTGCGAAAAGAACCGGCGAGAGTGCTTAAATGTCACCCTTGAGTTGACTTTGCGTGCTCATTAGTTTAGCTTTAGACCACTTTGCATGACTCCACACAATCTACAGTGGTTTGATTGCATCCCAGCAGCAGAGCAAGAACCTGCAGCAAAAGTAAAACGAACTGCATTAACCATTTCATATTGAAGTTGTTAGCAGGGGAAGTGACGAACCATGACAACGAAACGGTCATGGAAACTTCGTAAGTAGATTTGTTGAATTTATTATTTTTAATTTTAAAGCCTGGCCCATCTTCCTTCATGATAAATAAATTACACTGAATTGAAATTGATGTCTATTTAATAAAATACATTGTACTGTTATTCCTGTGCCATTTAAACGACCTCCCTGACAGCGTATCATCTCAAGTGAGGCTGTTTGCGGATGACTGCCTCTTGTATAGACAAATCAACACCTCAAAAGACTTCGCCATTCTACAACAAGATATTACAAATCTTGAATCATGGGCCAACCAGTGGGGAATGTGCTTCAATGCCAGCAAATGTAATATTCTTAGCATCAGAAATAAAAAATCGTACTTCTACACCTTAGATAACACCATTCTCCATCAAACACCAAGCAACCGTTATTTGGGCATACTCATCTCAGAAGATCTCAAATGGAACTCACACATATCCAACATATCCAAGAGAGCCAGCTCCACACTAGGATTTCTACGCAGAAACCTAAGAGGCTGCCCAACCAGCTGTAAACGCACTGCCTACTTAGCACTTGTACGACCAACCCTGGAGTATGGAGCAGTAGTGTGGGATCCTCATAATAAGACCAACATAGACCGCCTTGAGACCATCCAACATCGTGCTGCACGTTTCATCACAGGAGACTATCGATCACGGCAACCTGGATGTATTACCAAAATGCTCAGTGACCTGCAATTACCAGCTCTCCAGGACAGACGAAAGCAGCTACGTCTTTCATTTATGTTCAAGGTGGTTGAGGGGTTGGTACCAGCTATTCCATCACAACTTTACTTTACACCAAAAAAACCAGGCAGGCGCATTCGACCTAGAACATTCTTTAATTCACCAACAACTACCTCAATCGAAAGTTCAATAGCAAATAACTCTAAGTGCTTCAAAGTCCCACGGTGCAACACCAACCAATTTAAGTACTCATTCGTCAGTAGAACAATAATTGACTGGAACCACTTGGAAGAAAACGTCATTCAAGCTGAGTCAGTTGACTCCTTCAAATCCCTCCTTAGTCGCAGTCCTCTCTCTCACTAAACATCTAGCACGTACACCCCCTCCCTCTCCCGTTGCGTTTATGCCAATTTTGGTTTCTGCAACGTACAGATACAGATACAGATACAGATACTATTACATTAGTGTTAATATACAAATTATTTCTTAAATTGACACATGATTGATTGACTGTTCATGCTTGTCTTGTCTGGTGGCTATTGTTATTAAATGTTAGGCCCCCCCTATGTATTTATTTTGGTATTTATTCACTGTCTGTGCAGATCAGATCATCATCATGCATCGCATTTAACATCTCTATTATTCATTGATTGACATTGTTGTCTTAAGTGAATGATAATGTTTTGTGTTGTTTTGTTTGGTTTTTTATTTCATTTGTAACATGGTGGGTAGCATCACACTCACATTACAATCACAGGGCCAGGGTAATACTTATTATTTTTTATAATTACATGTAAAATTACATGCTACTGCTAGCAAACTATATAATCGTAATTTATATTAATATTATAAAGATGAGAACAAATCAAGCCAGATATATCCAAATGTTACTCTGATATTGATAAAACTTGTTGATGTAAACAAAAATGCGAAATATTTTGTGTCCAAGCTTTCAAATTCCAACTAATCAAGGTTTCAAATTCCAACTGATCCCAAAAGTGGTTTAGCCGATCAATGTAATAGGCCTATGATCCGTCCCAGCTGTAGAATGTGCCGAACTTTAGTAGTCCCAGCTTGAGTGTTACAATTGGGATGGCCCAACTTTAGCTGATATTGCGTGTCGGTGGGTCTCTACATGTAATTTCTGATCATCTTAAAGTTCGTCAAGCTTGACTTAGAATGGGGCTCGAATGGGATTTGGGTAAATATGGCGGAAAAACTTGAGAAAGATTGATAAGAATCCATTACACCATGTACATGCTGTAGTATCATGCACCAAAGCAACCTGCAAGCAGCCTAGTGTTGGGACCACCCATGGAACACCCTATGTTCTACGTGGTCCTATCACCATGCACAGTGAAAGATACAGTGAAAGATCTCTGGATCCATAGTTGGGCCATCCAAACTGTAACACTCAAGTTGGGACTGCATGGTCCCAGCTACAGTTGGGAGGCTTCTAAGGAACACCTACATTGTACATGTCGTTGGGCCCATCCTCTCCTCACTTTAAGTTGATTCTGTAGTTTGGGTGAAAATATGTCCAAGTTATAAATTAAGTATCAAAGTTTCAACAGAAATCATGTGTCCAACTTTCACATGTTTCAAAGCTCTACCCCTTCCATCAATGCAAAAAATATAGACATGAACTGTACATTGTTAGTGTTATTAAAACAAATGAGATGAGCCTAATATCTTTAATCACTGTACTTTTTACAATTTGTTTAGAGGAGTTTGTTGCCCATGGTGCCAATGTGAATTGCCTGGCGTTGGGCCAACAGAGTGGGCGTGTTATGGTGACAGGTGGAGATGATAAAAAAGTCAACATGTGGGCAGTGGGTAAGCCCAACTGTATCATGGTAAGTTATTAAATAGTTTGAATTTTAATGATGTAAATTGTAATTTTTTGTATCCTTGTTAGAGAATTTAAACATGTACCATAGGACAAAACTACAAGTTGATTTATGCCATAGAGAAAAGTACATGTAGTCTTGGTTCAAGACGTTCCTGTTGATTATTCCTCTCGCCAATAGAGGGCGCTATCAACCACAAATTGCTATCACTGCTTTACTCCCTGTGATAGCGTTCTCTTGTGGGGATGGTTGAATATAATAACAGGATCGTTGGAACCATAAAGGCGGTACATGTACATTTGTAAAGGGTTCAAAGTTCAGGTAAATTTAGGTTGTTGGTAGATGCTGTGTTTGGAATGTCATTAATTGGAAACTGATACCAAACCAGAGCAATTTGTTCCTCTGGGTGGACTTAGTAAGTGATGTTTGAAGGTTTGCATGGTGTGGTCTACAGGAAGTAACTATAACTAGTAAACTTGCGGGAACAATCATGTGTAAATCTCTTTTTGGAGGAGAGTTGGCTCTGAAGAGAGCCTTTGGTGTCGGAGCTAACACTCCTCCCATGCTAGATGTGCATGTATACATGGTTATCTGGTTATACATGTACCTGCAAGTTTTCTAGCATGGTTACTTCCTGACATGTACATGCCCTGTGAACCTCACCATGCAGGAGATAAATCTAGCAGGACAGAATTTGTACCTTTTTGCTGTAGTGTAACAAGGAAGATGAAGGAAATGAAGCAAGCAAAGTAATTAATGTTATTTTGTTAGGTAGTTTTTACCATAAAAAATGTTGAGTTTTTCTGCATGTCTGTTCTGCAGAGTCTTTCTGGCCATACTACCCCAGTGGAGTGTGTTCGATTCAACAGCAATGAGGAACTGGTTGCAGCAGGATCCCAATCAGGATCACTCAAGATTTGGGATCTTGAGGCTGCAAAGAGTAAGTCACAATCTTGTTTGTTTGTCATAACATTTCCTTGTAAATAACCTTTTTTATAGCAGAATTGCTCTTTGACTTGATGCCTCTCTTGCAGGCTTCCATGCCTTAATGCGCACTTGGCGTGGATCTATCAACAAGCTTAGTTAAACTGTACGTTGTATTTACACATTTGAGTTGCAATATTCCAGGGGTTATGTTGAGCAAGGTATGCTGGGGAAAAAATTACGCTGCAAGATCATTACATCGGCGCGGTAATAAGGTCGATACATACAGGTCATAAAATGCAACTGAAAGTTTAAGATGTTTGTACAAACAATGAGATAAATGTGCTATTTTGGTTGTACCAGCAAGTAAGTCAGGACATCTACAGCTAACATAGTGTTTTAGTTCTATAGTGACAGGCCAATGCTCTTTACCCCTCGCATATGATGTCGCAAGCTCAAACAGCGCTCTCATTCAGGTCAAAGGGAGATCTATACATATTGTTAGCTTAGAGTTGTGCGTGGTGCGCCGTACACACACACACCCACCCGTTGTTTGACCACCACAGCAATGGTGGCCTATACGACGAGCTCTACTAAATAGCCTTTAGGGTTTAATTGTTGTCATCTCATTTTGTATTCTTTGTAGGTATTAGGACTCTGACTGGTCACAAGGGAAACACTAGGAGTCTAGACTTCCATCCCTACGGAGACTTTGTTGCTTCTGGCTCTGTAGACCTAAATATCAAAGTGAGTTTGTGTAACGCAATAGAGACAGCCCCAGGGCATCTTATAATGTTGACTACATGATAAGCCTTGACAGTGATTTTCTACTGTTCTTGTTAAATAATAAGATTTTTTTTCTTTCTGTTTGCTGTTATTGCTTTCGGACATTAGAAATTGGAAAACATTGTATCTCCCCTCCCCCACTCCTCCATTTTTCACTCTGGGTCTTAACTCCACGGAAGCGTGTGTACTGAAGCTGTTGTTGCAAAACTCTTCTTAAGTCGTGCAATTATAAACCTATTCAAATGCAGTTTACATTGGGGCCCAATTTCATAGAGCTGCTTGCGCAGAAAATTTTGCTTAACAATTTCCTGCTCAGCAGAAATGAGCATGATACCAGTTACTGTTGGTATATATGTGACATGGTAATTTGGCTGGTAACCTTAATCTGGTAAGCATATGTTGTGCTCCGCCTATTTTGGGGCCCAGTTCACGAGATCAAGAGATCAACTTAGAAAATCTTATTCCAATATTTGTTTAGCCAGCATACTAGATGTGGATTCACCCATCTGGTACATGTGTAGCCTGAACATCTGACGTCACACTTCGAGGCTCGTGAATAATGATGCCGATCGGCAATGTTCAGTTACACTTCTGAGATTCTGAGAATAACGCCAGATACCAGCCTGACCTGATCTTGCCAGATGTATCTTTGACCCTGCATTCACTTCACACAGAGATTCGTAGTCAATTTACACGTACATCCATAGTAAAACAGCACTACATGATTTAAACAGTATGCATGTGCTGCATGCAGACGATCGAAAGTGCGAGCTGACAACTACATGTACATCACATCGGACCAATCACAACACAGATACGGAAAGCTTACGTCACAGCACGTTTATCCAATGAAATAATTATATCCAATGAAATCATTGGGCTTGTAAGACCAGTGCCTGTCTTTATCCTTGTGGGTAAAAAGACAGGGGACCAGTCTACTTTCACTGCACTGCGCCTTTCAACAGGCGCACGAGGGTGCCCTTTACCTGTGCTGAATCTTTCCACTGACAGTGACACACATGGCATTCTTTACAACATCTTGTTTGTACTTCTTACGGTTCCCGACTCAATGTTCACACTCGGTGATTCACTAACCATTGTTTTGGTTGTTTACTCTCTTCGATTGCATCAAAGTTATTAGTAAAATTAAATTAAACACTGACCATGGCCCAATTTCATAAAGCCTGTAAGCACAAAAACATGCTCATATAGCACAGAAAAGTATTGCTTAGCAGAAACAGGTTACCAGCCAAAATTACAATAACTTTGCATTGTTGTGACTGGTGCCCTCCTCAATTTTTGCTTAGCATAGAAATTTGTCAAGCAGTATTTTCTGCTAAACAGCTTTAGGAAATAAGGCCATGGTTTAAGCACTGACCAAGTATTCCTTTAATTTTGTTCTCCAAACTCTTGTGATAGCTTTGGGACATCAGACGGAAAGGTTGCATCTTCACATACAAAGGTCACACTGGTCCAATCACCTGTATTCGCTTCAGTCCTGACGGGAGATGGATCGCATCAACGTCAGAGGATGGCTTAGTCAAAGTGAGTGAATCTCTAGGTTAATATGCCTGCCTCCAAATTTAAATGTTAGTGTGGTCAAGGTTGTCATTTACGCAATTTTGACGACCCATTTGAGTCATGATTATATCAACATTTAACTTGTTGACTACATTTGTGTTTTAAATGTCCCCTAATATCTTAATGAGTCAAATTTTTCCCTGTGGCCTTTTTCTTTCAAATATGAAGCATCTACGTTTTGGATACATTTTGTTTGTTATAATTGCGGTCTAATTCACCAGACCCAAGCTCTGTTGTTGTCAGCAGCAGAGTGTGGGTTCAAATCCCGGTCATGACACTTGTGCTCCTGAGCAAGGCACTTGACCATAATTGCTTCGTAAAAAGTTGGGAAGGTAGTGCATTCTGCTCTACCAGCCAGGCTACTAGTGGATGATACCCATGCCTACATCCTTACAGACTGTGAAGGGGGTAACCCTGTTTCAGCCCCTGGAGTTGGTGGCAATGTGCCCCTGGTGACAGTTGATTGGGGTCAATGGCCCAAATCAGTTAAGTGTAGCCCTCACCTTCAAGTGGCCTTGTGATGTTAGACGATCTCTCATAAAATTTGTTTTAAAAAGTCAGCTCTTGTCTTCAGTTGTTATCTTCATGGGTCAGTGATCCCGGTGAGAGCGTTGGCACTGCCTTCGAACGACGATCTTTCGAGGTTATTCCAAACGAGCGAGTTGCGTGCGAGCTCAGGCGTTTGTGGCGGCGATTTTGAGGGTCCGCTAACTCCCTCTTTAAAACACGTTCTCGCTCGGCTCGCAAATGTTTTGGGGACTTACTTTTAATCATCACTGTACAGGCCTAATATTTTAATCTTGTAAGGGCAAGGCAGGTTTTCCTTCGGAAAGGGAACCTCTGTGTGGAATTTAAATTTGTATTTGAACATTACAAGGGGCACCAAGGCAGTGGCAAGGACCATTGTGGCAATTGCCTCCATTGAATGTATTTGTCTCATTGAGGAGTTTAACAATGGTTTGACTTTGATTTGTTGAAAAGTGCATTTCTGCCAGCTGTTGTGTTTTACTTTGTATGGTGTCTCTAGTTCTAACTGCAGGCCTGGGGCAAATTTCAAAAAAGAGCTAAGATTTATCTTAACTGCAAATCAATCGTAGTTGCTAAGTAAAGTGTGATGTCACAATACAAATCACTATGGCGATACTGACAACTCATCTTTAAGATGAATCTTAGTGCTTTGTGAAATTGAGCCCAGGAATTACAAGGAGGCCACGGCCTCTGTAGCCCCTGGTCTACTGGCCCCTTCCAAAGTTTCCAATAGTTTTTTCCAACAGATGAGGTGTTCCATTTGCAAAATGAGCAGTCTGTGGTTGTTCCGGTCATATGGAGCCATCTGCTTTAGGCCACTCCAGAAATATTTGGCCGATATACATAAAGTGGTTAAAATGTGAAAAACAGATAACAGTGTCAACAACAAAAATACCCCCAACAAATATATATACTCTTAAAAACTTCCTGACATTGCTGGTGTTCTTTTGTTTGTTGATACTTGAAAAAACTTGTCATATTTTTTACATTTTATACATATTTCTTTTTGTTCATTCTAGTTATGGGACCTGACGTCAGGGAAGCTACTGCATGACTTTAAAGGGCACACAAATTCAGTCAACCATGTTGAATTTCATCCCAATGAGTTCCTCCTGGCATCGGCAAGCTCAGACAAGTATGAGACAGTTAAAGAGGGAGGGGCTTCAAGGTCGAGTTCAGTTTTGTGTTCCACCCATTTTCCAATGGATTAGAGTTCTTACAAAAGTTGGAAAAACATTACAAGTTTCTAACCTTTACAATGTAGGTTAAAAAAGGTGTCAAATGCAACTTTTGTTAGATCCCAAAATGTTCCATGACGTCCATGTATAGTTTGTACATTAGTTGATTAAACTTTTGACTGGCTCACAAATTCCCCTTTGGGAATGTATGACCAATTTGTTTTTGTTGTCTGATGATGTCATGTTTCAAATTTCCTTCTGAAAGAGTATTAAATCAAAAAGACATTTGACACCGTTTTAAATTGAGGTTAGAGACTTATATATACAATTTTTTATTTTCATAAGGTCTTAATTTATATGTCTATTGGAAAATGGGTCCCCTCCGAACAAAGATATTGACAAAATAGGGACCCCCAACATAGGGCTAAATAGCTCAGGTGGTAGAGTGCAGGCACGTTAATCCGGAGTTCGTTGGTTCGAATCCTGCTCTAGTCAATTTTTCTTTGTTCAACCATAAAATTGTTGGAAATGGGTGCATCACAAAACTGAGTTTGACCATGGAGCCCCTCTTTAAGATAACCCTTCCAAATCATCTAAAATCCTCTTTAGGACGTTTTCTGATGGTGGAGGAGTGAGGACTGCAGGCCGAAATAACAATTGCTTATCACTGGGCCAGGCATATATCCATCTTTTCTAGGTCCAAACATTGTCGTGTTGAGTGACCATAGACTGTGCAAGTCTTGCACAAAAGGAAAATGAGAAAACGGCTCTAGAAGACGATATTCTATGAAATCAAATCTTCTTTTTAAATTCTATTTACAAAAATAAAAAATGGAAAATAAAAGTACCAAAATCAATTTGTTATATTGTATGTAATACAATTAATTTGTTACAATCAATATAGATAGTTCCCAGTAGACGCCATCTTTACGGGCAAATCGCATTTTGGCTTGCAGGCGCGTCAAGCGCTCAAATTATTAACGCAGCCGCGTCATTCACTAACCAATCATGCAATGAGTTTGGTGAAATGTGCGCGTCCTGCACGCCGTTCTCACGCGTAACGCATGACTGTTTGTTCCAAATTGCCTGTAAAGATGGCCGACTTACGTCATACTGCAACCTATCTATTGAAACAAAACTAAAACTTGGGAAGAGGATGCTTAAATTTTGAGAAACCCCATGTGCCAATCTCACCTGAATTTGCACCTGAATTTGTGCAACCAATACATTTAGGTTTAATGATTAACACAAACACCAGTTGGACAAAACAGTTTCAGAGATGGTTGAAAAAAAAACTAACCAGCCATTTTCATTGGCACCCATTTGTACTTTCATTTATTAAGCCAAGATGCATCAACCATCAATCTTATGAAAATCTTTATTTTTAATATCTTATTCTTGATTTGCATTCACTGACATGGAAGCAAGTTTCTCTTTTACCTTCTGCAGTATTAATACAAAAACGACACAAAATAATACTTCTACGTGCCCTTTTTTCATTCCCTGCTGTTTCTCATGTTTTTAGGACTGTCAAATTCTGGGATTTAGAGACGTTTGGCCTCGTTTCCTCCACACAACCCGCTGCATCCGATGTTAGGTAAGCCCTAAACATTGTTTGAGAGAACAATAGACTCACCTGTTAATTGTATCTGCTGCCACCTGTTGGGACATCAATACACAGTACACAAATATAACGTGGTTTGAGGTTGGGCAGTCTGTATTAGCTCCCCTTTGCACGGATCCGCCATGTGCATGTTACAGCCTCGACTTCATGCTTCATTTGTATTAATAATAATAATAATAATAACGAGTATTTATATAGGGCCTTTAACAAGATCAAAAGCGCTTCACATCGAACCTAATGAACATAACAGAGTTAGACAGAAATAGAAAAGAGGGAAGTTTTGAGACATTTTTTGAATGTCTGAATGGAAGGAGAGTCTGATGTGAACATGAAGTTTGTTCCATTCCCTTGGGCCTGCTATTGAAAAAGACTTGTCGCCTGTACTACAAGATTTGATGTTAACATGTATTGTATTTATGCATCTGTTTGGATGAAAGTGTCATTACATTACCGTGACAATACAGAGTTGTATTATGCTTCTATTTACTGCTGTCCCCGATTCGAGGCTCTACATGCAAATGGCTGACCGTGCACAGGGCCAGTTGGAAGGAACTAGTTTAGTTTGTCCACTTCCAATACCGAGGGGAGCTAACTTCGACTGTTCACCCAAAGTAAACCATATTATATTTGTTTGACTACACCTCATACATATTCAGTTATATCCTTATTGTCCACTACATTCTCTAGTTGGGCATCATTGAGCGGCTTGATATTTGCACGTGCTGCCAGGCATCTTTTCCTGTGTACATGTGGCTAGGGCATTTCTCACACTTCACCTGTTTGGCAGTTAAGCGAATGCTTTGTAAAGCACATGTGTAGTAGACTATTGTACATGTATGTGCGTCCCGTTGGACACTCTGCTGTGGATGTGCTTTACGAAGCAAACATGGAGCTGTACGCGCATTTATCCTGTGCATGAATACTCACGCATGCGCTCTTTGGTAAACTGCGAAAATAGCATATGGCAGGTGTTGGTGAATGGACCAGTGAGAATTAAACTCTTGATCATGAATATGTATGAGATATAGTAATTAAATAAATTAGGGGGTTCAATTTGTCTTTGTTCAACCCAAAATTATTTCAAATTTACTCGGTCAGTTTCCCTTGTGGTTTATAACTTGATATTAATTAATAGTAAATTTTGAATGATCATTCAACAGACTAGATGTATGTGTAGTTGCTGTAAATGGTTGGTTTTCATATGGGTGGCTAGGGGGATCAGGTTGACTAAGTAGTATATTGACCTGCCTTTGACCTCTTGTGTACCTTGGTTCCTTTGTTGTCTTTCTCTTCTTTTCGTGCCTGTCCTTGGTTGCCGATCTGTGAGTCTTTTGGTCCATCTGTTGTCTTGCCTTATTGCCAAGTGCTCTATCAGTCTCCATTTCAATTTCTTGATGTTCTCTTTGCATTATGGGAAAGCTCCATTAAAGAATTTCTGAGTTTGGCCACCAAAACTAGGAAACTATACACCCTTTTCAGTGAGTGAGTTTGTTTGCATTGTCACTTGTTCTTGATTCAATTGTTCCAATAAAAAGATTTTGGGGTCCACTGTTTGGAAAAGGACTCACAAGGAGATAGCAGGTGTGAGTTGGTTAAGACGAAAAGGATGTATCATTCTGGCCTCTTTCTCTAATGGAGCTTTCCCGTAATGTATGAAATCTTTGATATTTGTTTTTTCTTTCTCACCTTAGAAATGTTTCAAATCCCATTTAATAGTTGCGTTTTTGTATCCCATCAGGACCATTGTCTTTCATTCAGAGGGTTCGTACCTGTACAGTGGCAGTCAAGACATGCTGCACGCCTACGGCTGGGAACCAGTCTGCCTGTACGATACATTCTCTATGGGGTGGGGAAGGGTCGCCGACATGGCAGTGGCTTCCTCACAGCTTATCGGTGCTTCATTCAATCAGACCAATGTCTCCATTCATGTTGTTGATCTTACTGTAAGTTGTGATTGATTTCTGCCATTTTCAATTTGATAGTGCACAATTTGTACATAGCCCTACATGTATATCTATAGGCATTATTTTATTTTATGACAGGTAAACAGCTGTTTTTAATTATGAGACACATTTATATACATGTAGTGCCTTGTATCAGGGATGTGATTTCTCAATTTTTTTCATGGAATTCCGTTTTTTTTTGCAACCCCCCCCCAATTTTTAATATTTTTATTAGCTGTTCCGACTTAGACTTACAGTCGGAACAGGTATTGTTTTTGTCGAGATTTTTATTATTTTTCTATTTCTTTGTTTCCGCCTAAATTCCATAGCATTTGTACACGTTTTTTGTTGGTTCCTAATATCCTAATCTGTAAATATTAAAGAGTTAGATCCCATATCAAATTGAAGCTTAGTACATAAACTTAACTCTAAATGTAATAAATGTTAAAATTCTTAATTAGTTAGCCACTTAACAGCAAGGTGAATATTTAATTAGCCAACCTTATTAGCACCATATCTCAAAAAGTATACATGTACCCCTGATCGTCAACCTTTTTTCAGTTTTAGACATCTGTGATACTGTACATGTGTAGATGTGCTTTCTGGCCTAACATTACCCGTACGTCAGACCATAATTTTAAAGGAGTGCGATCGCGCTCGCGCTCCTTAATGTTTTTCAAGGAGAGCAAAAAAAAGCGCTCCTTACAAATTTAACAAGAGCATGTTTTTTCAAAACCCTAATTGTTGATTAAAATAAGCCGCTTGAATCTCGGAGTTGGCAGTGGCAACATCTAAAGAGTGCACGCTTTTTCTTTTTCCCCCCCGTTAATTTTACCTTTATTTCACCGTTCGTAAATAAATTGCGGCCCGGCGGCAGCCGGACCATGCGGTGATTTGTTTCGTGTATTGTATGCAGCTAGATCTATTGATATGTGTAGACTTGTCTCATTCCCCGCTTCATTCGCGGTACAGTTTGACCGTAGTACATGTACATGTATGTTTACTGCTGCAGCAAAGGAACATGTGTGGAGACATTGAAAAGTCTACTGACAACAACGCACGGTGTGTTGTGTGGATGCCCGCGAAACGTTAGACTTTTTTCACCAGTCGTCACTATCCACGTTCATAGGCAAAAGCGCCAGTTCTTCGATTCGTTTAATGTGTTTTACGGCTGGAGATATTTTTACGCATTGAACTATGACCTGGAAGAAACTTCTAGACAATTCATGCAATCAGTGTGCGTCACACACGTGTATTACTATTCGTCGACGTTTGAGTTGACGTCTCACATTATTTTTCCAAAATGATGCGGTTTGCAATCTTCGAGGATACTAAAAGGTGTTTCAAGAACAATTTTCAATGTCCAAAAGGGGGCAACACTTAACCCAATGATTCACTAACACAGGTAAAGACCCCAAACATCAACATTTCTTTTAACAAAAACCATTGAAAACATGACTGCTCCGTTCATATTTTCGTGGATTATTTCGGAAGATCATTGTATTTTTTATTTATTTTTTGACAATATACCTCTGATTTAATCTTTTGTAAAAGTATTTTCCTCCTATTTACTCGTCCCCGGTCCCATCTATGGTCCCAATAACGCCCGAGGGGTTCACAGAGTGCGGCGCTGACGCACGAGTCAACTTGCCCAAATTCCGGACACCACAAATTCTGGCCTTGCCCAAAATCCGGACAAGCATTTTTAGCGTTAGATTTTTTTCAGATTTTTTGTCATCGCCTATTCTCATGCACATGCGCAGTAAATTCAAATCTCCTTAATTCACTTTCTTGATTTAAGGAGAGCAATTTACAGCTCTCCTCAGATTTATTAAAATGAAGGCCTGGTACGTCATCATGACGTCATACTTGTAGGCGTGTTTTCTTTTCGTGTACAAAGTGTATACGTTTAGGAAACGTTAGGTGGTAAATCCTGGCACCATGGCTACAACGCCGTATTTTTTGTGTACGTCCAGTCACTTTCAAGTCTTTTGTTAATTTAGTATAAGGTTTGCACTGAAGCATACATGTACTAAGAATAGGACTTGCTCGAGCCACATTGAATTAATATTCAGATGTCATAAATTAAAATCCTTAATTAATTAATCACGTGACAGCGGCGTGAATATTTAATTAGCTAATCTTGAGGCCTACATATCTCAAGAAGTGTACATCCGATTTTAAAACTTTTTTCAGTTATAGACTCCTTGGGCATTGGAGATTAGCCTTGGGTAACCGTGACCCCATGTTGACCTTTACTTCTGGGTCAACCGGAAGTGCGACCATATCTCAAGAACTACACACCCGATTTCAATTTCTTTTCAGTTATAAACCCTTTGAGCATTAAATGTTAGACAAGGGTTACCATGACCCCCATGTTGACCTTTATTTCTGGTTTAAAAGCTCTTTTCGATTCAGTATCAGAATGAAGACCAGGTTTAGGTTTTTAGGCACATTTAAGTGAAAAGGGCCTGTCAAAGGTCATGAGTCTTCTATCTTGAAATCAGACCAACTTTAAAGCTTTGAAGCACTTAATCGAAGCAAAACAACATGGAACAGCTTTGTGTTTGTCGACAAACACTTAATGTCTAGTTTTATTAATTTTTTAATTTAAGATCAAATTCAGCAAAACATGAAGATAAAACTATATACATGTTTGTAGAACACCCCAGATTGCAGGGCTTTGGGCTTCACACTCGCAATCTTTCAAGCTCGCAAGCTTTATTAGCGCTTTGCGCTCACAGTTCAGGTTTTTTTCCAACAACCTATCACATCCCTGAGGTATAAATGGTGCTTTAGTGCAATTTGCAGCCAACCATGTCAGAACCACCAGGGTGAGCCCCTTCTCTTTACAATAAGCGCGCTAGGTTCTTTAACATGCACCAAACAACGCATGAGACGTACATCTTTTCTGTCCCATTCGAAGGGTGAATTCGTTATGGTCGAGTGTCTTGCTCTTAGGACAAACACATGTAAGCGCAAATGTCAAACTTCTTTTATAATCGTTGGTTGACACCAAACTGTGTGAAGTTGGCCTACATGTAGTTCATGGTAAAGTTAGGGCACACCAGTCAGCAGACTAGTTTTACAATTTTTCTGGATAGTAACTACATGTAGTAATTTCCTTGTGGAGGTTCCCTACATTTTTGGAATGAATTGTCTTGCACCTTTAAAATATTAATATCGTGACCAAGATTTTTTTATTTTATTATTTTTTGTTAACAGAAAGTAAATCGAGCAAGAGGAGTCCCCATGGAGCAGTTACAACCCCTAGGCCCAACGACCAACGTAGGTCAACCAGCACCAGCCACACTGCTGTCAGCAAGTGGAAGGAGAAGTTTTGTCACTGAAAGACCACCCACAACATCTACGAAACAGAGGTCAGTACAAAAAAACTCTGGAAATATTTGGATTGCTCGATGTTACTGAAGAAGAGCCTTGCGTTTGTAACGTTCTATTCAAATGGGAAACTGAGTTATTGTATTTATATCCAATAATTTCATCTCCCGTTTAATTTGTACATCATGTCTTCTATGTCAAGTGGTGTCCTCAGCCAATGATGTCGTGAGAAAAGTGTCTCAAGATCTCCCTGTCCTTCATGCATGTAGATATTTCATCTGTTGTCACAAAGCCAGTGTCCTTGCGTAGTATGTCCACGGGTGACCTCGGGTGATCTCGACCTCTTTGGGCTCGACCTTGCTTGGGCTCCCAGTGGACGAGCTTGCTGACTGGAAGCTCAGGGTGACGACAGCAGTGCCTTGCAAACCTGACTCTTCTTGCGCAGATTTTTGCTCTAAGCTTAGGGAACTCGAGATAAAGATCTGACTTGGTTAATTAGGCCTGTGATGATCGAGCACCCAGATACCCGACTGAGTCTCTGGGTACCAAGACACGTTTTGTGCCATTGGATGTACAGCCTTAGAAATGGTTATGTGGTCTTCCCCCCTTTGGCCTACATGTTAAACTGTGTAGAAAGTTTCTTTTGCATTTTGAATATTGTCTTGTGAAAACAAATTGTGGCTTACAATTATACAAATTTTGAGCTAATGTACATGTACAACCCAAAGGTCTTGTGGGTTTTCCCCAAAGTTTAAGCTGAAGGCTCAGGTTTTTTATCACACGGCCATGATCCTGCAATGTTTTAATCGGCCTTTAGAAACTGAGTTTCTACTCTTTCATTTCCATTCATACATGCCCTTAAATTGTTAAAAAGCGTAATAATATTGGAAAATCGGCAAAACTCTTCTGTTTTGGAAATTTTCAGTTCATGTCACGTTCTCAGGCTCTGTTTTGCAAAGGGTTAAATTCAGTGCATTTGATGCTCAACAGATATGCGTAGGCGTGTGTGTATTGATTGCGGTATGTCATGTACATGTAAATTAGCCTCTGCATAAGCTTGTGCACCAGCAAACAAACAATTTGTACCATGTCTCTACGTGATCTTCCCTCGACCAATCAGAATGGGTAAACTGTGGGAGATATTTAATGAATGATAGACAAACTATCCCAGCCTGTAATGATATCATCTGGTGAGTGTTCACACAGTAAACGTACATAGTTTGATATTAAGGCAATTTGTGTTTGCCTCATGCCCCTGTCCATTGCCTTCATAGAAGTGTCATTTACAAGGGAATAAACTGCCTTGCCCTTAAATGTACAAGAACAAAGTATCTAGCTTACAGTTAAATCTGTGCACAGTCATGCCACCATTCACAACCCTTGCAGTTGAATGGTTTCAACTAGTTGGTCAACTCGCTAGTAGGCCTTTACCGAGAAAAAAATAAAACGCCTTGCTCTAAAATGTACAAGAACAAAGTATCTAGCTTTCAGTTGTTTCTGTGCACAATTCGTGCAGTTGAATGGTTTCAATTGGTTGGTCCTTACCAAGAAAAAAAAACCTGCCTTGCCCTTAAATGTACAAGAACAAAGTATCTAGCTTACAGTGAAATCTGTGCACAGTCGTGCCAGCATTCACAACCCTTGCAGTTGAATGGTTTCAACTCGTTGGTCAACTCTCATGGAGACATGTAGGAGGGTTTTAATTACATGCAAGTTTTAATGAGTAAACAGTCAGCCACATACATCCACGATTATGCAGTGTTGTGTTAAACTGTACGGACCTGTTCTAAATAGTCGGACAATTGTATTCCTGTTGTAATTACGTTTTTATTTGCCATGGTTACAGTATAAAGATAGAAACAGTTTACGTCAAAGGTGTAGGAGGATGAAGGCTAAGGATTTTAGGTTTTCAGGCTGAACTCGCCCAATTCCGTCTTGTCAGTATTAGCAAGTAATCTCTCATCTTCCACCCACGCAGAATCATATTAATAACATTTGTATTACTTACACCATGCATTTTCCATATTAAAACTGATCAAATGTGCCTTACAATGAAACAAATTAAAATTCTAAGAAAATACATACAAATAAAAAAAGAACAAAAACGGTAGCAAACAAGCGTGTACATGTACAAGAGTTAAAAACAAATTCAAACAAAAACAAAAAAAATACATCAAAAAGTAAAAGGTTTAAGCCGGACCAGGCAGTGACTAAATATATTGACCCTTACATGTACATTGTGGTAGTTACGGGGTACTTCCTTTATTCTGTTATTTTCTTTTTTGAAGAAATCCTCTGTGGGGTACCACTAGAACAAAGGAAACCTTGTAGGCTGGCAATGTTCCTTTGTTCAAAGTATTAATAATAATAATAAACCGCATTTGTATCGCGCATATCACTGCTAAGTCCCTATGCGCTTTATAGAAATAAGAAAACAACAAGATACAAATGAAATACCAACGGAAGAACAATTACTGATAAATGGTGAACAGATGTGTTTTGAGGCGCTTTTTGAATTGCCCAACCGTGACTGCTTCCTTGACAGACTCGGGTATGCCATTCCACAGTTCAGCTGCAGCTACTTGGAATGACCTAGCTCCGTATGATTTTGTAACAGGGGTGGAAGTGACAAGAAGGGACTTTGATTTGGAACGTAAATTTCTAGAAGGAATATATTTGTGAACTAGGTCCTGGAGGTAAACTGGGGCTGTGCCTTGTAAACATTGAAAAGTAAGGAGGAGAATTTTAAACTTAATTCTAACTTGGACAGGGAGCCAATGAAGATTCTGTAGGATGGGAGTTATATGATCACGTGGGCGAGTTTTGAAGTCGTTGCAGTTTATTAATTCGAGAATCCGGTAATCCAAAAAGTAGGCTATTGCATGAGTCAATTCTGGACATTACTAGAGAATGAACAAGAATTTCCGTCATTCTTGGGTCGAGATTTTTTCTTATGGAGCTGATTTTGTGAAGTGCGAATGAGGCCGTCTTACAGATAAGATTAACACGATTACTCATTGTGAGATTTTTGTCAAAGATGACACCAAGATTCTTAGCAAATGAAACAGTATTAATATTGTAATCGTCAGACTGAATTGACACAATAGGAATATGAGAACGGTAACGACTTGTGAAATGGAGATGTTCTGTTTTATCCTCATCCATAAGTTGGCTTGTGTAAGAGCACCCATGTTTTTTGACCCCCAAAATCAAGGACTTGTGACGTGCTCTAAACCAATCACAAGGCAGAATCTATGGGATCATTGTTGGTCAACCCTGACATTTTGTATTTTCTCATTTCATCTCGGAGGCCCTGAAAATAAATATTGCAAACGGTTTGAGAAGGCTTTACAACTTTCAAAAAAGCACTACTGATGAAAAGGTTTTTCTAGAAGAGAACTTCACCCTGAGAGTTGATAGATTCATATGTTTTGTCTTCCTTCAAGAATTAAATAAAGTAACCCATCACTGAAGGGATTATTGCATTGTTCATGAGTCCATTTTAAATTACAAAAACATCTTTTGTTATGTATGACTTACCTACCTGTAAAATACATGATGTAAGTCAGTGTTCAGTGTTTGTATTGCCATATAAGTGCATAATTTGAAGGCATTGCCCTTTGGCAATAACTTGGCTTCTTCACGCGTCTCCAGTGATGCAAAGTTACAGCTCGTGCAGTAATTGGTGAATACCAAAGCGCTGTATAACGCCACTACACTGAACTTCAAGGCAGCTGATGACCTGAACACTTTGATGCTTTTGGCAGAACGATTTTGCGAACCCTGATGTTTGAAAACTCACTCACTCACTCATCGGTGCCATCCTCTCGAGGGTAGGCGGCAGCTAATCTTGATATGTCCCTCCATGCACTTCTGTCTTGAGCCAGGCGTGTTGCTGAGCTGAGGTTCAAGCGAGTCCAGTTCTTAATGTTGGAGTACCATGTGGTTCTTGGTCTTCCCCTGGGTCGCTTTCCTTGGACTTTGCCTTGCAAGATGATGGAGCTTAGGTATCCAACACTTCCCCTTGATACATGCCCAAAGTATTTGAGTTTGCGTTTTTTGATTGTTACCAGCAGACGTTCCTTCCTTTGGAGCTATTTCGGCCAGAATGGATTCATTTGTCCTCTTGTCAGTCCAACTTATGCTAAGGATCCTGCGGTAACACCACATTTCAAAAGCAGATATTTTACTTTCATCCTGTTTTTTGATTGTCCAGGCTTCACAGCCATATGTAGCGACTGGATAAATCAGTGCATTCAGCAGACGAATCTTGGTATTTGTGCTGAGAGAATTGGTTTTGAGTGTTTTGTGTAACTCTGTAAATTTGCTTTTTGCTATGGCAATCCTTCTTTTGATTTCTTTGGTGTTGTCAAGAGAATCTGAGCAGGATGCACCAAGGTAGACAAAATCATCTACTTGTTCAACAATCTCTCCATCCAGCTGAATGTCAATTTGTTCATGGGTTTTTGAGCACACCATTACTTTTGTCTTCTTCACATTCATATGGAGGTCGAAAAGCTTGCTTTCATTGTTTATCTGATGGAGAATGGTTTGGAGATCTTTTGCACTTTCAGCAAGGAAGGCCACATCATCGGCATAGCTGAGGTTCGATAACCTGCGCCCACCAATATTGATGCCTACATGTACGTTAGTGTCTGTAGTTACGTTGCGCATAATCCATTCTGAGTGATATGTTGAAGAGTGCCGGTGAAAGGATGCAGCCTTGTCGAACCCCTCTCTTTACTTTGAACATGTCAGTGTGTTCCCCTTCTACTTGGACTGCTGCTTGTTGAGAAGAAATGATTGAATGAATGCAACTATGTGTGTTGGGAATCCCATAACAAGAAGAGTCTGTGCCAACTTTTGGTGACTAACAGAGTCAAAAGCTTTCCTGTAGTCGATGAAAGCAATGTACATGTATGTGGGCATGTTGACATCCATGTTTTTCTGTTGTAGAAGTTGCAGATTAAAGATTTGGTCTCTTGTACCCCTCCCCTTTCTGAAGCCAGCTTGCTCTTCAGGTAGTTCCATGTCTAGTTTCTGTTGTAGTCTGTTGAGTATGATGGAGAGAAGAATCTTACTTGCATGTGAAATTAGTGCAATGGTGCGGTAGTTATCACAGTTGCCTAGATCGCCTTTCTTTGGAATGGTAATGAAGATAGATGTGACCCAATCTTCTGGCCAAATGCCGGTTGTCCAAATTTTGTTACAGAGTTCCCAAAGAGCATTGAGGCCTGCATCTCCAGAAGCTTTAAGTAGTTCAGCTGGGATACCATCGACCCCCGGAGATTTCTTGTTTTTCATCTTCTGCAGTGCCTTCTGGACCTCTTCCATGAGGATGTTTGGTTCTTCAGACCCTTGTGGAATGTCAATAGTTGGAGGTGAACTCTTGTCTGTATTGCGATGCAGTTCTTCTGTGAACTCCTCCCATCTTTCTTTGATGTCCTTGGTCTGTCAGTATCTTGCCATCTTTAGCTTTGATATTCCCAATTCTTGCGGCGAATTTGTTGTTGAGACGTTTAACTTTCTGGAAGAACTGTGCAGATGCATGCGTTGCATCCAACTGCTCAAGTGTGGCACATTCCGATTTGAACCACTCCTCTTTATCTTTCCTGACTTGCTGCTGGACTTTTCTTTTAAGTTGCTTGTACTGGGATTTAGCTTCCTCTGAAATATCTTTTGTTTTCCGATAATGTCGCTTTTCATCAACGATTAGTAGAGTTTGTGGCTTGATCCATGGTTTCTTGGGCTTTCTCTTTGCCTTCCCTAGGACTTTTTTGGCTGCTGAATGGATGGTTTCCTTTATGTCACACTAGAGCTCTTCAGGGGTTTTCTCTGTCGTTGATAATAGCTGGAAACGGTTGCTAATCTCTACTGTATATCTTTCTTTGATGTCTGGAGTTGTGATACTCTCAAGATCGTATTTGACTACAGTGCTACCTTTCTTCAAACGTTTCAGTTTCAAGCAAGCATCTGCGTAGAGTAGGTTATGGTCGCTGTCTATGTCAGCACCTGGTAATGTTCGGCTGTTAAGTATGCTGTTTTTCCATCGTTGTTTGATGAGAATATAATCTATTTGGTTTCTTACTCTATCTCCGGGTGAAATCCAAGTGTATTGCCTCCTGGGGTGATGCTGGAATAGTGTATTGCAGATGGTCATGTCATTATCTGCACAAAACTGAACGAGGCGATCCCCTCTGTCATTTCTGTTGCCCAGTCCATGCGGGCCAACAATGCCATTATCAGTTTTTCCCTTACCAACTTTTGCGTTGAAATGTCCCATGATGACTAAAATGTCCTGGCTCGGTGTTAAATCAATGGTGTCTTGGATAGTGTCGTAGAAAGAGTCTACCGCTTCATCATCATATGAGGTTGTCGGTGCATATACTTGACAGAGTGTGATGTTAAAGGGTTTTCCACTGAGTCGGACAATATATTTTGTTTGAAAACAGTGACAACAAATAATGGGGTTTTTCACTGTTTTCTCATGACTCCGAAGACAGAATTAGCTTAAAGTTTTACAGGTTCGTTATTTTATGTATGGGTCACATCAATTGTGGATACTGGTCTTTGACATGTACTGGAATGTTGTAATATGTGCTTTAATGCTTTTCCAATATATTTTGTTTTACCCAGACTCTGATGTGTGATAAACATATCCAGAGTCCTGTGAAAAACAAACTACAGGCGTACTGCTCGGATGAGATTCGAACCCTTGACCCCATACCATTCTAGAGCAGATGTCTTACCACTATACTTGCTAGACTAATACTAAGTATACAGTGCTCTAATACACATTGGTGTACTGTATAGGTGATACACAAATAGTATTCTTTATCCCCAATGCAAATTTGACATCTAATTATAAAACTCCACATTTTGTTATGTTGTCGTTCTCCCTGTCTTGTTGTACAATGTATGATGTGTGGCCGTTTTTGAAACCACGAAAACAGGCTTCAAACAGGGAGCTTAAAGCAACATCGGTAATTGTCAAAGACCAGTATCCAAAAAGAATAGTAGAACGTAAGGAAACGTTGGCGACCTGTGGATGGATATTCAGTATGACGTTTCAGAACATTGGCGGCGCTCGAAGGATTAAGCTAAATCGGTCTTTGGAGTCATGAGAAAACAGTAGTAAAAAAAACATTAAATACATGGGTCTTTCCATAAATGAGGGGGCCAAAGCGTGACATGGTGTTATATCTCAAAAGATAATGTTTCTATATTCTTTGCATGTTTAAGTTGTGGGGATAGCTCATACGTTTAATGTATAACTTCAATTTCTCGAATCAGATTTTTTGTTTTCATATACGATCCAAAACTATCCATCACACTGTAACGGAGACACCGGAATCTCAGTTTCCTGATTAGAGTGTGAAACTTGTGACTTGTTTTGCCATAAATTAGTAGGTTTTCATTGAAAATTTAAATTTCAAAGGGTAATATGTAGACATCATTGGTACTTGTATACTGTAATTCAGCTATTTTCAATGAAAACCTTCAAACGTAGGCCAAGAAGTAAAAGCCGACAGTTTCACGCATAACCGAGAGACTGGTGTCTTTGTTACACCGTGACTCAAAAAGTCTTCTCTCCCTTATTATGCATCATAAATGTCTGAATCTAGCAAAGTGTATACTGTAGTAATGTGCTAAAATACATGTAGCAGGTATTACAAATGCATATTCACTGTTTTCAAACATCAGATTTTGTCACGGGTGATAAAGACTAATTGTTTTACTCATTTCACACAAATTATAGCATTTCAAGCACAAATTTTTTCAAGTGAAGTTTTCCACCATGACCATCTTTAATACCATATAAGCAGCGTTGTAGCCACGCCGGTCGGCGCCGGTCGGGTGTAACCGGCATTTGCTATTGCCGACCGCCACACAGACTAGATGAACATCCTACCGACCGGCACAAAATGCAACAAAGTTACAATAAAATGAACTACCTCTTTTACACAGTCGATCGCTTGTTCAGTTTGAACGGTAAAGTTGTTTTTCCCCAGTTGTCAATGATTAAATAAAACACATTTTCAACCCAAAGGAAGCCGACAGTTGGATGTCCTTTTCTTTAATGTTAGCCCCAGACAGCTGGACACTATCCAGACATGTCAGGGAGAATGATTGACCCTCCAATTGAGACCCAATTACTCTTATCTATAATCCTCTGCAGTTTGTTACACAATAGACCGATCCATTAAGCCCCGCCTCCTTACGAGTTGACCAATCACAGCCGCGAAACCCGATCACCATTAGTGCAAAGATCACCAAACGGCTCAAATGGTGATCAGATTTCGCGGTTGTGATTGGTCAAAGAGAAATGGGCGTGGTTTAATGGATCGGTGTATTGTTTTAGTTTGCAATACTCTTGCTTCACTCAAAAGACAAGCCGCGTGCGTGGTGTCTTTGTAGCTAATCCTCTACAGTTGTTATACAATTGTTTTACTTTGTAATACTCTTGCTTTACTCCAAAGCGAGCCGCGTGCGCGGTGTCTGTGTGGTGTTGTGACCTGGTTTTGTGACTCTTCGGAGTGGGTTTCGTGTTCTTTTAAACCTGGAAAGTGTGTTGACATCTGCTGGCTTTTAGATTTAATGTTTGTTTTTTAATAAGATATGATTTATTAACATTTTATTCATGCAAATTGTTCCATCGGGTTTACCACCCATGGGGAAACCCCTGGCCAATTTTCAAAATAGTATTTTTTGGTAAATTGCTTTTTTCAGAGTACAACTAATAGTTTATTTATAGCCTTCAGGCCTTTGTTAAAATAACATGTTTGGCCTTTGTGCTCTATCTACTGGCTTTGGAGCCCTCCAAAATTTTGTTTGCTCCAAGACCAAAGTGGCCTTGCCCTAAAAATGTTGAAGCCTATTGAAACTGTAATGAAGTTTTAAATAACAGATTTACATACCTTAAAATGCATTACAAAAATCATGTCTCAGAAAACCCATACAAATCAATTTTTAAAGCAGTAAAATTAAAAGCTTCGCTCTATTTTGATTGTAAATTAGCCGGCACTCAAAAAGTTCTAGCTACAACCCTGCATATAAGTTATGTGCAAATCTGTGAACCTTTTTTATTTTCACCCTTACCAATGTTCAAATTCAAATTCAAATTCAAATTCAAAATTTGTATTAGTCACGTTAAAAGTACATGAAATTCCTTTTCCTGGTGTGAAAAGTATATATAAAAATACAAAAAACCACATTAGGACACACCACTCAATAATTACAATAAAAAGTGTTTAAAGTTATTACAGAATAAAAAATACAGAGAGGAGACAGTAACACAATAAAAACCCACAACAGACATTGGCAATGCTAAAATACAGACAACATTCACAAGTCCACCTCCCCTTCCTAAGTTAAAAACTCTCTCCTGTGATTTGTGTTTAAAACATTCGAATGTTGTACACACCCTTTAAGCCAGAGCCCAAGCAAAAGCCATGGTTTAGAAAATGGCGTCAGTCTCCACCATCTTCCTTTAAACTTGTCTTAAGAAGTTGATACACGGGTGATCCAATCGATGTGAACGGATAAACCGTGCAAGTCACTGACACACACTGTAAGTTGATCCCAAGCAATGCATTCATTATCAGGTGTATCCTGTTGAATCGTCCCCAGGCAAGAATGTACAAAAATAATTGAATAAACAGTACTTGTGAATTCCTGGGCTGTCCTCCGCGGTTTGTTGAAAATCCCGACGCAAAACCAGCGCTGAGTGTTTGCGGTCCAAGCTTTGTTTGCGAAAGTGATACATGTACTGTTGGTGTAGAATTACGATCTGTGTTTTTTTTTATAACTTAAAACTCATTGAAGTCAATTGAGAAATCCATTTTCCGCCCACAGGCAACCGGTAATTCATGGAGGCATGATACAATGTATAGTGTAAGTCAAGATTTTGACTAGCAACTTGAGTGTGGCAGGGAAACAATGAAACTTATTCACCAACTCTTTATAGGCCGATCCAGGTAAAGTTTCAACTTCAGACAAATTGTAATCTATAATAATTATAACAAAAATAGTCTTATTATGGTGCACGTATCAATAAGGTACTCAAGGTGCTTGAAACAAACAAACAAACAAACAAACATATTAAGAATTTTTATTTATTTTTTTCCAGTTTATGTAGCACCTTACAAGGGTTTACAAGGTGCTGCGGCGCATTCAGCAGCCACTGCCAGGAACAAAACTGGGTTCTTTTACATACGCGCATTACACAACACAAGGGACCTTCGGCTTAATACGTCCCTTCCGAAGGACGAAGCAATAATGGTTAAGTGTCTCACTCACAGACAGAAGTGTCAAGACCAGGACTCAAACCCATACTTTACAAAGGCCAAACAAAATAATATGTGTGTTTCCTATTACACTGACCAAAAATTTAGGGTAGGTAGGGACAAAAGAACATTTTATTTTGACAGAATATTTTATTGCTCCAAAACTTAGGGTAGGAACGAATGTTAAAAATATTTTTGCCCTTGCACGTTAATTTCCTGCATACATGAACACCCTAAAAATGACATACATCTAGTCCAATGCCAGTAACAATAAATATAGTTGCAGTACCACACTTGTACAAAATATGGGAGATATAAACAAGAATTCAATAATCATGAAATCACTCTTCAGTACATGTAGGTGTCGATTGAAACAGTTCATAAACTAATATTAGTATAAAAAATATAAAAAATAAAAACGGATGTGAAGTTGGCAAAATTGCGTTTTGGGACACTCTCTTTTATCACATAATTTCTGCCATTAATAATACAATTTCCATCAACAACCATTATCATGGGTTTGTGAGAGGAATCGGCAGTTTAGAACTCCGTTTGTAAATGAAATAACATTCGTGATTCAACGATCGATCGACAACGCACATGTAACATTGAGAATAAATTCAATGAACTTTGCCCCGCAACGCCCTCTATTGGCAAACATTGACGATGTTTAGTATTAATCCAAGGCTGTGTATTACCGACAATCTGCAAGCGCGTGCGGCACAAACACTGTGCAGCAATTCTTTACTGGCTTGAACGTTACTGCGTTCTCGTTGAAGACTAGCCCAGCTCTCTTATGAATATGAATATATGGTAATTTCAACGGCCATCAACGGCCAATCACAGCGTGCGGAATGGTGGTTATCGTGGACTTTGGACCGCTGCTGTTCAGTATAGTACAACAGGCCATGTGTGTGCTGTACTACATGTGCCTACTGTGCGAACGTCGTGGGGCCCGGGCCTGTGCACGTGCGGTGGATACTCAGCAGTCGGCATCATGTGGTTCGTGTTTTGACATTTGTATACTGAAATGAACGATCGCGATTCGGAATTGCGATCGCGGCCACATTAATCTAGCAAATATCCAGACTTTACAACTTATAAAAACCATTTGAAAAATAGGAAATATTAAATATAAAACCCTTAAATCATTGGGTATTTTGTCAAAAACTTAGGAGTGGGATCGGGTATATTTTATTTTATTTTTTCTGAAAATGTCTAAAAACTCCTGGGGTCGGCGTGTTTTTCTAGGGACGGTCGGGTAACCGGAAACACACATATTATTTTGTTTGCCCTAATCAGGAACATCAGAGCTTGAGTCCAGTGCACTTGACCTCTCGGCTTTGTCAATAATACTGATACTGAAAATAACTACATGGTGCCTTGAGCAGTATTTAATTTCTTTTAAAGCTTGTATGCTTTTTGAAAGTTTTTTTTAAATAATTCGGTTCCAATGACTCGCTTGAATTTAGTGGAGGACTATTTTAGTTCTAATCAATGAGCAATACATGTAGTTACATGGGTTAGGATTAACCATGTTTTAAAGGATTTTATCCTGATATCAGGATTTTTCTTCAAAGATCTTGTTTTACCTTCAAAGTTTCTTGAAGATGTGAACTTATTGTGCAAGCTTATTTTTCCGGTTTCTGTGATGTGGATTTCCAGTACATACATGTACATGTAGTTAGAGAATCTTCTCAGTCCATCAGTGTAACACCCCGGTTGTTCAGGAGGTTACAGCCCTGGAATGTTGGAGTAGAACGCTGTGGAGCTTCCAGGAGCCGGCGTAGGTTTTGCTCACAATGTACAACCTTGTGATATGGAAATCTTTTTAGCTCTTGGTTTTAATGCAAGTGTGCCCCAATTAAGGCTCAAAGCCACTCTTGGTAAATTTAAGAGGCTGCTGAGGAAAAATATTTAATATGAAAACAACTCTGGGAAGCTAAAGGTAGGACTTAATGTTTTTCTTAAAACAGTCTAGGTTGTAAGATGGAGGGAAGCATGCAGCAGTCAAGGACTTTCAAAGAGATGCAGTACATGCTGTTGGAATAGCTCTTTGTTCTAAGTCTCTCTTGAGTTCTGTTTGTAAAGACACTATAATCAGAACCCCAGGCTCTTAGTGCTTGTGTATTGCCATTGTCAAACAAGTCTGCATAATCAATTAACTTGTACAGACTTGCTACAAATGAAATAGGATTTTTCTACATGTACGTGCTAAAAATGCTAAACCCTGAAGATGCCATCTTTTTGTGTCGTTGTCTGATTTTGAGCGGGTGACCCTCGGGTATGCCCACCATGTGTGCTTTTAATTATAAAACACAGTACCTCACCAGAGCGGATGGGTATACTGTCTGACTGAGTGTCTGGGAGAGAACAATGCACAGCACCCCCAATTGACTCCACAGGATGCTCCTCTATGCAGTGTACCCCTATTTTTATTCCAGTGCAAATAATTACGAAACTACCGCTTGCCCCAAGTGTTTGGTACAGCAGTTTCGTCTGTCGCTCTTTGTATGAAAGGCGGATTGTTTCGTTGTACATGCATCACACGACACACTGAGACCCTCCAACACAATACACGACCTACGTACATATCAAGTTTATTGTGACTGTTTGAGCTGTCTCGGACGGACGGGTCAAATACTGACTACCTAATGGGGTTTACATGTAGGTCAAAATGGCTTTTGGTCATTACATGTGCATAGATCCGAACAGCCCCTGCGGGTTCAATTGTGAGAGATGTACCATGTACATGTAGGTGCAGTATTTGATTGATTGTACGACGCAGTGGTCATCAGCAGGGGTATTCTATTTCAGAATCAAATCAAGATATGACATGAAGTAAAACTTCGAACCCCCACCGGCAGAAGACAGAATGCAACACAGTCCAACTAAACTAAAAGTGTGCAGCATTGTTGACTGAAACCTGATCCATTTTGCTAGTGGCTGACTATCATGAACAAATAACAGTTTTCATAATATCACATATTTTTGTTAGATCTTTTTTTTTCTTCCCCTTTTGCATAAAAATTGAGCTACTTTTGGAAACAGAAACCAAGTTTACACTTTTCGTACGTTAGAGATGCATATTGGATTTTGTATCAACGTATTCCATGACTGGTACAGTAAGGAGCATCTGGAGTTTTCAACATTTTCATGGAAAGAAAAGGATATACATGTACCCTGTAGTCCTACTTCTCAAGAACCCCACCCTTATTAAAGAAACCCACCCATTATAAGAAACCCCACCCATTTTAAGAAACCCCACCCATTTTAAGAAACCCCACCCATTTTAAGAAACCCCACCCATTATAAGAAACCCCACCCATTATAAGAAACCCCACCCATTTTAAGAAACCCCAACAATAAGATAAATAAAAACTACCCCTTTTAAGAAACCCAACCCTTTTAAGAAACCCCACCCCTTTGAAGAAACCCAACAAGTGTCTTGTTCAAGGACACAAGCGTCATGACCGGGACTCGAACCCACACCCCGACGACTTAACCACCAGAACTTGAATCCGATGATCTAAACCACTCGGCCGTGACACCAATTTTCCACATAACCAGCTGGGGGGATCATACCATTAACAGTACAATGACATTTTCTTGCAGAGAGCCTGCGATGAAATCAGAGCCTCAAAGGGAATCCCCGACCCAAGATGACAACAAAGAAGAGGATTCACCGTCATCAGCAGACATCAAGGATCCCGAGAATTACGATCAAATATTCCACCCCAAGAAGAGAATCTGTAAGTTAATGAACTTTAAAGGAAACCAGAGTAAAATTGTTTTGTATGATCCCCTTAACAAATTCATACATTTTAGCAGGCATGTCACTTCTCTGCTGATCCGTACTTTTTCCATATTTATCATGTTAAAACTACTGTAGAGACACGGGAAAAAGGCCAGTCCTCTATTTTCAAAAGGACAAGCATTCACCAAATACAATAAAAGCAACAAAGTCCATTAGATGATGTCTAAAATATAAAATAAGTGATTTCCTGTACTGATTTAATCCTGGATTATTGGCACACAATGCAGATTAGCACAGAGAGTGCTACATGTAAGACACTATTCCTTCCCAATTAATAGTATTTGTAGCTTGGCCAGAGCCATGCTCCCCACAAAATGGAGAGAATTACAGACCGAAAATATTTGTGCTCTCTCTTATTCAAAGCTAAAAATGGAAAAAAGAGTGAGCTAAAAGGTCACGACCTCAAAGTTAACTTTTTCATTGTATTATGCTATTAAACCACAAAGTTGCTTGAACACTAAGGGCTCACTTGGGTTCCCTACATTACTATCATTAAAAACTAAAAAGCAATGACAAAAGTTTTGTGTGCTTGAAACTGTCCCTTTTTTTCCCGTCTTGCCATTGAAAACCGGAAAACACCACTAAGTTTGAAGTGCTTGGCAGTTTTTTTTAATTTGTTATTCTTCTTTTCTGTATTATTATTATTATTTTTTTTTTTGCAATTTAACAAAGATTCATGTCCGAGAGATGCTCTCAGATTATTGGGTAATGCACAATCAGTCATGCAACTTGTTCAGGAGATGAGCTGATTTTCCAACTTTACCTTTACTTCAGTGCCATAGAAAACCGGAAAATGTGTGCCAGGTATTTTTTTTTGGGTTAACTTCACTACCCAGGGTTGCCCCGAGTCTTTTTTTTCTTCAAATCTGCTGCATTCTTGATCCGGTTTCAATCTAGCTGCTCGGTTCTGGATTGCTTCTACAGCGTTAATGTAGACTTGTTGATAGGGGTCCCAGATAGTTGAACAATATTCTAACTGTGGTCTGACAAGGGTTCTATAGGCTGTAGCTTTGACGCTCTGTTGACAATGGTGGAAGTTTCTACGAAGAACCCTCAGAGTTTTGTTAGCTTTGGTGACTGTTTTATTGATGTGGTTGTTCCATGACAATTTGTTGTTGATAGTCACTCCCAGATAAGTGTGATCCTCAAGTGCCTGGAGATCAGAATCACCCATTTTGTAGGTTGTAACTAGAGGTGTTTTCTTGTGAGTAATATGCATTGCGAAGCACTTTTTGGTGTTAAATTTCATGAGCCAGAGGTTTTGCCAGACACAAAGAGAATTAATGTCTACTTGTAGAGCAGCTGCGTCTTCGGAGGAAGTAATTTCCTTATACATTATACAATCATCTGCCAGGAGACGCACTGTAGATTTTATAGTCGCTGGCAAGTCATTGATGTACATGAGAAACATTGCTGGGCCGAGCACAGTGCCCTGGGGCACACCAGATGAAATTTTATCTGAGCTGACTCCGTCGATTATGACTTGTTGTGTTCGTTTGGTGAGGAAGTTTCCCATCCATGTAACAAGAGACTTTGAAAGACCGCTGTGGCGAAGCTTGGCCAACAATCTTTGTTGTGGCACAGTAACTATGGCTATTTGTTTTTGATTTGCAGTTATGGCTTTCCATAGTTTTCCAACCTCGGTTGGCAAAAACTTGGGCTGTGACGTTTCAATAGAAAGGTCTATATAAGAGTATTCAATTACTCTAGCTAAATGATTTGAGTATAGAAAATCCTAGAAAAAATGCATTGACACACACCGCACATTTAAACAAGTGCAAACATGTTGTATGTGTACATTGTATATTGCTAAAACTGTACATTGTTTTAGTGCACAGCTTTACCCCCTCATTACCGAAATGGTACTGTATTGTTTGACCACTCAAGCACACATTCTCGCACAACAGCAAGCTTTTGTTCAAAGGCCAATTTTACAAACTCTAATGTCACATTAAAGATACATTGCAGTTTGAAATACATCTTTTGTTGCTGTACTCCCAAACGCAATATGTGGAAAAAAACAATACTTTTTGGGAAAATAAAATGAGTCTTATAATTTGGTCTTTTATCATTGCACCAATGTGTGTTAATTACACTGTATACTCAGTACTTACTCGAGTTCTGTGAAAAAAATCCACTCGCAAATCACTCGGGTGGGATTCAAACCCATGACCTTTACATTACTTGAGTTGATATCTTACCACTAGACCACCGAGCAAGCCTGATTGCTAGAGGCATTTCAAATCTTTAGCAGCGGGTACCGCAACGATTTAATAGATATTAATTTTGCATCAGGGATAAAGAATATAATTTCGTTTGTGAATCTTTGCTAGCATAACAAAACGTAACATGTACACAATGTACATGTATGTATTTAATATCTGAAGATTCTGACATGAAAGTATCTTTAGACACTGTAAAAAATGGTTACCTCCTTTAACCCTGCGTCGAGGGATCGCGCAGTCAGTGACTGCGCCATTGTAAACAAATTGTGTTTACTCATTAACTGTACAGTCAAAAATTGCAAAATTTCACAAGTTCCCTATTGGAACATAGCCGGATAACACTATTACCAGCAGAATTAGCTTGGGGTGAGTCTTCGACTTACAGTCACCTTTAACTTCAAAGCCCCATAGAAATTGATAACACATTGACATTGGATACACTCCAAGGTCTAAGATCTTAGCTGTGAGTGTTAGTGTTATTACCAGGCAATCAATCATCCTGTCACTTTTTTTTGCATCATCCTGTCACTTTTGTTTGCATTTTTGGGGGTTCTGGGGAATCAGTGAACCTTTGTGAGTCTATTGATACCATGTTAGAAGAGTTTGTGAGCAGCCAAAATCAGTTTTACATGTAATTTTACCAGTACAGTCGCTGACTGTACAACCATGTGATGGCGCGTGTATATTGGCATACTGCAGCGCAGGGTTTTAAGAAGTTTACTTGTACGTTAAGCTCGCAATGAAACTGTGTGCTATATAAGGTTTTTTTTTTTCTTTCTGTAAACTAAGTTTTACTGTATGTTTCACTAATTGGTCAGCATGATTGGTGATTGAATCTCGAAAGATACATGGTATGTAAGTGTAACATGGATGCAAACTATTTTGCGTGGGCATACTCTTTCCCTAATTGGAGCCTGACTGGAAGCCCTCCATTTACATTGTTCAAGCAGCTTTCTGCTGGATTCAGTCTTAACAGTTTTCCTTGGCTGTGTCCAATTATAGAACAAAACTATCCATGTTGCATCTCGGCTATGTTCCAAGCACACAATTGCTTTTTCTTTGTTTTCTCCCTTTTCTTGGGTTAATTTCTCCTTGTTGAAGGAGATTGACCATAGGGTTTCATTCAGGCAATAACATGTTATTCTCTTTTGGAAATGTCAAATGAGCATCGTTGTCATACAGTACATGCATGTACATACATGTACATGTTGTACATGTAGAGAAATAAATAAGAAATTCACCAATTAACAGCCGGAAGGACTTATTTTTTTTCTTTTTTACCAGGAAATTTATTGGGAAAAATCTCTTGAGAATTTAATGCTTAGATTGAATTGAGTCTGTATCAAAAGGAGACGAAAGCAAGAATGCATTTGGATAATGATGCAGAGATTACTGCGAAGAGAAAAATGAATGAAGTTGCAAAGTGGGAGGTTAATTCCAGTCAACTATTAACCGCTGTAGACATCGCAGTTAGTGCTCGTTCGTTCGTTCAGGGATTTTCCTTCGCATCTAGTGCTGTAATTACAATATACATGTAGGCAAAAGTGTGATGACCCAGTCTTTGGTGCTTGGTACATGTAATGATCCGTTGGCCATGACTGAGGTTGGTGGCTGTTAATGGACCAAGCCGAAGGAGAGGTTCATTACAGCAGCCAGCCTCAAATCAATTATTAGGCCTAATAAATATCTTTAAAGAATAAATGGGTAAAAATCATTCGCTTTTTTCTTTTGCCAATATTTTGAATTGGTCTATTTATGTTGAATTCTGTAGGCTGTTAAATTTGTGCGTGGATTTAGTCTCTTACACATTATTAACTGTTATACATACATGTACATTTATATGCAAATTTTACAGAACAGTTCTTCAAAAAGATAACAGCACCAAACAGTTGTATGGAAATACTTTGGTTGGTGGTATGCTTTGGGTTTTATTTTTTATTAGTTTCATGAGTGTACCAGTTACCTTGAAATTGACACACTGTCTTTGCGTTTACATATGCATACGTGTGGTATGGCCTCAGTAACATCTATCTCTCAGGTCTTGTTAAAAACTATTTATTGTGTAGTGAAATGCATACAGTAATTTGTGCACTGAAGCATTGTAATGAGTTTGTATTAATAATAATAATAAATCATTCTTGTAAAGCGCATTCCGTCCATGGCAAGACCCCAATGCGCTGTACAGGCATGAAACTTATTTAAAGAACATAAAAAATTCTTAAACTACACATTATTGTATACAAAAACGCATGACAAAAATTTCACGAGATGAAGTGAAACAACTGGCAGGAGAAATGTTAAAAAAGTCACATGCTAAGCAGATAGGTTTTAAGTGAACTCTTGAACAGATCTAGTGAGTTCGCATTCCTAACATGTGTTGGAAGCCGGGAGCTGTGTATGCAAATGATACACTACATGTATGTTGTATGCCCAGCTGCCTGTGAGACTTCTACTTGAAACTAAAGGTACATTTTGTGCCAGCAGAATGCAGGTCATAAGTAATGAAATGGCTTCTTTGAAAGAAAATATTTATTTAAACAAATTAATTTATGCATCTTGAAAACTTGCAGTTGACGTTTGAATCAAACTCACAGCCCTGTAATTGCAAATCTTGCATTCCAACCGAGCAAAAACAAAATGTCTGCATGTGACTAACACGTCAAATATTTCCCATTATACATGTAAGTTAATTATTTATTTCTTATGTCCACGTCTTTACAGCACGATCCCCAACGAGAGATGAACCATTTCCAGCTCCCCTTGATGACCAGCAGCCTGCCCCGACACGCCCACCACCCTCACAATCCAAAGAGCCACGTCAATCACAAGCACCGAGTCCACCCCAGCCGGTGTCAGTACCAGAACCAGCCCCACAACGCAAGCCCGACATCCCCCCGCAGAGAGTAGCTGATACCAGGCCGCAGAGGGCGGCAGAGGTGCCAGAGACCATCGTACCCTCGGACAGGAAGGCACCTGCTGAGCTGGATATGAATGCATTCCTACCGGTATGTTTTGTTTGATGCCTGTGTTTCTTTTCCTGGTTTTTAGGACCTTCTTTCCTCTGACTGAAAACTGGACACAAGTCCAATTAGACACAAGTCCAATTAGACACAAGTCCAATTAGACACAAGTCCAATTAGACACAAGTCCAATTAGACACAAGTCCAATAGATTCCCATTCATATTGTTGTAGAGAGTCTGTAAATTCATCTCTGAACACTCACAAAGTTGTGGTCATTTTATCATATTTAATCTCCAGTCCAAAAGGAGACTACTACCCTTTACTCAGTATTTTTCATTGTTGTACATTCACATCCCTGTTTATTGATCCACGTACACCGTATATCCCTCAACCCCTCACCTGCCCACTGGAGAACCTCTGCGTGTTGTTTCACAAAGGACTAAGGTTTTCTGCATCCCTTCTCCAAAATGGCTAAATCTCAATTCGTTTCCAATGTTCCATTTGGAATCGTGACTGATTTATCAGGGGGAATGGAAGCTGTTGCTACACTGTACTTAACTTCCCTACTGTTTTTTTTTTTTAGAATCGATCCATATAGGACAGTTAATGTACACATGATGTGTGTGTAGGACCACAGGCATGTTATGATTGGCCACTGCTCAAAAGAAAAACAAGCACTTTAAAACAGTCCTCTGGAAACTCATGTCCTCAAAATAAAACAGACATACAACTGCTGAAGAGATTCCAAATTTTTTTTCTGTGTTTCAGTATCAATGTATTATTATTAAAAAAATGTGTCCGAGGGGAGAGACCTGTCAGCATGGTTAGACTTATATCTGATTTTAGACATGTTGTGCGTCTGCTTTGTGGTGACAAAAGTAGCTGTTATTTTCTTCAGCGTGTCATTAAAGGCACTGGACACGTTTGGTAATTACTCAAAATATATATTAGCATAAAAACTTACTTGGTAATGAGCAACGGAGAGCTGTTGATAGTATAACACATTTTGAGAAATGACTCCCTCTGAAGTAGTTTTTGAGAAAGAGGTAATTTCTCACTAAAATATTTGAATCTGAAAAAGACTTCTGAAAGCACTGAAAGCACACAAATTTGTGCAACAAGGGTGTTTTTTCTTTCATTATTTTCTTGCAACTTTGATGACCAATTGGGCCCAAATTTTCACAGGTTTGTTACTTTATGCATATATGTTGGGATACACTAAGTGAGAATACTGGTCTTTGACAATTACCAAACGTGTCCAGTGCCTTTAAATCTTGCTCTTTGATCTACTTCCCTTGTGCTGAGGATACTGTTCCCAGAAGCTCCTTGAGATCTATAACTCCAGGGGTTACTGAAAGGTGGAAATGCCATCATTTCAATTAAACATGAACCTCCTACAATTTGAATCCTGCATGTAGTTACATGTAGATAAATAAATAATAAATCAAATAATAAATCAATAAATTAAATAAATAAATAAATAAACATAAATGAATCTAACAAAATAAATTATGAAAATAAAAACCAAACCAATCATCTTAGAAAAAAACAAATACCCTAAAACAAACAAACACCCCAAACAAACAAACAAACATCCCAAAACAAGCAAACATTGATTCTTACTAAATTCCTGTATTTTATTGTTTTGTATTTTATCGCTTTTCTGCTTTTTAATAGTTTTATGATTGTTTTCTTTTTGTATTAGATCAATGTAGCTAGTTGCTGACTTTTGTGAAGCGCTTTGAGGCCTTGCATAAGGCGCTATATAAATGCTGTATTATTAGCTGTTTCGCAGCAAGCGCAGCGAAACAGCTATTGTTTTTGTGTTAGTTTTTATTTTTATTTTTTTAATTTGTCTGTTTCAGACTTCCGGAAGTCATTGAAATAACGCACAATTCGTTCTAAGCGGCCTTTTGTATAGTTCCTAAAGAGCAATTGCAATGAAACTTTCAGTGATGAAAGGCATTGGTGCAAGGAAGGTCCTAAAACAAATTCGTCATGATGACGTCATCACCTGTCACGTGACGTCATCTTAAAGGTTTATATTTTAAATGTTTGAAAATCTGTATCAAATCAGCCACAAGAGACCGTAGGTTTCTGTTTGTGGGATTGGGTAGGGATAAATTAGGTCTTCATGTTATTCAGTGTGCGTGACCTCACGCGACCTCTACTTCCGGTCGAAACCGGAAGTGCCTTGTAATTCAAAAGTGCTAAATGTTATGAAAATGCTTTCAACGATGTTAGTGTCCGGCAAGGGTGTGCAGTTAAAAAAAAATACCGATGACGTCCCGATACACAAGAGCGCCCTCTAGCGGCAGTTGGAAAACTGTCCAAAATGCACTTTGAGAAGATGTGTGTTGCGAAGTTTGTTGTAATCGCTTCAAAATTGATACACATGATGAACATCAGGCAGCCAACATATGTGTGAAGTTTTAGATTGATTACGTCATCAGGGGTCACGTGACGTGACATTAAAGGTGCACTTTTTGAAGTCGTATATCTCCAAAAGTATAGGTCTGATCACGTTGAAACTTGGCAAGTCGTTAGATAATGGCAAGTTCCTGTCAAACTTGTAATGACGTCATGATGACGTCATCACACGATTTGTTATGATTTTTTAATGTTTTGCCCCTTTAAGTCTTAAATTGCTAACGGAACATGATTTAATCAAAATTCTTTTTTAAACAGGCTTGATACGTGATAACTGCTTCGAAAACAAATTGACGTCATCATGACGTCATCATTTGACCTCATATGACCTCTATTTCCGGTCGAAACCGGAAGTGCCTTGTAATTCAAAAGTGCTAAATGTTATGAAAATGCTTTCAACGATGTTAGTGTCCGCCAAGGGTGTGCAGTTAAAAAAAAATACCGATGACGTCACGATACACAAGAGCGCCCTCTAGCGGCAGTTGGAAAACTGTCCAAAATGCACTTTGAGAAGATGTGTGTTGCGAAGTTTGTTCTAATCGCTTCAAAATTGATACACATGATGAACATCAGGCAGCCAACATATGTATGAAGTTTTAGATTGATTACGTCATCAGGGGTCACGTGACGTGACATTAAAGGTGCACTTTTTGAAGTCGTATATCTCAAAAAGTATAGGTCTGATCACGTTGAAACTTGGCAAGTCGTTAGATAATGGCAAGTTCATGTTAAACTTGTAATGACGTCATGATGACGTCATCACACGATTTGTTATGATTTTTTCATTTTTTGCCCATTTTAGTCAGAAATTACTAACAGAACATGCTTTAATCTAAATTATTTTTTAAACACGCTTGATATGTCATAACTGATTCGAAAAATAATTGACGTCATCATGACGTCATCATTCGCCATGTTATATTAAATTAAAGGTACAGTTTTACAAGATATATAGACAATGAATTGGATCTCACAAGGCATTCAATAATGTATTTATTAACTTGATTATGTACACACAACAAACTTTCATATTCGCTTGAGTAATTTGAAAATATTATTAGCGAAACAGCTTTGCATTTGTTCACAAATGCAATTGAGCTCTAGTTATTATTATTATTATTATTATTATTATTATTATTATTATTATATTAAACACCCCAGAAAAAGAAAAAAAAAACCAGCGTTTATCAATCTGAGTGCTTAGTAGATTTTCAGTAGTTTCCAAAATATTTGTTAAGAAATGTCAACAGCTTTAAACACATGTTAACACGAATTCTGACCACCACTCTGCAAATGACTGTGAAAATGTAACATAGTTTGGACAACCCCCCTTAGTATCATTTCATTATTTTATGGTTGTTTTATTTGGAACAGCAAAACATGAGGGGGGCTGGAGGTGACACGAAGATCAAGGAGAAGGAGACTGAAGGAGAGGCTTTGGAATCGTTAATGCGTGGTCACGATTCAATGTGCGCCGTGCTCACGAGTAGAAACAGGAATCTGGACGTAGTCAAGGCTATATGGACAGCTGGAGATGTTAGGGTAAGTTACTGTCAAGCTGCTCCGAAGAGGTCCCGCTGGCAATTTCGAAGGCCGTTGAGGAGCTTATAATTTTAAGATTTTGAGAGGGGGCTTCCGTCGTCATGATCCTAGCAGGCCTGTGGGGTTACATGGAATTATGAACTCTAACTAAGTTACTGGTTGGCACATGACAATATATAATGACAATGATGTGAAGGCCAGCGCATACAGTAACTGGGAAATAATTTCATGTACAGCTGCAGGCTTGCTATGATCATGATGACAGTTCTCCTTCAAAGACAACTACATGTATGTACATGTATTAAGGTGTACAAAGATATTTTAAGTTGAAACTACTCACAGTATCACCAATCTGAAAGCTCACTGATTATTAGCTGTTCCGACCTAGCTGTCGGAACAGCTATTGTTTTCGTCGAGATTTTTATTATTTTTCTTATACATTTGTTTCCGCCTAAATCCCATAGCATTTGCACACGTTTTTTTCTTTATCCTAGAGCGTAAAAACGAAAGAGTTAAATCATATACCAAATTGAAGCTTAGAACATAAACTTAACTCTGAACGTACAAAATGTTAAAATTCTTAATTAATTAGTCACTTAACAGCGAGGTGAATATTTAATTAGCCAACCTTGTTAGCACCATATCTAAAAAACTATACCCCCGATCGTCAAACTTTTTTCAGTTTTAGACTTCTTGGGTACTGTAGATGTGCTTTCCGGCCTAAAATGTGGAACGACGTCACAATGACGTAATTTATTGCGCATTTTCGCCCGTGTACAAAACACATGGAGATAGTGAAAACAAATCCGACTTCTAGAAACACAGTTTTTTCAATTAGGGTCAAATTTAACGTCCTAGATTACACAAATGTTTCTTAAAACAAGAAAGGTTTTATAGACAATCAGTTTAAAAGCATCAAAACTTATTAAAACATTGTCAGTAGAGAAAAAAACCCAAATTCTCAGGCAAATTGAACGCCATGGGTACTCTGACTAGAATTTGATATGTGTTTATTAACGACAAGGAGTAAATTTTTTACCTTTTTTTTAAAGTTAAAAATGCACTGTTAAACTCGTATAGCGCCCTCAATCTATATGAGTTTAACGGTGCTCTTTCTTGGGTTTCCTAGACTCGTTCAAGTCCTAAACCCATTTATGACCCGTGTTGTTGACGTTTTTGTAGAATATACAGAGTCATCATTCCTGTCGCCGACTGACACAAGTCTACGTTCATTCACAAGAATCGAAAAGAAATTTTGTCTTGCTATCAGCGCAGCGTCGTGTAATCAGATAGTTATTCAGATTTCAGCGTGGACGTAAAGAATAGAGCGCCGCGTTCTTGGCGTTATTTCCGGGCTTGCATACTTGTCTGCGCTTGGGTCCCGTTCGCCGGAAAACGATACGTTTAAAGTTTCTTGTGCAAAGGCATACTTCAGGAAACCGCGATGTATCAGTTACAAAACTTGATGGCGGTTGCAATAAACAATAAAAAGAGCTGATTGAGGAAAGGTGTACAAAAGAGAAATTACCTTGCTAAACGGTCAGTGCTAAATTTGGGGGTGAAGAACCGTAAATATTAACAATAAACCCTTACCCCATACACTTTAGCCTAGCAAGAACATACTAATCGTTACAAAGACACAACAATAGTGTTTTTAATAAATTATAGAAAATTGCAAACAAGGTAAACAGTTTCTGAAACAACCAACATTTACATTTCAATTTTTTTTTACATCAATCTAAATACATCAGGGCCCAATCTTATGGCTCTGCTTACTGTAAGCTTAGGATCGGCGCTTACTGAAGCAGGTTATTCTGTGCTTATGTCAAGCTTATTACACGGGTTAGCATGGCATTTTGTGTGCTTGCGTAGTCCACGTTACTAGGCATTCTACGCTTACACAGCTAGCGTAGAAATTCTGTGCTTGCTCGTTAAGCAGAGAATGGTGACCCCTAAGCGCAGAATTCAGCATTAAGCGGGCCATAAATTTGGGCCCTGAAATGATGTGCCATAGAATTGTTACTATTCAAAGCGTTTTTTTTTTTTCCTAGGGACTATAATATACTAACAAAACACTTTTCAACGTTTATCCGAACCATACAAATGTAAACGATTAACCGGATGATCTGTCACTTAACCGTGTAACTGTCACAGGCTTACGTATAAGCCCGCACACTCACATTTTATTTTTTTTGTAAACGTGTAACCGTTTCTGAAACAGTTGTTGACCCGTGTAACAGCAGTTTCACTAAACAAAATTTCAAGTAAAAAAACTTGTTTACACAACTGGGAATGTGATTAAAAACATTGTGTCTTCATACTTCATAGCAGTTCTTTGACTTGGCGCAATCACCCTGCAAAAGAGAGCATGCGCAATCAAATTGTTATGGAACGCCCCCTAGCGTTCAATGTTTCTTGCAACTAATGCCGCAGCAAAGTAATGGTCACAATTTTCGCAGCACTTTTCAAGTGAATTTGTTTACGCTGATCCCAATCGTTAACATTTGAACGATTAACAGGATTATCATTTGGTTAACCGGGTAACCGTGCAATCGATTTGTTGTAGATCGCCCTCTAGCGTTCAATTTTTCTTGCAACTAATGCCGCACACAAAGTAATGAAATAACAAAGACTTAAAGCCTGTAAATTGGAAACGGTATGGGTGGTGTGGCAATTATTATGGTCAGCATTACGCGGCACTTTTTAAGTGAATTTTTCAACGTTTATCCGAACCGTACAAATGTAAACGTTTAACCGTAAGATCTGTCACTTAACCGTGTTACCGTCACAGGCTTATGTAGGCCTATAAGCCTGAGCATTCACGGTTATTTTTGGTCAACATACTGTTTCTGAAACAGTTGGTGACCCGTGTAACAGCAGTTTCATAAAAAAAAATTCAAGTAAAAAAACCTGTTTACACAACCGTGCATGGATATCCTAAAGCGTACAAATATGAAAGAGTTAGATCCTATATCAATATTGAATCTTAGTACATGAACTTAACTCTCAATGTAATTTTTTTTTTAATTCTTAATTAATTAGCCCATTTACAGTGAGGTGAATATTTAATTAGTGGGACCATATCTCAAGAATTACACAGCCGATTTTCAAACTTTTTTCAGTTATAGACTCCTAGGGCAAGGGAGATTAGCCTTGAGTAACTGTGACCCCATGTTGACCTTAACTTCCGGGTCAACCGGAAGTGGGACCATATCTCAAGAACTACACAGCCGATTTTCAAACTTTTTTCAGTTATAGACTCCTTGGGCATTGGAGATTAGCCTTGGGTAACCGTGACCCCATGTTGACTTCTACTTCAAGGTCAATCGGAAGTGGGACCCTATCTCAAGAACTACACAACCGAAGTTCAAACTTTTTTCGGTTATAGACTCATTAGGCATGGGAGATTAGCCTTGGGTAACCGTGACCCCATGTTGACCTTTACATGTACTTCCGGGTCAACCGGAATTGAGACCATATCTCAAGAACTACACACCCGATTTTCAATTTCTTTTCAGTTACAAACCCTTTGAGCATTAAATGTTAGACAATGGTTACCATGACCCCATCTTGACCTTTATTTCTGGTTTAAAAGCTCCTTTGGAATTAGTATCAGAATGAAGACCAGGTTTAGGATTTTAAGCACACTGAAGTGAAAAAGGGCATGTCAAAGGTCAAGAGTCTTCTATCTTGAAATCAGACCAACTTTAAAGCTTTGAAGCACTTAATCGAAGCAAAACAACACGGAACAGCTTTGTGTTTGTCGACAAACACTTAATGTCTAGTTAAGTTTATATCATTACCAAATCATAGGAAGATATCTGTCTGAAATACTGTAATAAGTCAAGAAAAATTGCAATGGAAAACCCCACAAATCACTGTTGCCGTGATTGCAGCAATTGAAATACATTGTTAGCTCAAAACCTGTATAAATGTGCACAAAATCCCCTTGTGGACAAGTGGTTAATGTTTGTCGCGGTGATCCTCGAGTCGCGATAAAAGCTTAATACACAGCTCTCAGCGAGCGGTGATAGTCGAGTCGTGGTAATAGCGTAATACACTCGGGCTCTCGCGATTGAAGATTGCTCTCGCGAGATCACGTTCTCGCGTGAGGCTTTTGGCTCCGGACTGCTACTCCCCGCTAAATGAGACTGTAGTCGCGAGAGCAGTAGTCTCGCGAGGGCCGGCAGTCTCACGAGATTATCGCTAGTGCCGCGAGAATTGCGGAGAGAATCGGAACACTATCATCGGACAAACATTTAACCGCTTTGTCTACAAGTCTAAAGTTAAAAGCAAAGTTTGTTTTTTTCCTTCAACATTACTTCACTTTAACAGGCAATTATTTCCCGGGAGTGGTGGATGAAATGTCATTCCCTGTTATAAAATGTCATTCCTATTATAAAATGTCATTCCTATTAGGCCAAGTAAAAAAAGTAAGTTTCTCGTCCGGACTTTTTCAAAAAGAGGAGGAGGCAGGGCTTTACTATTTACTATTTTTCAATTTTTTGCTATTTTTTCCAAGATGGCCGCCATGCTAAATATGGCTGGCCAAGGTATATTTATTCACAGATACTGTGCTATTTGAGTATACTGATGCAATTTATTACAAAACAAATGATTTGTAAGACCCTTCACTGCAGAATCGCAGCACTATACATTGTAGTATCACCTTCGACAACAGTTGCTGTCCGCTCTGAAAAGAACGCCCAGCTGGGTCTGGTGCCAAGACACTGATGATATATTAAGTCAGTAGAATCACTTAGCCCTTAACTAGCTAGGGACTGCACACCTGAGAATATTGAAATGAGAAAATTGGGAATTCTTGAGGCAAAGCTGCTATTTTGGCCCATCTAATTGGATGTAGGAGATTCAAAATATCAGAGATGCCGCTCAGTTTTATCCCCCAAAATTGATTTCAGCTTTATATCTTCAAAAAAATCTGATTTAAGATTTTTTTCCTTGAAAATAGTAAATAGTTTTTAAAAAGGAGGCGGCGGCCAAAAAGGAAGCGGGCAGGACGAGAAACTCTTTAGTTTTTTTACTTGGCCTTATAAACTGTCATTCTCTATTAAAGGCACTGGACACTATTGGTAATTACTCAAAATAATTGTTAGCATAAAAACTTTCTTGGTAACGAGCAATGGAGAGCTGTTGATAGTATAAAACATTGTGAGATACGACTCCCTCTGAAGTTACGTAGTTTTTGAGAAAAAGGTAATTTCTCACTCAAATAATAAAAGACTTAAGCAAAGCCTTTTATTATTGGCATCTGAAAGCACACAAATTTGTGCAACAAGGGTGTTTTTTCTTTCATTATTTTCTTGCAACTTCGATGACCAATTGGGCCCAAATTTTCATAGGTTTGTTATGTAAATGCATATGTTGGGATACACCAAGTGAGAATACTGGTCTTTGACAATTACCAAAGGTGTCCAGTGCCTTTAAATAAGAAAATTGTCTCTATTAAAAGATGTGATTTGTTTATTAAAAGCTGTGATTTTTTCTTATTTTTTGTTACACTTTAGGGTTTGCCACTGGGAGTTCATTCACCCTCCACAATCCAAACTCATGAATGTACAGTTGTATACATGTATGTGTGGTTAGTTTATCCACCTTTTAAACATTACCTTGGGGAAGTAATGTCTCATAGAATGTGATTCTTTGCTACTTTACATACATTGGTTTGTGTAAATGCAATTTAGAAGAAGCTTGGTTCAGTGCAAAATATGTCCTTGTTGAAGGAGCATTACATGTACAGTACATGTAGATGTAGATTGGTTTACACACATCATGTACGTGTCACTTGAGAGACAAACTTGTTTTTACAGCCCTAGGTATTAACTTAACACATACAAACTTGTTGGTATCGTGTAGCTTATTTGACAGTTGTGTTGAGAATATTGCCTTAATGTGTTGTCTGGCATGTACTTGCCAAATCAAATAAAAACATCAGACTTGCATGTTCACCATGTTCATGGGTAATGTATCCATTGACAAGAATCTGATCGTTCGCAACGTCAACATGGAGAAGAAAATCACCTCAGGGCTCGATTTCACAAAGAGTTCAGATTGAACGTAACTGCAAATCCATCGCAGTTGCTTAGCAAAGAGTGATGTCACAATACAAATCACTATGGTAATACTGACAACTCATCTTAAGATGAATCTTAGTCTGCTTTGTGAAATCGACTCCAGGCACTTTTAAAGGGACACACTTTTTTTTAATGGGATTTTGCCTAACATCACTAGTCCAGCTAGCCACTTCAAGGTGAGGGCTACACTTAACTGATTTTGGTCTGTCAACCCAAATCAATTATTATTATTGGTTTATTCACACCAGGAGGCTGAATTGCACAGTGGTTACAGTAGGTAAAAAGCTTCAATACACAGAAGGTAATTAAAAAGTTACATAGTCGATAAAAACTTTAAAACGCAAAAGAACACTGGCGATGTAAATCTCTAGAAAAAACAGGGCACACAAACTAGCACAAGTACCAATAAACAAACATTATTTTAAAAAGAAAGAAAAAACATCAATCCTTAGGCATGTCATAAAGCAATCCAGTTAGATACGGATTAGGGCAGTTAATTGTCACTAGGGGCACAATGCCACCTACACCTGGGGCTGGGACAGGGTTACCCCCTTCACAGTCCGTATAAAGGGATGTTATGTTGGACTATTTAGGCTACCAAGGAAGACTCTAAAGCACCTCCAGGAGTAGTAAAATGGTTACTTAGAGAAACCGTTAAATTGTGCCGTTTTCAAGAAAGAAAAAAAATAATAATGTCACATGATTTATCTGGAGCAAATTCTTGGATCGAATAAAATATATTATCTTTCAAGCTAGTATTACTTCCAGCTATATAAAAGTTATCACTGCACAAAATTTAACTAATTATTATTATTATTTTATTTTCAATTATTCATGAGTAGGCCCTATTTGACAAAAGAGGCCATTTAGATTATGGATAACAGTTATAAATAATTGTAACAAAATTAATGTCAAATTTTAAATCAGAGAGTCTGAGCGACGGAAGCGTTTCCCACGTAGCGCAGCGTGGGGGCTGGTGAGACGTAGGCTGTAAACCCAGGGGTAATACGCTGTGTATCCGGTGATGTTGCTCGCGGGGCTAGCGAGGCATAAACCCGCAGACTAGAAAGAGCTATTAAATACCTGGGAGCTTACAGTATGAACATGTGGGAGGGGTAGAAAGCCAGACTGCTGAATACCTTTTTGTTGATTTAGTCTCTACATCTAGCTTTTCAGATCCGCTGTTTCAGAACTGCAAAGTTTCAATTCTCCATATGTACATAATTTTCTCCCCTCTTTTTTACACTTTATGTAAACAAAATTATAATAAAATTTGATTTTTATTGTCATTACATATGAAGACGACATGTACTTTTGTGATAGTGACAGTGCAATTGTATACCTTTAAAGTGTCGAACAAATTTTGTGAAATAAATTACCAAAAGTATATAACTCTTGGTTTGTAATCGTCGTAACCCTGTCGTCTACAAGGACGGACCCCTGTCGTCTACAAGGACCGTGGAGAGCATTCCAACCACTTTTTGCTTTGTTAGTGTAGCAGTACTAGAAATGTGTTTATCGACTTTGGATTTATCATACTTTTCCCGAGTCCTTGTAAATGTTGTTGTACCTTTATCTAGCACAATTCAATTTTAGGTATAAACTAAACTTTTTAAAGTGTTTGTTGTTGATCTGTATTGATTAAATGTTTTTGGTTTTTTTCTTTCCCGCCTACAGACTGCCGTAGAATCCGCTGTAAATATGAGGGACCAAGCTATCATCGTAGATTTGATCAACATCATGTTAATAAAGAAGTGAGTCTATCAAAGTCCTACACCCCCCCTCCTTCCCCGGCCCTTCCATGGCAAAACAGGCCAACTCAAACATTTTTGTTTTTTTATACAAGATAATTTCTGCGTAGATTCCGGGCGCTTTTTCCATTTCAAAGTTTTAAAGGCATACTATGGTTTTGAATGTACATATGTAACATGTCCTTTCTCGGCCTCTTTTTACACTTTTATTTTATTTTTTAAATATTTGTATTAGATTTTGTATCTGATCTCATTTTGTAGTTCTTTAGCTGTATTTACTTTTATATTATTATGTATGGTAGTATGCAAGTATTTAATTACTTATTTGTTTATTAATTTATGTTTTCTAATTTCAATTCTTAATATTTATTAATTTTGTTTTTATCTGTAAATTTAAAGATTCAGTTATTTTTGTTTTCCATTTTCAAGTGGCGGCTTGTTCGCTGATGATTTGGGCAATAAATACAATACAATACAAAACTGTTGTCACGCATTTATGGTAAAACAGCTTATCTCTGTTCTTGCTTTTCTTAAAATGTAGTTTTTTGAGTTAGGCTGTTTTTCCATGGAGGGCTGCCCCTCTCCTCCGAAAAACCCCCAAACCCAACAACAAACCCAAAACAAACAAGAAAATAAAATAAAAAGAGAACAAGTTTCTCTATCTTTATATCTCAAAACTTACTAATATTTAATTTATTATTTTCCCCCTTCATTTGTTTCTCTAGGTCACTATGGTCACTAGACTTGTGTGTGATACTTTTACCCAAAATAAAGGACTTGATGACAAGCAAATATGAAAAGTAAGTAGCACAGCTCCGCGATGAATGCCTTTTGTCCTTATTTACCTTGTTGATATTTGATAGCTCTTCTATTGCCAAGTAGATGAAATAGTAGATGGTGGGTTAGTAAACCACCTGGGAGAGCTCAAGCTTGTTGCTCTGTTGAGGAGGTGTTTGTTTGGTAATCACTCTGTATGGCAATGATAACTTATTGATTAGAAGTAAGCCTGGTGTAGAAGATGCTGTCATTACCTTACTGCACAAAACGTATGCTCATCTTGAAACTACAGCGTCTTATGCTAGAGTTCTCTTTTTAGATCTGTCATCTGCGTTTAACACCATACAGGCTCATGTGTTGATGGATAAATTGCATAGCTTGAATGTAAACCCTATACTTAACTTGTGGCTTATGGATTTTTTTAACTGGTAGACAGCAGAGAGTTCGTTACAGTAATATTTTATCTGACGTCACCGTGTGTAATACTGGTACCCCACAGGGATGTGTTTTATCACCCACATTGTTTACTTTATATTCCAATGATTTTAAATGTACAGACGCACCCTCCTGTTTTGCTGTAAAATATGCCGATGATACTTGTCTTGTTGGATTAATTTCAAACAATAATGTCAGTGCTTATAAGGACAATGTGAATAACTTTGTTACATGGTGCAAAAACAACTACCTTACCCTCAATGCGGCGAAATGTAAGGAAATCATATTGGACTTCAGAAAAAAGAGAAGCAATCACGAGTCATTAAAAATCATGAATGCTGATGTTGATGTCGTGTCTGAATACAAATACCTGGGTGTTTATATTGATGACAAACTGAACTGGAAATGTAATACTGGAAAAATCAGTGCTAAATGCAATCAACGTCTGTATGAAATCTTTCAATGTGGGTAGGGATATTTTATACTTGTTTTATCAGGCGGTTGTTCAATCTGTTTTATCCTTCTGTAGTGTAATGTGGTACAGTGGTTTGTCTTCTGATAACATCAGAAAATTAAATCGTATTATCAAATCTGCTAGCAGGTTGGTTGTGCTGATGTTAAACAGTTAAATTCCTTGTGCAATAGTGCCATGGAGAAGAAATTCCTAACCATTGTGTCTGAGAATGATCACCCTCTTCACTCTAGTGTTACTTTTAACAGATCGGGTAGAATAAGAAACACTCGGGTGAATACAAATCGTTTCAGGAATTCCTTTCTCCCATCAGCCACCAGACAGTACAACAACTCTTTTTCTAGATAGGGGGGGGGGGGGGGGGGCGTGTGGGGATGTATATATATATTTTTTATTTATCTATTTTTCAACTGCTTTGAATGTTGTCAGTTTTAATTACCTACTCTGATTGTATCTATATGATTGTTTTCTATTGTCTGCATTTTTGTGGCTATTTTTAATGTGTGTTTTTTATGACTGGGAAAACACTTTTCATGTCTACATGATGAATGAATAAATCTATCTAATCTATCTATCTATCTATCTTTTGATAGTATAAAGCATTTTGGGAAACATTTCATTTTAAAGTAATGTGGTTATGTAAAATTACAGCAGTTTTCTTTTTACCCCCCAAAATTTGAATCTGAGAAACGTTACTGTCAGATACGTTTCTCAGATTGTGTATTCCTATTAGGGATTATTCTTCCTCTGTGAATATATTCGCTCCGGATTTTTGGCAATATCTCAAAAACGCAACCACCTTTTCAAATGAAATTTTCACAGGTTAGTTTTGTTGTATACATATCTAGATTTGTATAGGATTAAAACAATCAAACGGCTCAAAAAACCGAATGTATACTTGGCCTTTAACAAGTTTACCACAGGTTGTGATTTTATTATTATTGTTTCTCTCTTTGTATTCTCCACTGAACCATAGCTATGTACAATGTGGATGCGCTGCAGTCAAGTTGATCTTAAAAAGCTTCACCAGTCTCATCAGGTCCAACGTCAAAACTCCGCCATCAGGAGTAGATATTTCCAGAGAAGAAAGGTTGGTCAATAAATAGATGTTTTGTATCAATCAAGAAGGAAACGCAAAAGGGATTTTGGAAATAGTCACCTCTAAATGGAAAGCTGATGCATTCCTATTTTTGCATCCCTGTTGAGAGTTCTTTTGTTATTTCTTTTTTCCCTGTACTCAACATCCTCCCATAGACTTTTTACAAAAAATTCTTGTGGAACATCCCTCATTTTAGAATTCCCCTGTGGAGACCTTGTGCTCCTATTGTGTCCAGTCTTCATTTGTTAGCAAATATTAAAACAACAACTCGGTCCGTTGTAATGATCATGAGATATTTTTCAAATTATATTTTATTTTTGTGTTTTGTCAACAAGTTATAATAATAATAATGCAATTTATAGTGCGCCAGTTCCACGCAAGATTGTTCAAAGGTGCATAACAATCTACAATAGATAAATAAGTAAAACCACTGAAAATTACAATGCACTGTAGAAGATTAAAAATACAGCGAAAAGAAGACAAACTGAGAAAAATAATTGTCAACCTCTTTCCCAACTCTTCAATCCAAGGTACAAGAAGTGTAGCAAGTGTTACGGGTACCTACTTGCTGTGAGAACGGTCGTTGATGACAGACAGCATACAGCAGGCAAGATGGGTAGCACCTTCCGTGAGCTTCAGCTCCTACTGGCCCAGCTCGACTGAAATAAACAGTAACCAAACTCCATCGGGTCATAAAATAGCAGAATCTCCCCCCACTGTTTCAGAGAAGAATATAATGTGTACGTTTTACGTTCTTTTTACCAAGATGTATTGTCACAAGATTCCGCAAATGAATGTTCCTTGTGGTTTAGACTAACATAACTAAGGGTCAGGTTGGGGATGTGTGACTACAAGACAGCAGAATGCATTTGTGTTCAAGTGATAATATTGGGAGCACTGTTGCATGTTTTCAAAGTGGAGCTTTGTATTGATAGAAAACATTGAAATGGCGCCCTTTTCGCAGACACCCCAGTCATAACATTTTTTGATAATGCCTTGGCTTGTTTACAGTGCAATTCAGCAATTCTGACTCGCTATCCAGGAGTGTTTTAACAATAAGCCAACCTTTTATTTTTGTAAGATCAACACATATTGGATTGTGGGAAAGTGTTGACTTGGTCTCAGTCAGGATAACTGGCTTCATTTTAAACAGCTGCATAATGTCAAACTATTTTTTTCAAAGAAGTTTCTTTGAGCAGAAATCCATGCAGGACTAATCGCAAGCAATAAACATCTAACGTAGCTTGAAACTTTTTCTGTACCACACAAAATTGGACTCTGAAATTCAGACCTTTCTGGAATTACAACTCAATATTGTATTCTTTGTCTCCTCAGGAATTTCCAAACGGGTCACGTTTGTTCTACCATTTCTTAGCATTAATTAAACATCGTCAAGGCCTTGAATCAGTTTCCAAGGCTTGGAGCTTCTCAGGATTTGTCCTGATTTCAGGATTTTCTCAAAATCTCCTTGAGAAACAAAAAAATGTTTGACAGAAGTAAAGCAGTCAAAGGAAGAATGCCCAAACTTGTAGTTTTTCTGGTGATGCACATAGTCTGTATACCTCCTGAGTTGTAAACATCTGGGAGGTTCTTGGTCTAGAATAAGGGGGGGAACCCAGGCCAGCAAGCCACTTTTCAGGAATTGTCACAATTGGCAAATCTCATCCCTTGCATGTTTTTGAGCTCCCTGGCTGCATGATAGTTAGAGCTTGAGTTAGACACTGTGGACTGTATGCAGTCATAGTGCATGACTACTATGTTATTTCTCGCTCTACGACTGACACCAAAAAAAGAAGAGTTTTTCCCAATGACTCCTCCATGTCTAAGTCCTGGGTGTTTGTTTCATTAGCAATGATCAAGTGGTTATTGGAATTAAAGGTGTGCAGCAATTCAATAAACATAAAGAAGACACTATAGCAGAACTAAATGCTATCATTACTGCTATGTGGTACATTATGCAATAACCACAACCATAAATTCACTTCTTGTTACAAAGACACCAAAATGGGCAACATTATTCATCAACAGATTACTGGAAAATGTATTCATAATTCATTTTGAGTTGAAGGTTACACATTTAATTTTCAAGTCATGGTGGTACATGCAGTAATGGCTGCATATACTGTACCATAAACCATGTTGGGTTTTATTTTCTACATGAAGAGTGACCGTGTGCATTACAGGGCATTTCCTACGCTTGGTCATTATGAAAAAAGTTACATTTTGTACCATGAACATAATGAAAGCAGCTGAACATTATGCACCGTTTCTTTTTATCAAAAGTTGATAACATCGTTTTGTGTAATCTCCACTCCATGAAATGCAACGTTTTCTTCCGTTGAGCTGTGTACAAACCTTGCCTGAAGGAAGTCGGGCTGGTTTTTTTTTTTTTTTTTTTTTTTTATTTGTGACATCACAGGTCACATGGTCTATAGTGCTGCTACCAAGCAAGTAACTATTCAGGATTGTACATTATGAGTACTTACAAACCCCATACTTACAAACTGTACATGCTGTAACTTAAATACAACGTTTTCTTTGTTCAACCAAACATTACTTCAAATTTACCCACTCACTTTCCCTTGTGGTTTATTACTTAAAATACGAATTAAATAATAAACCACAAGGGAAACTGACTGGGTAAATTTTAAATGATTTTGTGTTGAACAAAGAAAAATTGACTAGAGCGGGATTTGAACCAACCACCTCCGGAATAACGTGCCGGCGCTCTACCAACTGAGCTATCTAGCCCTATGTTGGCGGTCTCTCCAAACAAAGATATTGACAAAATAAGGAGTCCGCAAACATAGGGCTAGATAGCTCAGTTGGTAGAGCGCCGGCACGTTAATCCGGAGGTCGTTGGTTCAAATCCCGCTCTACTCAATTTTTCTTTGTTCAACCCAAAATCATTTAAAATACAAATTGGTACAGGTAGCATTCCAGACATTGTACTATTTGTTATTAAGCCATTATTACGAGATGACTGGTTGCTGTTTATGCTTAGCAAGATTTTCTCTGTTTACCAAATTTTTGCGATGAACGGATTTTATGAAACCGGTTCTTAAGTACGTTTTACTTCAGACTCAAAGCCACATGCGGATGAGAGCCTGCCTCCCTTCGTATGTGGACTTATCTATTTTATAAAACTGTATCGAATCCAGGCGTTCTTGGCTTGTGTAAATTTGTCTGTATACACCATAGAGTTATGTATAAGAACTAGAGGGCGCACTAGCCTAGTTTCGTGACTCGTCGCACGGGTGGTGCGGCCATGTGTCACGTACTACTACTACTTTACTAGCTACGCAAAACAACAACATGAACACCGAGCGCGCGATGCGTGCATTTACCATACACATATCGTGTACTTTGTACTCAATGTTGCCCTCAACAAAATGGCGCGCGTGTCTCCTTGCGGTCCCGGCTGCAAATTTTTGTTCTGCAGCACATGCTGGCTATGGAGTCAACAGTTAAGGGATAAGGAAGAACAGCCTATCCGTTAACAGTTGACTGTATTGACGAAGTATGCTGCAGAAATAAAAAATCGCGTCCCGTCTTGTTTGTGCACGCAGTATTGCCAGTGCCCCCTCTAGTTCTTATATATAACTCTATGGTATACACCCAAACCAGACAGTGCTCTCTTACAGTATCCACCATAATGTATCTCGCAAAGGCTAGTACTGACGTTGAAACATTGTCAACAGATTGTAAGTTCCACAGTTCAATGATTGAACTGTGGAACTACGATCGGTCGGATTAACGGACTGTGTCGATCGGTCGGATTAACGGACTATGTAATGTGTTTTTCTAGGTTTAGGTTGGAATTGAGTGCAAATATATGGACCTAGTTTATCTCTTTTTGACTGATTGACAGAAACAGGATGCCCCTTGGACGGCTTGGCCAGTCTGCAGGAATAACAAACTGATTATTCGTGAAATTGTAAAGCATGAGGGCCTGATACCTTAAAAAACAATGCACAGTGAGATTTTTGGAATGACGGGCCGGCAGAATTGGCTATCAGACGACTGGCTGAACAAATATGTCAAGTAGTTACCTGTGGATTAATGGTCCGCCATAATCATTGTGTGTCTGCTGGATAGGCCTAGTTGGGCTGTCGGACAAATCGACCTTTAAAAGAAAAACAAATTGAATGTTTTCAGAATAATTATCGAGAAGACCCCATGTACATGTACCTAGTGAACTCTAAGTTATTTGCTTTCGAAAGAGCTACCATTTTTGGTAAATGTGTAAATTTATAAGCATTTATTTTATCTATGAAGTTTAATTGTAAACCATATTATTTGTTTGTATAACAAAATAACATGTCCTACAGATTGTGGCACAGTTCCCACAATCACTAGAGCAGACTACTTGCATAGTGACGTGAATACACACAGGCAAACATTTCTTGGTTACCTGTGAAATACACTAGGCGCGGATTTAGTCTGCTTACAGAAAGGAGAGCCATTACATTTGGCCCAGTTCTTGTTTTCATAGGGTTGGTGCAGCATTTGTTTTTGGCAAAGGGCATTCATTTCAAACACTTGAGTTTTTCAGATATTATTACAAGGTGGTCTGTGACCATTTTGATTTCTTGTGAGTTTTGGGGTCTTGCTTATCATGACGCATTGCCCAGCCAGAGTGTTTCAACGAGACAAAATTCAGTGGAAGGGTATTATAAACAAGACGTTATTCATAATATTTTATTCTCACTTCAATTGTGAGGACCTCATAATTATGTGTGCATTGTGCAGTGTTATATACAGCCTCGATTGCTCCGTTCTTTAACAAAACACTCTTTGATCTAGAAAACAATGCAAATACATTCTACTATCAAAAGATATGCTAAATGACCCTGTGTTGAGTTGAGCCTACTTAGGAAATTTCCTCTCTGTATCCCAAGTGTTTGGGATTTATTTAAAAGTAGCACTGTATGCAGACTATTTTAATTTGATTGTATTCCTTAAGGTTCATTGCAAGTGTATAAAACATGTGTGACTCTTTTTTCCTTTTATTTTGCAATGCCTTTAAAAATAAGATTATATTATAGCACTTTCTGTAACTTAATGCAACAAACTATTGTGCCCTTGAACGCGTCCATTTATGATTGTAAAGTTTTTTCTACAGGGCATCACAGTGTGCCTATTAAAGATATACCACTGCAGGTGTACGAATCTACAGCAGACAGACTCTCATCTTGTGGTTGTTGTGTAGAGGTTGTGTTGTGATTGTAATTTGTTTTACTATAAATTGTTGGACACAGGGAGGGAGTGATCAAGTTGACTATAAGGTGACTTGCCCTGCCCAATACAATTTGGTGTTTTGCCCTGCCCTACACATCTGGTCTCTTGCCCTGCCCTAAAACCCAGTGTCTTGCCGGCCCTGCCCTACATCCGGTCTCAGGACCTGCCCTACACCCGGTCTCAGGACCTACAGCCTGGTGCCTGCCGGCCCTGCCCTACAGCCTGGTGTCTTGAAGGCCCTGACCTAAGCCTTGGTGTCTAGCCCTGCCTTACACTCTGGGGCCTGCTGGCCCTGCCCTACAGGCTGGTGTCTTCAAGGCCCTGACCTAAGCCTTGGTGTCTTGCCCTGCTCTACACTCTGGTGCCTGCCGGCCCTGCCTTACAGCCTGGTGCCTGCCGGCCCTGCCTTACAGCCTGGTGTCTTGAAGGCCCTGACCTAAGCCTTGGTGTCTTGCCCTGCGCTACACTCTGGTGTCTTGCCTGCCCTGCCCTACAGCCTGGGGTCTTGAAGGCCCTGACCCAAACCCCATTGTCTTGCCCTGCCCTACACTCTGGTGTCTTGAACATGCTTTCCCTGATGCTCAACACCCCTGTGTCTTGCCCTACCCTACACCTTGTCAGCCTAACCCTACTCACTGTGTCTTGCCCTGCCCTACACCCCGGTATCTTGCACATGCTTCCAGGCCCTGACCTAAACCCTGGTGTCTTGCCTTGCCCCACACTTCGGTGTCTTGCTGGCCCTGCGCTACACTCCAGTGTCTTGCCGGCCTTGCCTTACAGCCTGGTGTCTTGCAGGCCCTGACCTAAACCCTGGTATATTGCTGGCCCTGATGCCCTACACCCTTGTGTCTTGCCCTGCCCTATACCCTGGTGTCTAGTCAGCCCTGCCCTACACCCTGGTGTCTTGTCAGCCCTGCCCTACACCCTGGTGTCTTGTCAGCCCTGCCCTACATCCTGGTGTCATGCCCTGCCCTACATCCTGGTGTCATGCCCTGCCCTGCCCTACACCCAGTGTCTTGCACATGCTGGCCTTGATGCCCTACACCCCAGTTTCTTGCCCTGCACAGCCCAGTGTCTTGTCGGCCCTGCCCTACACCCCTTTGTCATGTCGGCCCCGGTGTCTTGCCCTGCCTTACACACCGGTGTCTTGTCGGCCCTGATGCCCCACACCCCTGCTCCTTGCCCTGCCCGACAGCCCAGTGTCTTGTCAGCCCTGGTGTTATGCCGGATCCGTGTGCTTCGATTAGCAGCTCTATGAAAATGACCTCGGGTCTTGGGTTGTTATCCGATTCAGGTGCATACGACCTTTTCTTTGATCGTTTACTTAAAGACGTATGATCCTGTACTGTTGACCACAGCCAAAAATAACCTCGTGACACACTGCCAATTCGCAACGAAGAAAATTTGAAAACCTTTTACGCTAATGTTTTTCGGTCGCTGGATGGTTTTTAAGGCGAACTCCTCGGGTCTTTATCTGTGATAAAATTAATGCATCTCGCCGTCAAATGGACGATAAATCACTTCGTATTGTTTTGGTTTGAGAGGGAATCTTTCTATTTCTTTGTCAATACCTTTATCTAAATAGGTGTTGACTATTTCACCAATAGCAAAACAGTTCATTTTGCTTTTGTCTTCTGAGAGGTTTTATAAATATATTTATGAATTCGTAGCTCTGTCCTTTACAAATAAAAAAGAGCGATACTCATTGACTATAGGCAGAAACGATTTGTTGTTCAAAAGTTTTATTATATGGTTTTCAAAAACCCAAAATTAATTAGTTACAATATTGTTATGCTGTATATGCAGTACTTGGATAAAACTACCCAGGATAGCACATTATTTATAGAATTTCGTAGCTCTGTCCTTTACAAATCAAAAGGGGCGATACTCATCGACTATAGGCAGAAATGATTTGTTGTTACAAAGAAGTTGTTTGCTCGAAATGCTTTTCAAAAACCAAAAATTAATTAGTTACAATCTGTTTATGGTGTACTATTATAAAACTACCCAGGATACCAGGGTGTGGGTGACCTGCAGGACAATACAGCGATATATGTTGTGTCGGATTACAATGTGACTCACCTGCTGAAGATTTAATTAACTCTTCTAAAGGTTAATTGAATCTTCACCACTTGTTAATCTTGTTGTAATCCGACACTCAAAACTGCTGTATTGTCCCGAGGTGCTGTGTTTCCAGTGTTACGGCTGTATCCGAACTAGCGGCTACGGCGTACGGCTACGACTGTTATTGAGGGTGTTGCTGAGGACATCCTTCAACGCATGATGACGCGGTGCTCTAGCCATTGCTGTAGTCTAGTCGCCAGTTTGGACGGTGACAGCTCGATATTCCGAAGGTTCGATAGTCCGAAGGTTCGTTAGTCCGAAGGTTCGTTAGTCCGAAGGTTTGTTAGTCCGAAGGTTCAATAGTCCGAAGGTCCGACGGTCCGAAGGTTCGATAGTCCGAAAATAGGATAAGGTTAAATATTCCGAAGGTTCGATAGTCCGAATTGACAATAAGGTCCGATAGTCCGAATTGACAATAAGGTCCGATAGTTCGAATTGACAATAAGGTCCGATTGTCCGAATTGACATGAAAGTCGAAATTAAAGATTCACTAGTCAGAATTAGAATAACAAACAATGGGTTATGGGAATTGAAATGTACAAATAGTATGCATATTAGTTTAAACAAATACAAAAAACAAGGCAAGTGCTGCAAATTTGAAAAGTTGGGTGTGGTAGGATTTGGACACGATCGTTTATTTTAGAGGATGCTCTTTTTTTCTGACCAATTTTGTTCACATGCCATTAAGCCGTAGGTTCAAGGGAGCTATGGGGATTAGAATCGAGTACGAAATAGACTTCTAAATCTCTCTTCTGTTTAATTACTCACTGAAAACATCGTAAAGAATTGTATCGTCTGGTAATCTTTCGTTTTTCTTGTTGTGGTGTCACCTGGGGACTGGCAATTACGGTTGGGCGGGGTATGTCCCCCAGGCTACGCTCTTGCATGCTCCCACTCCTCTCCCATATAGTACATTGCACCTCTTTCAAAACTGCTTAAAAGGTACGAGTGAAATGATTTTTAATCTCGTTAATGACAATATTCCCTTTCAGGTCATTTAACCCCCCCCCCCCCCCCCTCCCTCCCCCCCCAAAAAAAGAAAATGTCATCTTTGACCAGGAGAAGGGTTATACAACTTTGGATCTGGATTCTGGTTCAACCTGGTCACTCCAAGGTTCTAAACGAGCTACCTATACGTTGACTGAAGTGTAGGCGGAACAGTATTGCTTCAAAGCATTCTGAAACTAACAGGATAATCAATACAATACTTGATTCGCTATTGCATTCATTATTCATATAGCGATTTATATGCGCGACCGACCACACCAGTCCTCGTAGCAGGTGCACCTTGGTGTTCTCCGAGAAACTGAGTATAGTGACTATCACCCCAAAGTCCCGTTTCCCGACAACTTTTTTTCTAAGAATTGTTGACATTGTTGACCCCAACATTAAGTACTAATAAGGAAATACTATTGATAAGAAAAGCTGTTTTGTTTTCTTGTATTTTCTTTTTGTACACTTATAAACTAGTATAGTGACTGTGTAACTGTCACACGAAGTCCTATTACCTGAAAAGTACTATGATATTGACACTAATAAACTTAACTAGACTTAACGTGTTTGTGACAACAAACACTAGGTGTTCGGGTTTTGAGGTGTGTAACAAACTACACTCTTTAGCAAAAGTTTAAAAAAGCACGCGATCAAAAGCCTGTCATTCGATTGTTAACGAGGTTTGCATGGACGGCTGTTTTAGAGACTAACAAAGCGTATTGTCAAAAGCAGGTTGCGCGAACTTTGAACAGAGACAAGACCACAAGCATGTTTGATGGGCTTTGAACCTTGCGGTTGATTCGCTCACCGTTTAACTGGTAACTGGTTTAGATCGCGTATTGTGTGTAACCCGTGGTTTGACAGCGGGTCAATAAATACCCATAATAAATGGTCAAAATTGCCAATATTTGTTTTAAAAAATGTAATGACGTCAACATGTAACTTTAGATTTAGGTAGTCACTATCATTGTCTATCTCTATGCCAAGTTTCAACTCAGTAAAATTTTTGGTTTTTGAGATGCAAGGTTTCAAAAAGTAAAACTTAAAGGCACTACCACGTGACACACGATGACGTCATCAATCTGAAATACCACACATATGTTGTCTGCATAAAGTTCATTATGTATACCAATTTTGAAACGATTGTCATAAACTTCACCGTAAAAATCTAGTAAAAGTGTATGTTGGTATGTTTATAACCTGTCGCTAGAGGGCGCGTTGAGATGTGTTGACGTCACCGGTCAATTTTTTGTAAACCAGACCCTTGCTGGATTATAACATCATTGAAAACAACTTGAAAACATTGGCTACTTTTAAGCTACAAGGCACTTCCGGTTTCGACCGGAAGTAGAGTTCATGTCATGTCACGCACACTTTCAAAAATGAAGACCTATAATAACTCTATATAATCCCGCAAAAAGCAACCGACGGTCTCTTTGCTTGATTTGATATAGATTTTCAAAGATTAACATTTTTAATGTTTAAAAACATTGTAATTTGACACCTGATGACGTCATCATGACGTCATAACTACTTAATGGAGGTTTGATCAAGGTCCTAATATGGTCTAAGAAAGCAGACACTATCAAGACCCTAACATTGATTGTTAACGAGGTTTGCATGGACGACTGTTTTAGAGACTAACAAAGCATAACGCTAAAATCAGGTTGCGCGAACCTTGAACGGAGACTAGACTACAAGCGTGTTGATTCAATGCAGCAGCCGCGGTCACCGTTTAGATCGCGTATTGTGTGTGTTCGCAGTGCAGTTTATTTTCCCGCGCTTTGACAGCGGGTCAATGTATACCCGATTTCAACCATAAGTGAATTTCAAAAAGGTAACATCTCTGTGGAAAAGTTTGAGAAGGCTTAAGGACCTACAATCTGATATAAAAATTGTCCGTAGTGTGTGTGTAAAAAGTAGGCCCCCCTATGAATATTTCTTAAAGTACGAATTTTGAAATTTTCAACTTCCAGTTTGAACAGGAAGTCGAGGACAATCGGCATAAGACTGTGTAGTATTTGCTAAATTTTTCAAAACCTCTCCGATGATGTATATATTGTTATAATAGCTTATGAATTGTTGCTTCTTGAGTTATGAATTGTTGAAGTATTAAACTTTGATTTACTGTATTTCAACACCTGATGGCGTCATCATGACGTCACAACTACATAATGGAGGTTTTATCAAGGTCCTCACATGGTGTAAATTTGAAGTTGATCCGATATACAAAAGTTAAGATTTTTGCCGGGAATTGTTTTTTATGAAGAATTACACAAAGGCAAACTTTGACCTTCCGGTACTACCGGAAGTAAAGGTCATGTGATTTTGGCGTTAACTTTTCAAATGTTGCCCGTATTTTGATCTATCATATGCCCAAATATGAATACTCTAGCTTTAATATTCAGAGACATACAGGCATTGGCATGAGGGCACTTTTGAGCTAAAATGGCTTGTAATTTGACACCTGATGACGTAATCGTGACGTCACAACTTACTCGGCTTCTCCTAGTTATGTTCTAACTTCACATTAAGTTTCAAGTTGATCAAAGATTCGCGAGTATGCGTTTGCTTGCGGACAAAGCTAGCTGAGAAGAATAAGCAAAACAAAGAAGAAGAAAAAAAAAACGAACAAAAACAAAGAGTTGTTCGGGCGTAAGGCCCGAACACCTAATTATTCCTTGAAAACCTGTGACATAAGATAAGTTTTGAGAAGTGATTTGAATTTTAGTTATTTTTATTTTTTTGGTACAAAGACAAGATCTAAGATTATGTGGTAGAGAGTTCCAGATGCGTGACGCAGCTGCAGAAAAAGACCTGTCACCCCAGGAGTGTTGAGACTTGGGTTCCTTGAGGAAAAGCATGGTACTGGATCGAAGATCCCTTGACGGAGTGTAAACTTGAAGTAGTTCAGAGATATAGTGGGGAGCCTTGCCGTTAAGTGCTTTGTGGACAATGAGCATCAGCTTGAAGATGATACGTTGAGAGATTGGGAGCCAGTGAAGTTGTTTCAGAATGGGGGTGATAGAACATAATTTTTTAGACAGTGTCACGATGCGGGCTGCGGTGTTTTGGAGGCGTTGAAGACGGGAAATCTGGTTGTTAGGAAGACTGTAGAGAAGAGCATTGCCGTTGTCAAGACGAGAAGTAACAAATGCATGAATGACTTTTTCAGTGGCACTCTTGTTCAAGTACTTGCGTATCTTACCAATATTCCTGATGTGAAATGATGACACACGTATTATGTTGTTGATGTGTGGTTGAAGTGTCATTGATGAATCAAAAATAACCCCCAAGTTCCGAGCTTGCAACGAGGGAGCTATCCGAGCATCACCGATGGAAATGTATGGCACTGAAACCTTTGTTAATTGTTGACGTGACCCAAATAGAAGGAATTCTGTTTTATCATCATTCAACTTCAGGAAGTTCTGTTGGGTCCAACGTCGAATCTCTTGGATGCATTTCTCAAGTCTTTCAATAGAGGTATTGGCAAGTTCTTGAGTAGTTTTAAACGTGATGTATAGCTGAGTGTCGTCTGCGTACACATGGTAATTCAGGTTAAATTTCAGGATGATGTCACGAATCGGTAAAGTGTACAGTGTAAACCATTGTGGGCCCAGTACCGACCCCTGTGGCACAGAGTAATTCAGGACAACAGGGTCTGATACCGCAGTGCCGATACACACATGCTGAGTTCTATTGAATAGATATGATTTGCACCATGCCGGGGCTGTGTCCTGTATGCCAAGATGATTCTGGAGCCGAGAGAGAAGGATGTTGTGATCAACAGTGTCAAAGGCAGCACTCAAGTCTAACAGGACTAGTGCTGTTAGAATATCGTTGCTCACACGGACTAGTGCAGCTTCTGTCCCATGGAAAAGCTTGTATGCCGACTGGAACATGTCGGACAGGTTGAAAGCATGGATGTGATCGCTAATGCGTGATGAAACTACTCGTTCGATGACTTTTCCAAGATATTTTAAGTTCGCAACCGGTCTGTAGTTTTTGAATACCTCCTTGTCCAGGTTTGGTTTCTTGTTGGCTGTGTCACTATAGTCAGGAAATGGTCAGACTGATGAATGTTTTCCGTCAACTTTGTATTATGACATAATTATTTGAAAACCCTTCGATGAAGTTTCCCTTAATAAGGTTTCGTTTATAAGTTGTTCACATCAAAAACAGGATACGTTTTGTAAGTTCGCCTTCGCTTTTCACTTAAAGCACATAATGAAATACCAATGTCTTGATAAGAACTTATCTAACGTCATAATGACGTAATCAGTTTTCAAATTTGGCTTTAACAACAAATTGTTATTTTTAAAACTCATATTATTGTGAGGTGCATTTATTTCCTGTGTAAACTAACGTACAATCAAAAAAGATTTACACTTTACTTTCTTTGAAATTACAAAAGCTATCAACATTGTTTTCGGCGATTTAATGATATAGGTAGCTAACGCATTAAAACAGCACTGAGCCCAGCGAAAACCCGAACACCTAGAGTTTGTGGTAACAAACTCTGAATCTCTAGTGTTTAATGAATTTGTTGGCCACATTACGCCCTCGATGTGAAAATGCCCCCGTCCCCCACTTCGATTTTATTAGTATTGTAATTTTTTCAGTTAAACACATTCTAACAATTGAGGCTATTCAATACCCCCGTTTAGGTCCCGTGCATTTTATTGATCCAGAACACCGGCGAAATAACTGGCCCTATGCATGCCACAACTCGTAGTCCCAATCCTTTCGTCGTATCTGTTTATACTTCTCTACTTTAACGGTGTCAATTCATTCTGAGGTTCTATATTATCCTATGCAAATAAGGAAGAGGACCAGTGGCCTTGCGGACAAAGATCGGGATTCTGAACCCCATGGTTCCAGGTTCGAATGGCACTCACGCCACAATACCATTACTTTACTTTTCCTTGGCTGTTGTTGACTTGATGTATTGGTTTTAAATTAAACTCAAACCCAATTTAAGCGAGAGGAGCCGTGGCCCAGTGGAAGGGCTCCGGATTCTCAACCCAAAGGCACTGGGTTCGATTCCCGGGTGTTCTTTGTGTAAGGCCATTGGTTTACGCAGGATACTAAGACATATGAAAAACCTTGCTTTACACTTTGTAAATAATTTGCGAGTGGAAGGCACACGCTTTTTATACCAGTAAATCACTTTTGGCCGTTAATGATTTGATGTTCAAGGGTTATAAATTAAACTTAAACTTTAAGTAAGAGGAGCAGTGGCCCAGTGGATGGGCTCCTGACTCTGAACCCAAAGGTACTGGGTTCGATTCCCGGGTGTTCTTTTTGTACTCTTAAGGCCATTGGTTTACGCAGGATACTAAGACATATGAAAAACCTTGCTTTACACTTTGTAAATAATTTGCAATAGGAACGCATAGGCGCATACCAGTAGTTTACTTTTTAGCTGCTGTTGATTTGATATCCTAGGATTTTAAATTAAACTCGAACGCCCATTTAAGTAAGAAGAGCAGTGGTCCAGTGGAAGGGCTCCGGACTCTGCACCAAATGGTACTGGGTTTGAGCCCCTGGTGTTCCTTTTTATGTTTTTATTTTAGGGTTGTTTATTTTAAGGTTTTAAATTAAACTCTAACGCAATTTAAGTAAGAGGAGCAGTGGCCCAGTGGAAGGGCTCCGGACTCTCAACCCAAAGGTACTGGGTTCGATTCCCGGGTTTTCTTTTTGTACTCTTAAGGCCATTGGTTTACGCAGGATACTAAGGCATATGAAAAACCTTGCTTTACTCTTAGGAAATAATTTGCGAGTGGAAGGCACACGCTTTTTATACCAGTAAATCACTTTTGGCCGTTAATGATTTGATGTTCAAGGGTTATAAATTAAACTTAAACTTTAAGTAAGAGGAGCAGTGGCCCAGTGGATGGGCTCCTGACTCTGAACCCAAAGGTACTGGGTTCGATTCCCTGGTGTTCTTTTTGTACTCTTAAGGCCATTGGTTTACGCAGGATACTAAGGCATATGAAAAACCTTGCTTTACTCTTAGGAAATAATTTGCGAGTGGAAGGCACACGCTTTTTATACCAGTAAATCACTTTTGGCCGTTAATGATTTGATGTTCAAGGGTTATAAATTAAACTTAAACTTTAAGTAAGAGGAGCAGTGGCCCAGTGGATGGGCTCCTGACTCTGAACCCAAAGGTACTGGGTTCGATTCCCTGGTGTTCTTTTTGTACTCTTAAGGCCATTGGTTTACGCAGGATACTAAGACATATGAAAAACCTTGCTTTACACTTTGTAAATAATTTGCAATAGGAACGCATAGGCGCATACCAGTAGTTTACTTTTTAGCTGCTGTTGATTTGATATCTTAAGATTTTAAATTAAACTCGAACGCACATTTAAGTAAGAAGAGCAGTGGTCCAGTGGAAGGGCTCCGGACTCTGAACCCACAGGTACTGGGTTCGATTCCCGGGTGTTCTTTTTGTACTCCTAAGGCCATTGGTTTACGCAGGATACTAAGACATATGAAAAACCTTGCTTTACACTTTGTAAATAATTTGCAATAGGAACGCATGGGCGCATACCAGTAGTTTACTTTTTAGCTGCTGTTGATTTGATATCCTAGGATTTTAAATTAAACTCGAACGCCCATTTAAGTAAGAAGAGCAGTGGTCCAGTGGAAGGGCTCCGGACTCTGAACCCAAAGGTACTGGGTTCGATTCCCGGGTGTTCTTTTTGTACTCTTCAGGCCATTGGTTTACGCAGGATACTAAGACATATGAAAAACCTTGCTTTACACTTAGTAAATAATTTGCGAGTGGAAGGCACACGCTTTTTATACCAGTAAATCACTTTTGGCCGTTAATGATTTGATGTTCAAGGGTTATAAATTAAACTTAAACTTTAAGTAAGAGGAGCAGTGGCCCACTGGATGGGCTCCGGACTCTGAACCCATAAGTACTGGGTTCGATTCCCGGGTGTTCCTTTTGTACTCTTAAGACTATTGGTTTACGCAGGATACTATGCCAAATGAAAAACCTTGCTTTATACTTTGTAAATAATTTGCAATAGGAACGCATAGGCGCATACCAGTAGTTTACTTTTTAGCTGCTGTTGATTTGATATCCTAGGATTTTAAATTAAACTCGAACGCCCATTTAAGTAAGAAGAGAAGTGGTCCAGTGGAAGGGCTCCGGACTCTGAACCCACAGGTACTGGGTTCGATTCCCGGGTGTTCTTTTTGTACTCTTAAGGCCATTGGTTTACGCAGGATACTAAGACATATGAAAAACCTTGCTTTACACTTTGTAAATAATTTGCAATAGGAACGCATAGGCGCATACCAGTAGTTTACTTTTTAGCTGCTGTTGATTTGATATCCTAGGATTTTAAATTAAACTCGAACGCCCATTTAAGTAAGAAGAGCAGTGGTCCAGTGGAAGGGCTCCGGACTCTGCACCAAATGGTACTGGGTTCGAGCCACTGGTGTTCCTTTTTATGTTTTTATTTTAGGGTTGTTTATTTTAAGGTTTTAAATTAAACTCTAATGCAATTTAAGTAAGAGGAGCAGTGGCCCAGTGGATGGCCTCCGGACTCTGAACCCAAAGGTACTGGGTTCGATTCCCGGGTGTTCTTTTTGTACTTTTAAGACTATTGGTTTACGCAGGATACTATGCCAAATGAAAAACCTTGCTTTATACTTTGTAAATAATTTGCAATAGGAACGCATACGCGCATACCAGTAGTTTACTTTTTAGCTGCTGTTGATTTGATATCTTCAGATTTTAAATTAAACTCGAACGCACATTTAAGTAAGAAGAGCAGTGGTCCAGTGGAAGGGCTCCGGACTCTGAACCCACATTTACTGGGTTCGATTCCCGGGTGTTCTTTTTGTACTCTTAAGGCCATTGGTTTACGCAGGATACTAAGACATATGAAAAACCTTGCTTTACACTTTGTAAATAATTTGCAATAGGAACGCATAGGCGCATACCAGTAGTTTACTTTTTAGCTGCTGTTGATTTGATATCCTAGGATTTTAAATTAAACTCGAACGCCCATTTAAGTTTGATTCCCGGGTGTTCTTTTTGTACTCTTAAGGCCATTGGTTTACGCAGGATACTAAGACATATGAAAAACCTTGCTTTACACTTTGTAAATAATTTGCAATAGGAACGCATAGGCGCATACCAGTAGTTTACCTTTTAGCTGCTGTTGATTTGATATCCTAGGATTTTAAATTAAACTCGAACGCCCATTTAAGTAAGAAGAGCAGTGGTCCAGTGGAAGGGCTCCGGACTCTGCACCAAATGGTACTGGGTTTGAGCCCCTGGTGTTCCTTTTTATGTTTTTATTTTAGGGTTGTTTATTTTAAGGTTTTAAATTAAACTCTAACGCAATTTAAGTAAGAGGAGCAGTGGCCCAGTGGAAGGGCTCCGGACTCTGAACCCAAAGGTACTGGGTTCGATTCCCGGGTGTTCTTTTTGTACTCTTCAGGCCATTGGTTTACGCAGGATACTAAGACATATGAAAAACCTTGCTTTACACTTAGTAAATAATTTGCGAGTGGAAGGCACACGCTTTTTATACCAGTAAATCACTTTTGGCCGTTAATGATTTGATGTTCAAGGGTTATAAATTAAACTTAAACTTTAAGTAAGAGGAGCAGTGGCCCACTGGATGGGCTCTAGACTCTGAACCCAAAAGTACTGGGTTCGATTCCCGGGTGTTCCTTTTGTACTCTTAAGACTATTGGTTTACGCAGGATACTATGCCAAATGAAAAATCTTGCTTTATACTTTGTAAATAATTTGCAATAGGAACGCATAGGCGCATACAAGTAGTTTACCTTTTAGCTGCTGTAGATTTGATATCCTAGGATTTTAAATTAAACTCGAACGCCCATTTATGTAAGAAGAGCAGTGGTCCAGTGGAAGGGCTCCGGACTCTGCACCAAATGGTACTGGGTTCGAGCCCCTGGTGTTCCTTTTTATGTTTTTATTTTAGGGTTGTTTATTTTAAGGTTTTAAATTAAATTCTAACGCAATTTAAGTAAGAGGAGCAGTGGCCCAGTGGATGGCCTCCGGACTCTGAACCCAAAGGTACTGGGTTCGATTCCCGGGTGTTTTTTTTGGTACTCTTAAGGCCATTGGTTTACGCAGGATACTAAGACATATGAAAAACCTTGCTTTACACTTTGTAAATAATTTGCAATAGGAACGCATAGGCGCATACCAGTAGTTTACTTTTTAGCTGCTGTTGATTTGATATTTTAAGATTTTAAATTAAACTCGAACGCACATTTAAGTAAGAAGAGAAGTGGTCCAGTGGAAGGGCTCCGGACTCTGAACCCAAAGGTACTGGGTTCGATTCCCGGGTGTTCTTTTTGTACTCTTAAGACTATTGGTTTACGCAGGATACTATGCCAAATGAAAAACCTTGCTTTATACTTTGTAAATAATTTGCAATAGGAACGCATAGGCGCATACCAGTAGTTTACTTTTTAGCTGCTGTAGATTTGATATCCTAGGATTTTAAATTAAACTCGAACGCCCATTTAAGTAAGAAGAGCAGTGGTCCAGTGGAAGGGCTTCGGACTCTGCACCAAATGGTACTGGGTTCGAGCCCCTGGTGTTCCTTTTTATGTTTTTATTTTAGGGTTGTTTATTTTAAGGTTTTAAATTAAACTCTAACGCAATTTAAGTAAGAGGAGCAGTGGCCCAGTGGATGGCCTCCGGACTCTGAACCCAAAGGTACTGGGTTCGATTCCCGGGTTTTTTTTTTGTACTCTTAAGGCCATTGGTTTACGCAGGATACTAAGACATATGAAAAACCTTGCTTTACACTTTGTAAATAATTTGCAATAGGAACGCATAGGCGCATACCAGTAGTTTACTTTTTAGCTGCTGTTGATTTGATATCTTTGGATTTTAAATTAAACTCGAACGCACATTTAAGAAAGAAGAGCAGTGGTCAAGTGGAAGGGCTCCGGACTCTGCACCAAATGGTACTGGGTTCGAGCCCCTGGTGTTCCTTTTTATGTTTTTATTTTAGGGTTGTTTATTTTAAGGTTTTAAATTAAACTCTAACGCAATTTAAGTAAGAGGAGCAGTGGCCCAGTGGATGGCCTCCGGACTCTGAACCCAAAGGTACTGGGTTCGATTCCCGGGTGTTTTTTTTGTACTCTTAAGGCCATTGGTTTACGCAGGATACTAAGACATATGAAAAACCTTGCTTTACACTTTGTAAATAATTTGCAATAGGAACGCATAGGCGCATACCAGTAGTTTACTTTTTAGCTGCTGTTGATTTGATATCTTTGGATTTTAAATTAAACTCGAACGCACATTTAAGAAAGAAGAGCAGTGGTCAAGTGGAAGGGCTCCGGACTCTGCACCAAATGGTACTGGGTTCGAGCCCCTGGTGTTCCTTTTTATGTTTTTATTTTAGGGTTGTTTATTTTAAGGTTTTAAATTAAACTCTAACGCAATTTAAGTAAGAGGAGCAGTGGCCCAGTGGATGGCCTCCGGACTCTGAACCCAAAGGTACTGGGTTCGATTCCCGGGTGTTTTTTTTTACTCTTAAGGCCATTGGTTTACGCAGGATACTAAGACATATGAAAAACCTTGCTTTACACTTTGTAAATAATTTGCAATAGGAACGCATAGGCGCATACCAGTAGTTTACTTTTTAGCTGCTGTTGATTTGATATCTTAAGATTTTAAATTAAACTCGAACGCACATTTAAGTAAGAAGAGAAGTGGTCCAGTGGAAGGGCTCCGGACTCTGAACCCACAGGTACTGGGTTCGATTCCTGGGTGTTCTTTTTGTACTCTTAAGACTATTGGTTTACGCAGGATACTATGCCAAATGAAAAACCTTGCTTTATACTTTGTAAATAATTTGCAATAGGAACGCATAGGCGCATACCAGTAGTTTACTTTTTAGCTGCTGTAGATTTGATATCCTAGGATTTTAAATTAAACTCGAACGCCCATTTAAGTAAGAAGAGCAGTGGTCCAGTGGAAGGGCTTCGGACTCTGCACCAAATGGTACTGGGTTCGAGCCCCTGGTGTTCCTTTTTATGTTTTTATTTTAGGGTTGTTTAATTTAAGGTTTTAAATTAAACTCTAACGCAATTTAAGTAAGAGGAGCAGTGGCCCAGTGGATGGCCTCCGGACTCTGAACCCAAAGGTACTGGGTTCGATTCCCGGGTGTTTTTTTTGTACTCTTAAGGCCATTGGTTTACGCAGGATACTAAGACATATGAAAAACCTTGCTTTACACTTTGTAAATAATTTGCAATAGGAACGCATAGTCGCATACCAGTAGTTTACTTTCTAGCTGCTGTTGATTTGATATCTTTGGATTTTAAATTAAACTCGAACGCACATTTAAGTAAGAAGAGCAGTGGTCCAGTGGAAGGGCTCCGGACTCTGAACCCACAGGTGCTGGGTTCGATTCCCGGGTGTTCTTTTTGTACTCTTAAGGCCATTGGTTTACGCAGGATACTAAGACATATGAAAAACCTTGCTTTACACTTTGTAAATAATTTGCAATAGGAACGCATAGGCGCATACCAGTAGTTTACTTTTTAGCTGCTGTTGATTTGATATCTTAAGATTTTAAATTAAACTCGAACGCACATTTAAGTAAGAAGAGAAGTGGTCCAGTGGAAGGGCTCCGGACTCTGAACCCACAGGTACTGGGTTCGATTCCCGGGTGTTCTTTTTGTACTCTTAAGACTATTGGTTTACGCAGGATACTATGCCAAATGAAAAACCTTGCTTTATACTTTGTAAATAATTTGCAATAGGAACGCATAGGCGCATACCAGTAGTTTACTTTTTAGCTGCTGTAGATTTGATATCCTAGGATTTTAAATTAAACTCGAACGCCCATTTAAGTAAGAAGAGCAGTGGTCCAGTGGAAGGGCTTCGGACTCTGCACCAAATGGTACTGGGTTCGAGCCCCTGGTGTTCCTTTTTATGTTTTTATTTTAGGGTTGTTTATTTTAAGGTTTTAAATTAAACTCTAACGCAATTTAAGTAAGAGGAGCAGTGGCCCAGTGGAAGGGCTCCGGACTCTCAACCCAAAGGTACTGGGTTCGATTCCCGGGTGTTCTTTTTGTACTCTTAAGGCCATTGGTTTACGCAGGATACTATGCCAAATGAAAAACCTTGCTTTATACTTTGTAAATAATTTGCAATAGGAACGCATAGGCGCATACCAGTAGTTTACTTTTTAGCTGCTGTTGATTTGATATCCTAGGATTTTAAATTAAACTCGAACGCCCATTTAAGTAAGAAGAGCAGTGGTCCAGTGGAAGGGCTCCGGACTCTAAACCCAAAGGTACTGGGTTCGATTCCCGGGTGTTCTTTTTGTACTCTTAAGACTATTGGTTTACGCAGGATACTATGCCAAATGAAAAACCTTGCTTTATACTTTGTAAATAATTTCCAATAGGAACGCATAGGCGCATACCAGTAGTTTACTTTTTAGCTGCAGTTGATTTGATATCTTTGGATTTTAAATTAAACTCGAACGCAAATTTAAGTAAGAAGAGCAGTGGTCCAGTGGAAGGGCTCCGGACTCTGCACCAAATGGTACTGGGTTCGAGCCCCTGGTGTTCCTTTTATGTTTTTATTTTAGGGTTGTTTATTTAAAGGTTTTAAATTAAACTCTAACGCAATTTAAGTAAGAGGAGCAGTGGCCCAGTGGAAGGGCTTCAGACTGTGGTCCCAAAGGTACTGGGTTCGAATCGTGTGTGTGTTCTTTTTATGTTGTTTATTTCAAAGTTGTTTATTTTAAGGTTTAAAATTAAACTCAAACGCAATATAAGCAAGAGGAGCAGTGGCCCAGTGGCCCAGTGGAAGGGCTCCGGACTCTGAACCAAACGGTACCGGGTTCGATACCTACTAGGGTTCTTTTGTACATAATTGATTTAAAGTTGTTTATTCCAAGGTTTAAAATTAAACTCGAATGCAAATTAAGAAAGAGGAGCAGTGGCCCAGTGGAAGGGATTCGGACTCTGAACCAAACGGTACCGGGTTCGATACCTACTACTGTTCTTTTTGTACATAATTGATTTAAAGTTGTTTATTCCAAGGTTTAAAATTAAACTCGAACGCAAATTAAGTAAGAGGAGCAGTGGCCTAGTGGAAGGGCTCCGGACTCTGAACCAAACGGTACCGGGTTCGATACCTACTAGTGTTCTTTTTGTACATAATTGATTTAAAGTTGTTTATTCCAAGGTTTAAAATTAAACTCGAATGCAAATTAAGTAAGAGGAGCAGTGGCCCAGTGGAAGGGCTCCGGACTCTGAACCAAACGGTACCGGGTTCGATACCTACTAGTGTTCTTTTTGTACATAATTGATTTAAAGTTGTTTATTCCAAGGTTTAAAATTAAACTCGAACGCAAATTAAGTAAGAGGAGCAGTGGCCCAGTGGAAGGGCTCGGGGCTCTGAACCAAACGATACCGGGTTCGATACCTACTAGTGTTCTTTTTGTACATAATTGATTTAAAGTTGTTGATTCCAAGGTTTAAAATTAAACTCGAACGCAAATTAAGTAAGAGGAGCAGTGGCCCAATGGAAGGGCTCTAGACTCTGGACCGAAAGGTCCCGGGATCGAATCCCGTTACATATAAATTCGAGGCGTTTTAAAGAACCTTTTTTTTTAAATAAATTAAAATCATTGAAAAAAAGTGCAGAGGTTCGTTTTAAGTTTTAAGTTTCCTTCCCATCCTCGAATGGGCGGCGCGTCTCGCCGCGCGGTGAGTGGCTCTCTTGCGGCCTCTTACCGAGTCACCACTGGGGCTCGAACCGGGGACCCCAGTCTCCGGAGACCGATGCCCTTCCACGACACCCACTTGGGTCCCCCCCAGGAACATATGCATTTTGAACTTGATGAACCTTCGATTCATACTTTACATTGGATACTATGGCATGGGAATTCAGTGCTTTATACTTGGTAAATAATTTGCGAGTCGAAGGCACACGCTATACCATTAGCTTACTTAGGAATAAGTAAATAATTTGCGAGTCGAAGGCACACGCTATACCATTAGCTTACTTAGGAATAGGTATAAGTATACAGGGGACTCAGAAAATAATTCAAGTTGGAGGCATAGTTTAGGTATAGACCATTAGTTTAGAACAGAGTACACGGGGTACTATGGCATAGGGAAGTCCTTGCTTTATACTTGGTAAATAATTTGCGAGTGGAAGGCACACGCTATACCATTAGTTTACTTAGGAATGGGTATAGGTATAAAGGTGACTCTTTGTTCCGACTCAGAAAAAAAAATCGAGTGGAAGGCACACGCTGTAGGTATGGACCATTAGTTTACTAAGGATACATAGGCATATATAGAGGACTGCTTGGTTCGGATTTTAAAAATATGTGAGTTTAAGGCACACGCTGTAGGTATAGAAATTTAGTGTCATGAAACAATATATAATATGGAATTATTGGTTTGACTACGGACATTGGGGGTTGTTGCGGGGGAGGGTGGCGGGTCTCCAGTCGTAGCGAGCTAGCTGGGATCAACATGACCGCGGGAACAACAGCGTTGATTTCACCAGTTTTCTTGGCCGGTATCCTCACCGTGGTATCGTCTGGGATGATGCATTGAATTGAAGAGGTTGTGTGTTCGGTTGAGTGGTCTCGTATAGGGTTTGAAAATACACCGGAAAGAGACCGCGTTCGGGCATGCTGGATGATTGGACCACTGTATACAGGTGTTCGTTCAATTGAAATTTCACGGTGTGAACATAAATTTAAACAAAGATTTTAAGAATTAGAATAAAAACTTTACATGTATATAATAATAATAATAAAATCCACAATGTTGCTGAAAACGAACGCACAACCTGATTTTCAATTTTAAAAATAGTTTTCTGAATTTTTTCCCCTATTTTTTCTTACTGTAAAACTAACTTCATATTTTAATTATTTTCGTCAAAGAAAAAGGCGAAAAGTCTGAACACTGTTATCATTATTATGGGTCGCACATGTTCCTTTAAACAAAGAGCTTATTTTACCAATTTAAACCAAAGATGCGCGGTTAAAATATCATATAAAATTTGAGCTGTTGCCGAAGTTCCATTATGGTTAAGTACTCTTGCTTTCATTTATTTATTGTATTTATTTACAGTGAATTGGGCAAGGTTCGAATACACACAACATTGAATAATAACATCTGCCAGAAATAAAATTACACAGTATCGTCGTTCTCATTCGGTAATTGTTTCAAAGAATTCACAACTTGAAATCATCAACTTTTATTTTTAAATCGATACCCACCCAACCCCCTTCATTACGGCGTCTTAAAAAGAGAAACAATTTGATTAAGTTCAGGGTGAATGAATGTAGGTGCCAAACTTTTACCCGTTTTAGAACGTCAGCCTTTGAGAAAGACTCTGCAAAGGTCGAAACGTCAGACCTTGATCAATCCTTTCCACAGATCGTTTGGTTTGGTAAGCAACAACTGACGTTACATGTAGATCATAGGCTATTTCCCTTTTCATTTTGCAAACATGTAGGCCTAGGCCCACACATTGATCTCAGACTATCCACGCATAGAGGTAGATATACAATAATTATTATGAAAACTACAAGTGGTAAAAGATTGCTTAACCCAGTACTCTAAAAAGAAAATTCGATTGTTTCATTTGATTGACGGCAAGTAGTCATTGATGACTGGCACAATACAATACGCCATGGGCCAAACGCCATGGCTACTTCCGGCCGTTGTACTTTCAAGTGCGTGAGGTGGAAATAGAAACGCCACAAAATTACCCGTTTTATGACAATCTTAGTGTTTACACGGGTTCCACGAGCCCTATTCCTATTCTACATTTTGAACTGAAGTAAACTACACAATAAAGCTTACCTCTATAGAGATATTAAATCACGCCAAATGATCGTAATACATCCACGGTGTTTACATAAATCAAGCATGGCTGATGGCCATTTTGAATTACGCTCACGGCATCATGCCGTCGAGTACCCCACCCCTACTACATGTTTATCTGGTGTTAGGTAGTAGTCGGGTACCTGTCGTTTTCTTCGGCTGGTTCCAATCACCTGTGCCTGTCAAAGACCACAGGGGTACGCAACTGGCTCCCGCAAAATCTCTCGGTAATGAACAGTAATAGTCGGACATGTAGGCCTAGTAATTATCTGGGGTGTGGCTCGTTGATCATGATTATGATCAAGCTGGGTAGATGACTAAAAGGCCAGGGACTGGGAGTTCGATTTGAGGGTAGGGGAGATGGACTCTGAACCCAAAGGTACTGGGTTCGATTCCCGGGTGTTCTTTTTGTAATCTTAAGGCCATTGGTTTACGCAGGATACTAAGACATATGAAAAACCTTGCTTTACTCTTAGGAAATAATTTGCGAGTGGAAGGCACACGCTTTTTATACCAGTAAATCACTTTTGGCCGTTAATGATTTGATGTTCAAGGGTTTAATAAACTAAACTCGAACGCACATTTAAGTAAGAGGAGCAGTGGCCCAGTGGATGGGCTCCGGACTCTGAACCCAAAGGTACTGGGTTCGATTCCCGGGTGTTCTTTTTGTACTCTTAAGACTATTGGTTTACGCAGGATACTATGCCAAATGAAAAACCTTGCTTTATACTTTGTAAATAATTCGCAATAGGAACGCATAGGCGCATACCAGTAGATTACTTTTTAGCTGCTGTTGATTTGATATCCTAGGATTTTAAATTAAACTCGAACGCCCATTTAAGTAAGAAGAGCAGTGGTCCAGTGGAAGGGCTCCGGACTCTGCACCAAATGGTACTGGGTTCGAGCCCCTGGTGTTCTTTTTGTACTCTTAAGGCCATTGGTTTACGCAGGATACTAAGACATATGAAAAACCTTGCTTTACACTTAGTAAATAATTTGCGAGTGGAAGGCACACGCTTTTTATACCAGTAAATCACTTTTGGCCGTTAATGATTTGATGTTCAAGGGTTTAATAAATTAAACTCGAACGCACATTTAAGTAAGAGGAGCAGTGGCCCAGTGGATGAGATCCGGACTCTGAACCCAAAGGTACTGGGTTCGATTCCCGGGTGTCCTTTTTGTACTCTTAAGGCCATTGGTTTACGCAGGATACTAAGACATATGAAAAACATTGCTTTACACTTAGTAAATAATTTGCGAGTGGAAGGCACACGCTTTTTATACCAGTAAATCACTTTTGGCCGTTAATGATTTGATGTTCAAGGGTTTAATAAATTAAACTCGAACTCACATTTAAGTAAGAGGAGCAGTGGCCCAGTGGATGGGCTCCGGACTCTGAACCTAAAGGTACTGGGTTCGATTCCCGGGTGTTCTTTTTGTACTCTTAAGGCCATTGGTTTACGCAGGATACTAAGACATATGAAAAACCTTGCTTTACACTTAGTAAATAATTTGCGAGTGGAAGGCACACGCTTTTTATACCAGTAAATCACTTTTGGCCGTTAATGATTTGATGTTCAAGGGTTTAATAAATTAAACTCGAACTCACATTTAAGTAAGAGGAGCAGTGGCCCAGTGGATGGGCTCCGGACTCTGAACCTAAAGGTACTGGGTTCGATTCCCGGGTGTTCTTTTTGTACTCTTAAGGCCATTGGTTTACGCAGGATACTAAGACATATGAAAAACCTTGCTTTACACTTTGTAAATAATTTGCGAGTGGAAGGCACACGCTTTTTATACCAGTAAATCACTTTTGGCCGTTAATGATTTGATGTTCAAGGGTTTAATAAATTAAACTCGAACGCACATTTAAGTAAGAGGAGCAGTGGCCCAGTGGATGGGCTCCGGACTCTGAACCCAAAGGTACTGGGTTCGATTCCCGGGTGTTCTTTTTGTACTCTTAAGACCATTGGTTTACGCAGGATACTAAGACATATGAAAAACCTTGCTTTACACTTAGTAAATAATTTGCGAGTGGAAGGCACACGCTTTTTATACCAGTAAATCACTTTTGGCCGTTAATGATTTGATGTTCAAGGGTTTAATAAATTAAACTCGAACTCGCATTTAAGTAAGAGGAGCAGTGGCCCAGTGGATGGGCTCCGGACTCTGAACCTAAAGGTACTGGGTTCGATTCCCGGGTGTTCTTTTTGTACTCTTAAGGCCATTGGTTTACGCAGGATACTAAGACATATGAAAAACCTTGCTTTACACTTAGTAAATAATTTGCGAGTGGAAGGCACACGCTTTTTATACCAGTAAATCACTTTTGGCCGTTAATGATTTGATGTTCAAGGGTTTAATAAATTAAACTCGAACGCACATTTAAGTAAGAGGAGCAGTGGCCCAGTGGATGGGCTCCGGACTCTGAACCCAAAGGTACTGGGTTCGATTCCCGGGTGTTCTTTTTGTACTCTTAAGACTATTGGTTTACGCAGGATACTAAGACATATGAAAAACCTTGCTTTACACTTAGTAAATAATTTGCGAGTGGAAGGCACACGCTTTTTATACCAGTAAATCACTTTTGGCCGTTAATGATTTGATGTTCAAGGGTTTAATAAATTAAACTCGAACGCACATTTAAGTAAGAGGAGCAGTGGCCCAGTGGATGGGCTCCGGACTCTGAACCCAAAGGTACTGGGTTCGATTCCCGGGTGTTCTTTTTGTACTCTTAAGACCATTGGTTTACGCAGGATACTAAGACATATGAAAAACCTTGCTTTACACTTAGTAAATAATTTGCGAGTGGAAGGCACACGCTTTTTATACCAGTAAATCACTTTTGGCCGTTAATGATTTGATGTTCAAGGGTTTAATAAATTAAACTCGAACTCGCATTTAAGTAAGAGGAGCAGTGGCCCAGTGGATGGGCTCCGGACTCTGAACCTAAAGGTACTGGGTTCGATTCCCGGGTGTTCTTTTTGTACTCTTAAGGCCATTGGTTTACGCAGGATACTAAGACATATGAAAAACCTTGCTTTACACTTAGTAAATAATTTGCGAGTGGAAGGCACACGCTTTTTATACCAGTAAATCACTTTTGGCCGTTAATGATTTGATGTTCAAGGGTTTAATAAATTAAACTCGAACGCACATTTAAGTAAGAGGAGCAGTGGCCCAGTGGATGGGCTCCGGACTCTGAACCCAAAGGTACTGGGTTCGATTCCCGGGTGTTCTTTTTGTACTCTTAAGACTATTGGTTTACGCAGGATACTAAGACATATGAAAAACCTTGCTTTACACTTAGTAAATAATTTGCGAGTGGAAGGCACACGCTTTTTATACCAGTAAATCACTTTTGGCCGTTAATGATTTGATGTTCAAGGGTTTAATAAATTAAACTCGAACTCGCATTTAAGTAAGAGGAGCAGTGGCCCAGTGGATGGGCTCCGGACTCTGAACCTAAAGGTACTGGGTTCGATTCCCGGGTGTTCTTTTTGTACTCTTAAGGCCATTGGTTTACGCAGGATACTAAGACATATGAAAAACCTTGCTTTACACTTAGTAAATAATTTGCGAGTGGAAGGCACACGCTTTTTATACCAGTAAATCACTTTTGGCCGTTAATGATTTGATGTTCAAGGGTTTAATAAATTAAACTCGAACGCACATTTAAGTAAGAGGAGCAGTGGCCCAGTGGATGGGCTCCGGACTCTGAACCCAAAGGTACTGGGTTCGATTCCCGGGTGTTCTTTTTGTACTCTTAAGACTATTGGTTTACGCAGGATACTAAGACATATGAAAAACCTTGCTTTACACTTAGTAAATAATTTGCGAGTGGAAGGCACACGCTTTTTATACCAGTAAATCACTTTTGGCCGTTAATGATTTGATGTTCAAGGGTTTAATAAATTAAACTCGAACTCGCATTTAAGTAAGAGGAGCAGTGGCCCAGTGGATGGGCTCCGGACTCTGAACCTAAAGGTACTGGGTTCGATTCCCGGGTGTTCTTTTTGTACTCTTAAGGCCATTGGTTTACGCAGGATACTAAGACATATGAAAAACCTTGCTTTACACTTAGTAAATAATTTGCGAGTGGAAGGCACACGCTTTTTATACCAGTAAATCACTTTTGGCCGTTAATGATTTGATGTTCAAGGGTTTAATAAATTAAACTCGAACGCACATTTAAGTAAGAGGAGCAGTGGCCCAGTGGATGGGCTCCGGACTCTGAACCCAAAGGTACTGGGTTCGATTCCCGGGTGTTCTTTTTGTACTCTTAAGACTATTGGTTTACGCAGGATACTAAGACATATGAAAAACCTTGCTTTACACTTAGTAAATAATTTGCGAGTGGAAGGCACACGCTTTTTATACCAGTAAATCACTTTTGGCCGTTAATGATTTGATGTTCAAGGGTTTAATAAATTAAACTCGAACTCGCATTTAAGTAAGAGGAGCAGTGGCCCAGTGGATGGGCTCCGGACTCTGAACCTAAAGGTACTGGGTTCGATTCCCGGGTGTTCTTTTTGTACTCTTAAGGCCATTGGTTTACGCAGGATACTAAGACATATGAAAAACCTTGCTTTACACTTAGTAAATAATTTGCGAGTGGAAGGCACACGCTTTTTATACCAGTAAATCACTTTTGGCCGTTAATGATTTGATGTTCAAGGGTTTAATAAATTAAACTCGAACGCACATTTAAGTAAGAGGAGCAGTGGCCCAGTGGATGAGATCCGGACTCTGAACCCAAAGGTACTGGGTTCGATTCCCGGGTGTCCTTTTTGTACTCTTAAGGCCATTGGTTTACGCAGGATACTAAGACATATGAAAAACATTGCTTTACACTTAGTAAATAATTTGCGAGTGGAAGGCACACGCTTTTTATACCAGTAAATCACTTTTGGCCGTTAATGATTTGATGTTCAAGGGTTTAATAAATTAAACTCGAACTCACATTTAAGTAAGAGGAGCAGTGGCCCAGTGGATGGGCTCCGGACTCTGAACCTAAAGGTACTGGGTTCGATTCCCGGGTGTTCTTTTTGTACTCTTAAGGCCATTGGTTTACGCAGGATACTAAGACATATGAAAAACCTTGCTTTACACTTAGTAAATAATTTGCGAGTGGAAGGCACACGCTTTTTATACCAGTAAATCACTTTTGGCCGTTAATGATTTGATGTTCAAGGGTTTAATAAATTAAACTCGAACTCACATTTAAGTAAGAGGAGCAGTGGCCCAGTGGATGGGCTCCGGACTCTGAACCTAAAGGTACTGGGTTCGATTCCCGGGTGTTCTTTTTGTACTCTTAAGGCCATTGGTTTACGCAGGATACTAAGACATATGAAAAACCTTGCTTTACACTTTGTAAATAATTTGCGAGTGGAAGGCACACGCTTTTTATACCAGTAAATCACTTTTGGCCGTTAATGATTTGATGTTCAAGGGTTTAATAAATTAAACTCGAACGCACATTTAAGTAAGAGGAGCAGTGGCCCAGTGGATGGGCTCCGGACTCTGAACCCAAAGGTACTGGGTTCGATTCCCGGGTGTTCTTTTTGTACTCTTAAGACCATTGGTTTACGCAGGATACTAAGACATATGAAAAACCTTGCTTTACACTTAGTAAATAATTTGCGAGTGGAAGGCACACGCTTTTTATACCAGTAAATCACTTTTGGCCGTTAATGATTTGATGTTCAAGGGTTTAATAAATTAAACTCGAACTCGCATTTAAGTAAGAGGAGCAGTGGCCCAGTGGATGGGCTCCGGACTCTGAACCTAAAGGTACTGGGTTCGATTCCCGGGTGTTCTTTTTGTACTCTTAAGGCCATTGGTTTACGCAGGATACTAAGACATATGAAAAACCTTGCTTTACACTTAGTAAATAATTTGCGAGTGGAAGGCACACGCTTTTTATACCAGTAAATCACTTTTGGCCGTTAATGATTTGATGTTCAAGGGTTTAATAAATTAAACTCGAACGCACATTTAAGTAAGAGGAGCAGTGGCCCAGTGGATGGGCTCCGGACTCTGAACCCAAAGGTACTGGGTTCGATTCCCGGGTGTTCTTTTTGTACTCTTAAGACTATTGGTTTACGCAGGATACTAAGACATATGAAAAACCTTGCTTTACACTTAGTAAATAATTTGCGAGTGGAAGGCACACGCTTTTTATACCAGTAAATCACTTTTGGCCGTTAATGATTTGATGTTCAAGGGTTTAATAAATTAAACTCGAACTCGCATTTAAGTAAGAGGAGCAGTGGCCCAGTGGATGGGCTCCGGACTCTGAACCTAAAGGTACTGGGTTCGATTCCCGGGTGTTCTTTTTGTACTCTTAAGGCCATTGGTTTACGCAGGATACTAAGACATATGAAAAACCTTGCTTTACACTTAGTAAATAATTTGCGAGTGGAAGGCACACGCTTTTTATACCAGTAAATCACTTTTGGCCGTTAATGATTTGATGTTCAAGGGTTTAATAAATTAAACTCGAACGCACATTTAAGTAAGAGGAGCAGTGGCCCAGTGGATGGGCTCCGGACTCTGAACCCAAAGGTACTGGGTTCGATTCCCGGGTGTTCTTTTTGTACTCTTAAGACTATTGGTTTACGCAGGATACTAAGACATATGAAAAACCTTGCTTTACACTTAGTAAATAATTTGCGAGTGGAAGGCACACGCTTTTTATACCAGTAAATCACTTTTGGCCGTTAATGATTTGATGTTCAAGGGTTTAATAAATTAAACTCGAACTCGCATTTAAGTAAGAGGAGCAGTGGCCCAGTGGATGGGCTCCGGACTCTGAACCTAAAGGTACTGGGTTCGATTCCCGGGTGTTCTTTTTGTACTCTTAAGGCCATTGGTTTACGCAGGATACTAAGACATATGAAAAACCTTGCTTTACACTTAGTAAATAATTTGCGAGTGGAAGGCACACGCTTTTTATACCAGTAAATCACTTTTGGCCGTTAATGATTTGATGTTCAAGGGTTTAATAAATTAAACTCGAACGCACATTTAAGTAAGAGGAGCAGTGGCCCAGTGGATGGGCTCCGGACTCTGAACCCAAAGGTACTGGGTTCGATTCCCGGGTGTTCTTTTTGTACTCTTAAGACTATTGGTTTACGCAGGATACTATGCCAAATGAAAAACCTTGCTTTATACTTTGTAAATAATTTGCCATAGGAACGCATAGGCGCATACCAGTAGTTTACTTTTTAGCTGCTGTTGATTTGATATCCTTGGATTTTAAATTAAACTCGAACGCCCATTTAAGTAAGAACAGCAGTGGTGCAGTGGAAGGGCTCCGGACTCTGCACCAAATGGTACTGGGTTCGAGCCCCTGGTGTTCCTTTTTATGTTTTAATTTTAGGGTTGTTTATTTTAAGGTTTTAAATTAAACTCTAACGCAATTTAAGTAAGAGGAGCAGTGGCCCAGTGGAAGGGCTTCAGACTGTGGTCCCAATGGTACTGGGTTCGAATCGTGTGTGTGTTCTTTTTATGTTGTTTATTTCAAAGTTGTTTATTTTAAGGTTCTTTAGTGTTCTTTAGTGTTCTTTTTGTACATAATTGATTTAAAGTTGTTTATTCCAAGGTTTAAAATTAAACTCGAACGAAAATTAAGTAAGAGGAGCAGTGGCCCAGTGGAAGGGCTCCGGACTCTGAACCAAACGGTACCGGGTTCGATACCTACTAGTGTTCTTTTTGTACATAATTGATTTAAAGTTGTTTATTCCAAGGTTTAAAATTAAACTCGAACGCAAATTAAGAAAGAGAAGCAGTGGCCCAGTGGCCCAGTGGAAGGGCTCCGGACTCTGAACCAAACGGTACCGGGTTCGATACCTACTACTGTTCTTTTTGTACATAATTGATTTAAAGTTGTTTATTCCAAGGTTTAAAATTAAACTCGAACGCAAATTAAGTAAGAGGAGCAGTGGCCCAGTGGAAGGGCTCCGGACTCTGAACCAAACGGTACCGGGTTCGATACCTACTAGTGTTCTTTTTGTACATAATTGATTTAAAGTTGTTTATTCCAAGGTTTAAAATTAAACTCGAACGAAAATTAAGTAAGAGGAGCAGTGGCCCAGTGGAAGGGCTCCGGACTCTGAACCAAACGGTACCGGGTTCGATACCTACTAGTGTTCTTTTTGTACATAATTGATTTAAAGTTGTTTATTCCAAGGTTTAAAATTAAACTCGAACGCAAATTAAGAAAGAGGAGCAGTGGCCCAGTGGAAGGGCTCCGGACTCTGAACCAAACGGTACCGGGTTCGATACCTACTACTGTTCTTTTTGTACATAATTGATTTAAAGTTGTTTATTCCAAGGTTTAAAATTAAACTCGAACGCAAATTAAGTAAGAGGAGCAGTGGCCCAGTGGAAGGGCTCCGGACTCTGAACCAAACGGTACCGGGTTCGATACCTACTAGTAAGTGTTCTTTTTGTACATAATTGATTTAAAGTTGTTTATTCCAAGGTTTAAAATTAAACTCGAACGCAAATTAAGTAAGAGGAGCAGTGGCCCAATGGAAGGGCTCCAGACTCTGGACCGAAAGGTCCCGGGATCGAATCCCGTTACATATAAATTCGAGGCGTTTTAAAGAACCTTTTTTTTTTATGAATGAAAAATATTGAAAAAAAGTGCAGAGGTTCGTTTTAAGTTTTAAGTTTCCTTCCCATCCTCGAATGGGCGGCGCGTCTCACCGCGCGGTGAGTGGCTCTCTTGCGGCCACTTACCTAGTCACCACTGGGGCTCGAACCGGGGACCCCTGCCTCCGGAGACCGCTGCCCTTCCACGACACCCACTTGGGTCCCCCCCAGGAACATATGCATTTTGAACTTGATGAACCTTCGATTCATACTTTACATTGGATACTATGGCATGGGAATTCAGTGCTTTATACTTAGTAAATAATTTGCGAGTCGAAGGCACACGCTATACCATTAGTTTACTTAGGAATAGGTATAAGTATACAGGGGACTCAGAAAATAATTCGAGTTGGAGGCATAGTTTAGGTATAGACCATTAGTTTAGAACAGAGTACACGGGGTACTATGGCATAGGGAAGTCCTTGCTTTATACTTGGTAAATAATTTGCGAGTGGAAGGCACACGCTATACCATTAGTTTACTTAGGAATGGGTATAGGTATAAAGGTGACTCTTTGTTCCGACTCAGAACAAAAAATCGAGTGGAAGGCACACGCTGTAGGTATGGACCATTAGTTTACTAAGGATACATAGGCATATATAGAGGACTGCTTGGTTCGGATTTTAAAAATATGTGAGTTTAAGGCACACGCTGTAGGTATAGAAAATTAGTGCACATGAAACGATATATAATATGGAATTATTGGTTTGACTACGGACATTGGGGGTTGTTGCGGGGGAGGGTGGCGGGTCTCCAGTCGTAGCGAGCTAGCTGGGATCAACATGACCGCGGAAACAACAGCGTTGATTCCACCAGTTTTCTTGGCCGGTATCCTCACCGTGGTATCGTCTGGGATGATGCATTGAATTGAAGAGGTTGTGTGTTCGGTTGAGTGGTCTCGTTAGGGTTTGAAAATACATCGGAAAGAGACCGCGTTCGGGCATGCTGGATGATTGGACCACTGTATACAGGTGTTCGTTCAATTGAAATTTCACGCTGTGAACATAAATTCAAACAAAGATTTTAAGAATTAGAATAAAAACTTTACATGTATATAATAATAATAATAAAATCCACAATGTTGCTGAAAACGAACGCACAACCTGATTTTCAATTTTAAAAATAGTTTTCTGTATTTTTTTCCCTATTTTTTCTTACTGTAAAACTAACTTCATATTTTAATTATTTTCGTCAAAGAAAAAGGCGAAAAGTCTGAACACTGTTATCATTATTATGGGTCGCACATGTTCCTTTAAACAAAGAGCTTATTTTACCAATTTAAACCAAAGATGCGCGGTTAAAATGTCATATAAAATTTGAGCTGTTGCCGAAGTTCTATTATGGTTAAGTACTCTTGCTTTCATTTATTTATTGTATTTATTTACAGTGAATTGGGCAAGGTTCGAATACACACAACATTGAATAATAACATCTGCCAGAAATAAAATTACACAGTATCGTCGTTCTCATTCGGTAATTGTTTCAAAGAATTCACAACTTGAAATCATCAACTTTTATTTTTAAATAGATACCCACCCAACCCCCTTCATTACGGTGTCTTAAAAAGAGAAACAATTTGATTAAGTTCAGGGTGAATGAATGTAGGTGCCAAACTTTTACCCGTTTTAGAACGTCAGCCTTTGAGAAAGACTCTGCAAAGGTCGAAACGTCAGACCTTGATCAATCCTTTCCACAGATCGTTTGGTTCGGTAAGCAACAACTGACATTACATGTAGATCATAGGCTATTTCCCTTTTCATTTTGCAAACATGTAGGCCTAGGCCCACACATTGATCTCAGACTATCCACGCATAGAGGTAGATATACAATAATTATTATGAAAACTACAAGTGGTAAAAGATTGCTTAACCCAGTACTCTAAAAAGAAAATTAGATTGTTTCATTTGATTGACAGCAAGTAGTCATTGATGACTGGCACAATACAATACGCCATGGGCCAAACGCCATGGCTACTTCCGGCCGTTGTACTTTCAAGTGCATGGAGGTGGAAATAGAAACGCCACAAAATTACCCGTTTTATGACAATCTTAGTGTTTACACGGGTTCCACGAGCCCTATTCCTATTCTACATTTTGAACTGAAGTAAACTACACAATAAAGCTTACCTCTAGAGATATTAAATCACGCCAAATGATCGTAATACATCCACGGTGTTTACATAAATCAAGCATGGCTGGTGGCCATTTTGAATTACGCTCACGGCATCATGCCGTCGAGTACCCCACCCCTACTACATGTTTATCTGGTGTTAGGTAGTAGTCGGGTACCTGTCGTTTTCTTCGGCTGGTTCCAATCACCTGTGTCTGTCAAAGACCACAGGGGTACGCAACTGGCTCCCGCAAAATCTCTCGGTAATGAACAGTAATAGTCGGACATGTAGGCCTAGTAATTATCTGGGGTGTGGCTCGTTGATCATGATTATGATCAAGCTGGGTAGATGACTAAAAGGCCAGGGACTGGGAGTTCGATTTGAGGGTAGGGGAGATGGTCTAGTAGTAATTTTGCTGAGGTGTGACTCGTTGAACATGGTTATGATCAAGCTGGGTAGATGACTAAAGGGCAGGGACTGGGAGTTCGATGTGAGGGTAGGGGAGATGGTCTAGTAGTAATTTTGCTGGGGTGTGACTCGTTGAACATGGTTATGATCAAGCTGGGTAGATAACTGGGGGCAGGGACAGGGAGTTCGATTTGAGGGTAGGGGAGATGGACTAGTAGTAATTTTGCTAGGGTGTGGCTGGTTGGACCTGGTATGAGCAAGTTGGGTAGATGACCTGGGGACAGGGACAGGGAGTTCGATGTGAGGGTAGGGGAGATAGACTATTAGTAATTTTGCTGGGGTGTGGCTGGTTGGACATGGTTATGATCAAGCTGGGTAGATGACTAAAGGGCAGGGACTGGGAGTTCGATGTGAGGGTAGGGGAGATGGACTAGTAGTAATTTTGCTATTTACAACCTGTACACAAATCTAAATACATGGTACGTTCCTTACGAAGTTCAAGACTGGGACTGCACCTTTTTGTTGGTGAAAATTGTGCTTAAAAACATTTGAGTGAAAATCATGTAGCCCACCATGGCCAAGCAGTCTACCATCTACCAAACTCACACTTCTGGCCCAATTTCAAAGAACTGCTTAATCACACAAAAATGTTGCTTACCAGAATAAGGTTACCATCTAAAATACCATTCCACATATACAGTATGTGACAATCTTTGCTAAGCAGACAATTATTAAGCACAATCTTTCGCATACAGCTCTATGAACTGTCCCTGGTGATGGCAGAGTCATCAGAGAGTGGGTTCAAGTCCGGGTCATGACACTTGTGTCCTTAGCAAGACATTCAACAATAATTGCTCCACAACACCCAGGAGTGAATGGGTATCAGCGAGGGTAGAGGATTTGGTTGTGCACAATGTGATTGCTGGTGCTGCATACTCGGGTTTCAGGAATCCCTACACCAGGCCAACAACATAAGGAAGTAACAATGTAAGGTCATTTTTTACTTGCTGAGTGTATGATGCACCATAAGAGGTAGAAGTAGTAATTAACTCATTATGTTAGTATAAATTCACGAGAGGCTTAGACTTGCCGTCCTCATGCCTTGCCTTTGTCTTGCATAATTATCCTAAACAAATGTCTTTTCTTTTAATATTCTAAATTTAACAAACCGTTCTGTTTGAAAATCAATGTCTAAAAATCAAACAAGGTATTTTAAAACATGCAACCGATAGCTCATAATACTTGACTTATTTTTAATGACATTTTCATCAGTGCATATGTTTTGAACAATCAATGATTCATGCACCGATACTTAATGAGTATCCAACTCACTGTAAAAACTTTTCAGAATTGTAACTTAATAATGTCAACATGAATATCATGTAGTGTGGTTTTTTAATAATAAAAAAATCGATATCCATTGACAAATAAATAAACTTCAGTGAATGGCATACATAATAGTTGTACGTGTGGGTCATTCAAACGCTCGTTTCAAGATCTGCTGCCAAGATGAAGGGGAAAGGGGTAAATGTTCCACTGTATGACTATCAAATGACAATGGACCTTTTGCCCTTTCAAATAATTTAAATAATGTACTCCTTTGCTGATTTTTTTTTTGCAAGTTCATCTTTGTTTTTCACTTGGCACATATTTAAATACCTATGTCTCGATAAAAACCTTTGTATCTTCATAATGATGTCATCAGTTTTCAAATCTGGCTGAACAAAAGTTTGTTATTTATAAAATTTCATATTTTGAGTAGCTTTTATTTCCTGTGTAAAGTAACGCATAAACGTAGAAGATTTACACTTTACTTTCTTTAAAATTTAAAAGCTATTAACATTGTTTTCAGCGACTCGTTGATATAGCTAACGCTAACGCATTAAAACAGCATTGAGCCCAGGAGCGATACCCGAACACCTAGAGTTTGTTTTACAAACTCTAAATCTCTAGTTTACTTTATTATTTTAATAACATACAATGCTAATTTAGATTTTTTTTTGTGTGCAATCAACTCCTTTCAAATGTCCCCACAAGTGGGTGGCTGATCGAGACGAATATTGGATATCACTAAGTTATCAATATCAGAAACCGCAACTACACAAAATTAATTAAGTGAAGCTAGGAAACTCAAGACCTATAACCGTCCAGCTCTATGTGTTCGAGAGGTACTGGAGTGAAGTGAATGCATTTGTAAAGCATTATCAGGTGGTTGACCTTGCCGTTATTCCTTCATTTTGAAAATGTTTGGTAGGTCCCGGCTTTGACGGCGGTCTTCTTTTTTGTATCTTCAAAGCATCAAAATAGTCGACGTTTTCCATTTTGTCCACGCAGTGTTTTGCATTGATGGCGAGGTTGGTGGAGCTGCATGGAGTGGGGGTTGTAATGAGCATTTGAGGCAGTGATCCACGATGTGGTCTGCTTCTAGCACTCACAGTTAGATAGGTCTGGTCTTCCTATCGGACTAATGCAGCTTTGGATGTAATCCACTTTGCTTCTGCACCAGGGGGGAGGTTTTCAGCAGGAGTAATATTGATGTCGGTGGGAAGAGGGGTTTTTTCTTTGTCTATTCTATTTGTCATTTTCCTTCTGAACTGCCCTAAAGAATAGCACAACTTGTTACACAAATATAGGATATGGCTTGCCTGGGCTTAGAACTCTAAGAGCGGGCAAGAGGTCTTTGCTTTGTGCCAGTGCTCTAATCTCTCAATACTTCAAGTAACTTTAATAGGTACATTGAATTAACAAACGAAAGGCTGCCTTAAACAGTATCATTAAATTTCACTGTATTTTCAGTGTCAACATAGCTTTGAAGTAAACATAAATTATCATGTCAACATTACTGTCTCTGACCTGTTGTAAACAACATAAACATATTATATGTACATTGATTCCATACTGTTGATAATCGTGTTGTTGAACTTCATTGTATTTTCCGAGTCAACAAATATCTTTACTAATAATATAAATAGACATCACTGAACATAATCGTTTATGACCTAATGTATACTCTTACAATTTCAAGGCCTGACTAACTGACAGCTTGTGTTCCAGGCTATCATCTACATAACCATCTTTGGCATGTTCACTTCGCCATCTTCCGTGCCTCTTCCAAAGCCTGTCATTTACGGAGGCCCTTGCGGCAGCCGTTGCACCACCGACCCTAAGTGAATGGAGACCAATATTTGCCCCTCCACAAACTTCACTTAGCCGTTTCAAAACCGTTTCTCGGGATCTGGTGTAACTTATTTGCTTATTTTTCTTAACCAATGCCTTTCTACCTTGATTACAGTAAGCTGGACGAAAAATAAACTGGTCTGAGTCCAACAAAATTCCTGCTTTAGCGAAATAATTCTTTACAATTTTCATGGGGCAAGCCTTTGTGCTGCCCTTAGCAATTGTTACTGTATTACCCTTTCTGTATTGATCCGGTTTACTCTTGCTTAAGAACAAAGTCAAAAACTCGTCGTAAAATTTTACGTCCCTTCCCCGCAAAGAGCGAATCTCGTCAAATCTGAGAAAACCAGAAAACCCCAGGACAATTATGGCGAGATCTCGTAAAACCAGGATGTCATCTGACTCCCCATATTTATCACATAAAATGACAATTTGCTCAGTTGTAACTATGTCTTTCTTTACAATCGGTTTTGAATTTCTGCCGACTGAACTACACTGATAGAGGACCCTTGATCAATCAAACTGGAAATGTATAATGCTACATGTATAGGCTTTGCCGGTATGGCTTCCCCTCCCTCTGCATGTATAAATGTCTTCCATCTCTTGAATGAGGCCAAGTACTTGGTTGTAGTTGCCTCACTTCTCGATTCCGTCAGATGGGTCGACATGGTACCTGCTAACTCTGTCAGCCTTCTTGACGTGACTCCTGCCTCGCTCACTGCTTGATGGACTGCTTGAGAAATTTCTAGTGCTAAAATGATAAATTCAAAAGTGTATTTTAAGTGCAATTAGTTTAAAACTACTTCCCCGTTTTCCAAATATCCCACTTTTACACTTTCCTTTTACGACCATATTGGACGATAGGAACTCATGTTCCTGCACAAAGGACTTAAAATCTAGCCCATTCCACACCTTTGGCCAGAAAGGTGCCGACTGCCAGTATGGAACAACTAACGTTCCACAAGCTCTTTCTGCAACCAACTTGTCAACTGTTTTTGCAATTAATTTAGGCGGAGGTACCCACCAGTTTGTTTCGTTTGCCCATTCTTGGCTAAAGGCGTCAACGCCTGCGGTACCAGGGTACCATCTACGTGAGTTAAACTTCCGACACTTGGTATTATACCCGCAGGCAAACCTATCACAAGAATGAGGACCCCAGCTGCAGTCTAATTCAGTAAAAGCCTCATACTTTATTTGCCAGTCGTCACCATCAGCCGTTCGGCTTAAATCGTCTGCCAGCTTGTTATCCTTTCTCGGTATCCACACTGGATCGACTTTCATGTCAGTTTCTAAACAAATCTGTCTTATCTGCAACGCTTTCTGTTGCAATTCGAGATTGTTACTCCCCGCTTTGATTATCTTAACCACATTCTTGTTGTCTGTATACAACCGAACATTCTGCCCTTCCAGGCCTTGTACTTTGTCTCTTGCCATTCTGTAAACGGCTTCAAGTTCCCTCCATGTGGAACTTTTACACTTTTCGGTTTCCGACCAAGATCCAACCATCTCCATCCCTACATGGTCCAAAACGTACCCCCCGTACCCGGTGCTTGATGCGTCTGTGAATACAGATGAATGAACTACTGTGTATTCTGATAGCTTTACTATATTCAATCTGTCTACATTCTCTCTCCAAAATATTAATTCTGATTTTGCTTCTTGTGACAGCAAACACTGGCATTCCAACTGGCCCTGCTATTAACACATTTGAATGCCTCTTGTTTTCAGCTGCACCAATGATCCAAAAACAGTGTGCATTGATACAATTTGACCTACGATATTTGCCAACCTCCTGACACGCACTAATGCTAGAGGCACAAACAATTCTCTCATTAATTGGTTGATTGAATCTTTGAGCTTGTTTGTTCTTTTTCAGTGATATACATGGCACCCTGCTCAAAATCCCAATTTAAGCCGAGCCAAACTGCTCTCTTTGGTTTCCATTGACATTTTTCTTCGGCTATAAAGAACCCAAGGTTCTTCAAACTGTTTCGAATTGAATCACTTTGCTCTCTTGCATTTTCTAAATTGGCACTTCCAGCCAATCCGTCATCAAGGAACATTACAACCTTGTACCCTTTACTTCGCCAATCGGTCACGACTGCTCTCATAACTTTTGAGAATATATACCCAGCCGTTGATAACCCGAATGGCAGTACATTAAACACATAATACCTTCTCCCAAATCCATCATCCCAAGCAAAGCCTAAAAACTTTCGATGCTCTGCCATTACTTCGATATGGTGATATGCAGATTTAAGATCAAAGGTTATTACAAAATCCCCTGTCTGGAACCCCTCTCGAGCTACCTATGCATCCTCATACTTAAATGATTCTTTGTAGAGGTGTAAGTTTATGTGTCTGCAATCAAGAACTAGTCTGTATTTGCTTATTTCTCCCGCCACTGTTAATGGATTAATCACATGAGGTTTTTCGCCCACCTCGACCACACAACCCTTGAATAGCAATTTCTGAATTTCGGAAGCAACGAAATCTGAATGATCCCGAGCTGACTTATTGTTCTTCATCTCTGCCTTTTCTGGCAAGGTAAGAAAGGGAAGCTTATAACCATTGCTTAAAGTGCTGAAAATGCTACTATTGACATGTATTTCTTCCCATTTCTCTAAGTTTCGGTTTAAACGCCCAACCGGAGATAACATTTCGTGTTGAGCCTGACAATTACCGATTTGATCAATTGCAACATACTCTCCTTTACTTAACTTAAAGTTATCACTGGCGTCTTTGGTTAGAGCACTGCACTCTGATCTCCAGTGCCCGGCCTTCCCACAAGCGAAACACACTCCTGGCCTCCGACCTCCCAGGCTCTGCCGCTGATAACTTGTGTCCGGCTCTGCCGCTGATAACTTGTGTCCGGCACTGCTAAAGTTCTGCTGGAATCTGCCGCTGTTGCTCCGGACCCGGTCGAATATGGGGTATACCGTCTACCCCACTGTGTCTTTTTCACGCTGCTCTTGCTCTTTATCTTTTTCTGTGCCCTGGCTTCTGCCCTCATGATGCGCTTTTCGTCGTCTGAATCGTCTGCCAGACGGTTTCGCTCATATTCGTCTACGGTTGTCCAGCCCGCGTCTGAACTGTCCGCGAGCTTAATGAGCTTCTGTCGCTTCTGCATAATGTCTATACCTTCAGATATTTTTGTTCTTGCGTCCCCGATATTACTGGAACCGTTGCCTGCCTCAAGTATGACGTCTGCTTCCTTCATTTTTCTGAGAGCTTTGGTGTTCACTTTGTACTGCTCCTCATTCCCTCGCTTGCGGAACTTGTAAGAATCTTTCGTCATTTCCTCGATTTTAGCAACTTGCACATCACTCAGCTCACGCTGGTTCTCCTTAAGTTGCTGCTGGAAATTGCCTAACTTATTGGACATTAATTTGTCCAATTGGTTTAAAAGCACTGTTTGGGTTGCTTGAATTTTTGCTTCAACAAGATCGGAAATGTCGCCGAGCTCCATCTTTCTGCGTGTGACTGAACCGAAGTCGCAAGCTAGAATGATCAGCTACGCTACCTTCACATTCTTCCAAAAACAAAATTTCAAATACCTACCTTTGTACCTCGCATACCAACCTTACGGAATGCTTTTGATAAACGATAACGCAGGCAAATAAGATTCTGTCTCTCCGGAGAGCATGACGGTGACGATGGTGCATCACAGTTCCCATTTGAAGAAACATTTACTATACAGGTTTCAACATTTGGCGCGGCACAAAATGAGCTTTTGTAAACGGTACAAATGTTCAAAACGTGTTCAAATGAGTTTGGAAATCTGGAGAGACCAATGCAATCTGTTTTTTTGAAATTATAGCCAATGTTGAGGCCCCCCACACAAGACGTTCGACAAATTGACTTATGATAATTGCATTATCGTATATTGTAACTAGGCTAACGGGTTCATGTTCTTCGCTGATACAACCATCAGGTTTAATCGGCAAATGGTAATAAGGTATTTTCTCGTTCAGTTTCGACAAACAAGCATCCAACATTTCTATACGTTAAGCCAATTTGCTTCTTTGTGTATTGAATTTAGAGTTTCTATTGCTCACTTTCGAAGAATATAGAACGACGCAGTGTTATAAAAGGATGTTTGCTTGCTACAATTGACCGGGAAATGTTTTTTGGGGGAATAATAATTGTATTATCCAAGGGTAAACACGCTGTAAAAAAAAACCTCCCCAGTCAGAATTGATCTGGGTCCCGGGCAGTCTGACTCATTTCTAGGTCAGTGTGACCCAGAATCTGTCTCAAAATGACTCAGAAATGTGTCAAACTGACGCAGAATCCGAGCTGATATCCCCCCCCCCCCTTTTTGGGGGGAAAACCCGAGAACCTCGCACAGGCTGTCAGCAAGACATCTGCGAGCCTGCTACAAAGAACAAATGGCTCGACTTTATCGAATAATTCTTTTTGCACCAAGCATATAAGGCCTATGGGTGAAAATAATATGTCTTCATCCCCTGAAAAAACTACTCAACTCTTGATATCATTCAAGGACTTTAACCCCAAGAGGGCATTTACCTCTGGAGAAAACGGTGAAATAAATAAAAATGTGCCATGACTTAGTGTTGTTAATCGCTCACTTAAAGGTTTTAAATGCCATCATCCACGTCACACCTTTAAATGGGAGTCCTTTTTATTCATCTGGTTATGATGATGGACCGTTGAAGTGTAGATTAGTAGATGTCATCAAGAGACAGAGCTCAAGTTTCAACTGGAAAGTTGTTCACCTTCAGCGTCGTATACAGAACTCTCATGGGCACTTGACATGAAAGCAGCCTCAATTGGTATGCGTGAGCTGTGTTTGACCGGGGCTCGATGTCTCGCGTTCACGTATGGGGTAACCGCGGCTATAGGCTATAGTGCCATTTATCACAGTGAGGCCTCACATTACGACGAGAATGAGTAGGGGGTGTCACTGTCACCGCTCCTGGATAAGCACACAAATCGTCTGATTAATGCGTATTTGATTTTTACCCTCTTGCAATATGATTCCAGTTTGGGGCTTCTCGTCATGGTCCCTCCTTTCTTCACATGGTCAGCATGCAGCTGCAGGGCCCAGTTTCTAATTGAGGGTATGGTGGAGAAAATATATTTCGATGCACGAAATTCGAACGAAATTGCAGGTGCTTTTTAATGCCTATACTATAAATTTGTATTAATTGGTATTCATTTTATCGCTTCTGGTCCAGCTCCCAGATTTATTATTATTATTTTTTTTTAGGACGGAAAATGTTTTCTTAATTCATATGATTTAGTGCAATGTCCCATGTCATTGCAGACCCTCCAGGTTAAACCCTCTGTTCTTGTCACTAAATAAAACATGATTAATTAAACAAAGAAAAGGACAGCCCAAATCATGTTGGGCATGTGAAAAAGTCACGCCTAAAATGGTAAAGAATTATCACTAGTGTATAGAATTAAATTTATTTTGGTAGATAACAGGTCGCAATGGAACAATACTATTCCTTTCTTCATACTTTGATTTTGGGTTGAACAAGGAAAAATTGACTAGAGCGGGATTTGAATCAACGACCTCCGGATTGACGTGCCGGCGCTCTACCAACTGCGCTATCTAGCCCTATGATGGCGGTCTCCCTATTTTGTCAATAACCTTGTTCGGTGGGTGCCAGTCAGAAGCCATTCAACCGTAAACTGCCGTGTAGCCAAGGATCACACCCAAGTATACGATACAACCTGGGAAGCGGCAGCCAGGGGATCACCATAGTCAATTTTTCCTTGTTCAACCCAAAATCATTTAAAATTTACCCAGTCAGTTTCCCTTGTGGTTTATTATTTGATATTCTTCATACTTTCTGATTAAATTATACGGTTCGTTCTTAGCCTGATTTGTGTGTTCTGCATCCGTGCACTGTCCGCATAAATTAAGCTGCCCCTAGATGTTGTCGGTCGTCTTGTTGTTGATTAGAGTGTTATACCTGGTGATCTGCAATAATCTAATTATTTTGTGTGTTGTGACAGGTAATTGCTAACCAATTATTGAAACTGAACAACTTGGGTATATAAACACTCTGGTTCTTCAGCTGTTGCTCAAGGTGACCACAGGGAACGATCCCTGACAAAACAACCCGTATCTTCAGGGAACAGTGAACTGCAGTCCTTCTGTTAAACATGGAGGTAGAAATAACCTCACCCATAATGCATTTCAACCATGCGACACAAAATCTAAATCAGTTTATTTTGTTTCACGGAATATAGAAGCATTTGGACAAGTTTTCTACTTAAGACGATTACCGGGTGAAAGAAAATAACTGAAAGTAGAAACCCAATTGTTAAAGAAATACAACATACCCATTTCAGGCTGTTGTTGTTGTTGTTGTTGTTGTCGGTCAATCCTGTCTTGATTGTCCAACTCGTTCCAACGGATTAGAAAACATTCTTAACCCCCCCTAAAATTAACTACAAAGCCTGCATTTATGATTACAAAATTTTGTAACAACTGTAGAAGATGGAATCCTGGAAAAGCTATATACTTTCTTAAGCTGGGAGATCAGAAAATACCTGCTTTGTTTGAGGCAAAATGTTGTCCTTCAGCACGATATATTGCGCAACAAAGGGATTAAATCAGTATTGAGTGTTTAAATGTTTTAGGGATTTGAGGCATTGCATGTTTAGGTATCAATGTATTGTTTAAATTTTAAAAGTTCAAATTTCATGTACAAGAAATAGTGAAAACTGTAATTGAATTTATCATCCTGCGGGGGACTTTTCATTTAAAAGAAATCTTCTTTATTTCCCCCGCAGTGAATTAAACGAAAAATAATTACAGTATATCAACAACAAAATGAACTTCTGAACACCAATATGCTTTTTTGATTGGAATTTTGACAACTCCGGCTGTCTCCGAAGACCGCCAGAGATAACAAAATAAATTGGAAAAACCCTCAACATTATAATCGGTTCGTTGTGCGTTTATTTTTGAGCAGCGACACACGACAAGGGGTTTCGTATGAGAGTTATAGCAAAATGAAGCATTCAGAAATGCGAGTGTAAGGGAACTGGAGGTGGATTAAGGGGCAATATATTTTTAAATATGAAGAAAAATATGAAAGCAGAAATATCAATGTACTCAGTTTGTCAAGTATAAGCTCACAATATTAGTTCTGTGAGTAGAGAGAGTGAATATAGTTTACATCCAATTACTTCCAATCTGTTGCAAAGCTATTGTTCCAATGGCGGCCGTACGCCTACAACAATTCTAACCCTTACCCCAACCCTCACCCAAACCCTCACCCTAACCCTAACTTGTAGATGATCAAGGGCTTATCGGAATTATAGGGGTTTCGGACCAATAGAGGAGTCACCCTTCCAGCCACGAAACTGGAAGTTGAACTAAGTTTTGCCGAGGGCTAAAGACAGGAGATACTATTAGTAATTGTCAAAGACCATCCTCATTCTCAGATGCCCGAGAAAGGCATCATGCCTGAAGCCTTTCTCAGATTCAAATTTGTGGTTGAAAATTTAATCTTTCTCTAAAACCACATTACCTCAAAGGGTACCGTTTCTAACACTGTTATAGTATCAACAGCTCTCCAGTGCTCTTTACCAAGTTAGTTTTTATAGTCATTAATTTTTGGAGTAATTACCAAAGGTGCACACCCTCCCTTTAAAAACAGGATGTTTTGGTTAAGTGATCTGTGTTCCCACATTATAATCAAATAAATTTGTTTCTATTTCCTTCTTCCTTTCCTTAAAACTACACTGTAAAAACGGCGTTTAGAATCTAAACACATTTCTAAACGCCTCGCTTGTACCCACTTTTTTCACACGTTTAGCCCCTCAACATGTTTAGATTTTGCGTTTCTGTGACATGTTTACCCCGAGACACATTTAGCCTGTGATACGTTTAGATTGAATGTGTTTAGGGTTCATAGTGAGTGCTAAACATGTTTAGAATCCAACACGTTTCAGAGAATAAGCTTAATTTTTAAACACCTGAAGAAAAGAAAAGAGAAATGTTGCAACATTCGCCTGCCTGCTTACTGAAACATAACGCTCAAGCTACGCTCGGCATGAGAATCGATAAATCATCATCATCTCAACGGGTCATCGAGATGATTTTCATAGAGATGATTTGAGGAGCAATGATGCCATAATTTCAGTCATACTGAAAACGGTCATTTTGAAGTCTCAGAATCCGTTCCAATTATATACATTTTGGGCTTTACTTTCTACCCATGGTGTGAATCTTTGAAGTGCTGGCCAATATGATACAACAAAAATTGCTTCAATTGAATTACACACATTAAAGTGTAAACTACTGCGCAGGAAAGGCTGTTATACCTACAATGGTTTTGAATAAACACCGAGATCTATATTTGTGCATATTTAATGAAACCCCGCCCATTTCATTCTAAACAAACTGATGAATTTAAACACATACAAAACATGTTTACAAGCAAACATGTTTAGAAATATGTTTGTAAGCTAAATTGGTATCCCTTTAACATGTCAAAAAGCTAAACGTGTTGCGATCAGTGCAGGTTTGAACTGGTTTGAACATTCAAATACACCAGAATGTGTGTTCATCATTTTAGTACGTTTGCTACCTGAGCAATTTTACTTGCCATGAGGGGCTAAACGTGTGGAGCATTTTTGATACCTTTGTAAAGTTACGTATTACCAAAATGCGAATTATTTTAAACCCTTTTAATTATGTGTTTATACCATATAGCAAAAACGCTCTCCAAGGAAGGCCTATATGCCTACGTGGAAGCCTATCATGACTAGCTGCTTAGCTTTTTCATACCAATAGCAAACGTATTCAATTGATGTAAACACATTCTGGTGTATTCAAATGTTCAAACCAGTTCAAAACACGTTTAGCTTTTGACATGTTAAAGAGATAGCCATTTAGCTTCAAACATATTTCTGAACGTGTTTGCGTGTAAACATGTTTTGTATGTGTTTAAATTCAAAACTGCATTTCAAACAAGGACAACAAATCTCAACCCGTTTAGCTTTTTGACATGTTAAAGAGGTAGCCATTTAGCTTCAAACATATTTCTAAACACGTTTGCCTGTAAACATGTTTTGTATGTGTTTAAATTCAAAACTGCATTTCAAACAAGCACAACAAATCTCAACACGTTTAGCTTTTTGACATGTTAAAGAGATACCCATTTAGCTTACAAACATATTTCTAAACATGTTTGCGTGTAAACATGTTTTGTATGTGTTTAAAATCAAAACTTCACTTAAAACAAGCATAACAAATCTCAACACGTTTAGCTTTTTGACATGTTAAGGAGATACCCATTTAGCTTTCAAGCATATTTCTAAACATGTTTGCGTGTAAACATGTTGTGTGTGTGTTTAAACGCTAAGCGCCGTTTTTACAGTGTAGAACTTATAGAAGCAACAACTCTGGGGACGCACTTAGGGAAATATCAGTTACATAATTTGCTTTTTGATGTTAATGCTCTGGCCATGTCAGCTCATATACAGTGTCTCCCGACAAAGATATGCTACATTTCTTTAAATCATTTACCAATGACGTCACAATGATTTTTGCTCATGTGTCTGATCATTGTTTGCCCTTTTATGTTGTGTGTCTGACCTAATTACCATGCCGGCTTGAGAGACGACTAGACGGACTACCTGTAGGCTTGTCTCTCTCGTTATCTTTCCCTGTAATGGATTCAACGGTGATGGATAACTCAGTAGCCTTCCTCAGGGAAGTCAGGCGTGCTGTAAAAGTTGCTACTCTGATGACTGATGTTAAGTATAAGTTTTATGCTGCCAGCCATACTTGGGATGTCTTGGCAGCTTATGGCATCTTTATGATGAATGCTTAATTTGTGAATGCCGTGTGACATTTGTCATGGTCTGGACCAATTTACTTGAATTTGTTCCATTTCCCCGTCCAACTTTAGAGGAATTTGTATTAGATTACTTCAGTTGCACTTTTCACATTCATTAAAAGTACGGGGTGACAGTTTGAGACTGATTACCGTACACATTATTCTTTACAATTGTTTATCTATTTATTTATTTTTAAATCTTCGGATAAAAGTACCTATATATACATTTAAAAATGTCCGGGTCAGGACAGAAGTTTGCCTGAATATAGTCCAAACTGTTTTGCTACTGGAGACCTTCATACAATAATAGTTTATCACAAATCTTGCAACAACGGTTACTTCTTCCCACTTTGGATATTGATTCACATTTAACTAGATAACGAGCACAAAGAGACGGTGTAAATTATGCACCTATTCACAAACAGCAGCATAAATTGTAAATGTCATTATTTTGTAAGTACGGGGGTGGACGAAAACTCTGGAAGAAAAACTTTCAGTGTGGATTTGTTTTTGGATGGTAATGCTCTGGACATGTCACCCAATGCATAGTGTCTCTTTATGCTATATTTTTTTAAACCATTTCCTAGTAGCGTCATGATATTTGCACATTGTTTTTGCCTTGTATTTTCACCCATTAAGTTTTTTGACCAAAGTAATGACAATGTAAACACACTCACTCACTAAAAATGTTGTATAGGCCTAGTTTCTGAGTTTTGGTGGCCAACCACAGAAATTATTGAATGGAGCTTTTTCGTAATGTCATCAGGTGGCATGGCAAGTTTGTACCCGGGCTTGGTACGATTGAGCTAATAACAAAGGAGCTTGAAAGCGTCGGAAATTAAAATGTATAAGAAAGGTGAGGAAATATATGTGACATTAAACTTCACTGCCATTTTACGGTCAGGCAACCCTCAGATGGACAAAGCTTGGTACCCTCGGGCCATACACATAAAGAAAATCGCTTGAATATTTTTGCTTGCCGTCATTCTGAAGCAAAAGTGCAGTATTCTTTTCGGGGTTTTCTGTATTAGAAAGAACATATGACGTCTTAAGCACAACTCGTCGATACTTTTGTGTCAACTTAAAATCTACGTTGAATGCCTAATGCTTGAAATCTGGGAAAACTATTATAAAACTTAGGCCTACGGGATTTTATGTGCCCTGGTTGTCTTTTCAATCTGCTTGTGGTATTTCAGAAGCCTTTCACGTCTGTTGATCATGGTTCAAATCCCACATTCAACGGGGCCTCACGTGGGTTTGGGTTTTTCAGATCCTTATCTGATTACGTGTGCTTTACCCTAATTAATTTTATGGTTTTTCTCCCACATCTCCCACATCTCCCGCAATTTACGCACGATCTTGTGCTAACAAGTTTTCTGTTTTTTTTTATAATATATAATTTTTTTGGGGGGCGGGGAGGGGGGGTTACAAAACTTCGTAGATTACCGTTCATATGTCGCACGTATAGCAACCCACGTGCGACTATTTTGAATGATGGAGTGTTGACGACTCGGCCAAGAGTAAATCGTACCACATATCCCCAGGGAAGACAACCGGCAAGTATTATGAAGATATATGGCACGAGCTCTACATGTGAATAGGGAGGATTAAGCCCAGCGTCCTCAAGATACATTGCCCAGACCTGACGGTTTGTTTCGCATTCAATGAATTCACATAAATGAACTGACGTTAACGCAAACTAATGCGTCCCTGCCTATACTAGATAACACCCGGACAGGTGGACATATTATCCCGTACTTGTATTTCTGATGAGCTGAATTATAAAATACCCTTAAGGACATGCACACCAATTTTTTAAATGTATTATTCAACGGTTTGAAGCACCCTACATGTTTTTAAGTAAAATAATCAATGCTTGTTTGTGCCAGCTAATTGCGGTCAATACACAGACTGATTACTAACCAAGTAATCCAGTATATTATTGGTTTGTTTAAGGAAATTCATACATGGTTTACACTATTTATTAACACTTAAAATCTGTTTAGCTCTTCCGTATTTATATCATTAAGTCAGTAAATTATTGGTTTGTTTAAAAGTGGTTTAAAATACCACTAAAAACACTTTGCATCTGTTTAGCTCTTCCGTATTTAAATTATTAAGCCAGTAAATTATTGGTTTGTTTGAGGAAATTCATACATGGTTTAATATACTAATTACTTGTTGCATCTGTTTAGCTCTTCTGTATCTAAATTATTTGATTCTCTCGAGGGATTGTTTCTCTTGTCACAACGAAATGAACTTTTTACGTTGCAAAAGAGAGCCGTTTGCAAAATGCTGTCATTCGTGAACATGCACACAGCTCCAATATTTTACAATCTTAAACTATTTCAACATATCAACCTATAGGCCTATCGTCTTAATCTTGGTAAATGTTTGTATTAGATCATTCTTTTCGTATACCTTTTAGTGATCATTCATAACAAAGTCGATGTAAAGACAAATCTGTTCTTTTCCCACCAAAGAACACCAATATACAAAAAGAACCCAGTTCAATGTTGCGTTAGAATTTGGAATGGTCTCGGTAACGCAAATAAAAACTTTAATTACCAACATATCTTTACAAGAAAATTGACAAAGCGCAACTCATAAGCCTTGCCGTTCATTTCTTTTGTTGTTTAATGCAATTTTAGCCAAAATTACAAGGGGTAGCTTTGCTGTTCCGTCCTGTTGGTGTTTCATGTGGTGTTGGCCAAAACTGCAAGGAGTAAGCCTTGCTGTTAATGTTTCATGTAATTTTAGCCAAAGTTACACTGGGTATATTAAGCCGTTCTGATCATTCCCGTTGATGTATCATGTGATTTGAGCAAAATTACAAGGGGTAAGCGTTGCTGTTCAAACCTTTTGATGTTTCATGTAATCTTAGCCAAAATTACAAGGAGTAATTCCCTTGCTGTTCAGTCCTGTTTATTCCTGTTGATGTAGTGTAATTTGAGCCAAAATTACATGGGGTAGCATTGATTCCTGTTGACAAGGGGTAAGCTTTATTGTTCATTCTTCTTGGTGTGTCATGTCTTTTTAGCCAAAGGAGTAACCCTTGCTGTTCATTCCTGTTGATGTTTCATGCAAATTTAGGCAAAATTACAAGGAGTAAGCCTTGCTGTTCAGTCCTTTTGATGTTTTATGTAATTATGTAAAGTTACAAGAATCAAGCCGTGCTGTTCAAACCCTTTGATGATTCATTTAATTTTAGCCAAAATTACAAGGAGTAACCCTTGCTGTTTAATCCTTTTGATGCGTTTCATATAATTTTAGCCAAAACTGCTAGGGATAAGCCTTTCTGTCCAATCCTGTTGATGTTTCATGTAATTTTAGCCATAATTACAAGAGGTAAGCTTTGCTGTTCATTCCTGTTGATGTTTTAGGTAAGTTTAGTCAAACTTACAATAGTCAAGACTTACTGTTCATTTTTGTTGATGTTTCATGTAATTTTAGCCAAAGTTACAATGGGTATAAGCCTTTCTGTTTATTCCTGTTGATGTTTCATGTGATTTAAGCCAAAATTACAAGGGGTAAGCCTTGCTGTCCATTCCTGTTGATGTTTCATGCAAATGTAGGCAAAATTACAAGGAGTATGCCTTGTTCCTGTTGATGTTTCATTTAATTTTAGCCTAAACTACAAGGGGTAATTAGCCTTGCTGTTCAGTCCTGTTGACGTTTCATGTAAATTTAGCCAAAATTACAAGGGGTAAACTTTAATGTTCATTCTTTTTGACGTTTCACGCCCATGAGCCAAAATTACAAGGGGTATGCTTTGTTGTTCATTCCTGCTGATGTTTCTCGTCACATGAGCCAAACTTACAAAGGGTAAGCCTTACTGTTCATTCCTTTTGATGTTTCTTGTCAAATGAGTTAAAATTACAAGGGGTAAGCCTTGCTTATCTTTCTTGTTTATGTTTCTTGTCGCATGAGCCAAAATAACAAGGGGAAAGCCTTACTGTTCATTCCTTGTAATGGATCAGGTCATTTGAGCCAAACTTACAAGGGGTAAGCCTTGCAGTTCATTCCTTTTGATATTTCATGTCCCATGAGCCAAAATTACAAAGGGATATAAAGCCTTACTGTTCATTCCTTTTGATGTTTTTTGTCACATGATCCAAAATTACAAAGGGTAAGACTTACTGTTCATTCCTATTGATGTTTTAGGTAAATTTAGCCAAACTTACATTAGGTAAGACTTACTGTTCATTTTTGTTGATGTTTCATGTAATTTTAGCCAAAGTTACAATGGGTAAGCCTTTCTGTTTATTCCTGTTGATGTTTCATGTGATTTGAGCCAAAATTTCAAGGGGTAAATAAGCCTTGCTGTCCATCCCTGTTCATGTTTCATGCAAATGTAGGCAAACTTACAAGGGGTAAGCCTTACTGTTCATTCCTGTTGATGTTTCTTACTGTTCATTCCTGTTGATGTTTCCTGTCAATTGAGCCAAAATTACAAGGGGGTAAGCCTTGCTATTCATTCCTGTTGATGCTTCTTGTCACATGAGCCAAAATTACAAGGGGTGAGACTTACTGTTCATTCCTTTTGATGTTTCATGTCCCATGAGCCAAAATTACAAGGGGTAAGCCTTACTGTTCATTCCTGTTGATGTTTCTTACTGTTCATTCCTGTTGATGTTTCCTGTCAATTGAGCCAAAATTACAAGGGGGTAAGCCTTGCTGTTCATTCCTGTTGATGTTTCTTGTCATATGAGCCAAAATTACAAGTGGTAAGCCTTACTGTCATTCCTGTTGATGTTTCTTGTCACATGAGCCAAAATTACAAGGGGAAAGCCTAACTGTTCATTCCTTTTGATGTTTTATGTCATTTACGCCAAAATTACAAGGGGTATGACTTGCAGTTCATTCCTTTTGATGTTTCATGTCCCATGAGCCAAACTTACAAGGGGTAAGCCTTACTGTTCATTACTTTTGATGTTTTTGTTTTCTTTTTAGGCAAACTTACACGAGGTAAACATTGCTGTTCATTCCTGTTGATGTTTCTTGTCATATGAGCCAAAATTACAAGGGGTAAGCCTTACTGTCATTCCTGTTGATGTTTCATGTCATTTGAGCCAAAATTACAAGGTGTATTAAGCCATTACTGTTCAATCCTTTTGATTTTTCATGTTATTTCAGTATGGGTGCTTCACCGAAAAGAGGTAGTATGGGTGATTAACCTATTAAGGGGAATTATGGGTAATTCACCTCTCAAGAGGAAGTATGGGTGATTCACCTCATAGCGGGAGGTATGGGTTTTTCCCCCAAAAGAGGAGGTATGGGTGATTCACCTCATAAGGAGAGGTATGGGTGCTTCCCCAAAACGGGGGAGTATGGGTAATTCACCTCTCAAGAGGAAGTAATGGTGATTTATCTCATAAGGGGAGGTATGGGTGATTCACCAAAAAGGGGAAGTAAGGGTGTTCCACCACACAAGTAGAAGGTTGAATCACCACACAAGGTAATGTGTATGGGTAATCCACCCATTTAAGGGGAAGTATGGGTATACACACCACACCAGGGGAATTAAGGTTAACTCACCACAAAGGGTACAGGTAACCAACCACAAGATAGAAGTATCATTGAATTATTGACCGAAACTTGACCTCTACTGTAAAAAAAAAAGTTAAAAAAATAATAAAAATCCAATGTCATCTTTGGTATCAAAAGGCAATAAAATGAGTGGCTCTTACAAGAGGTTTTTGTTGCACAGTGGCATGACCAAGCAGAACATGTTTCTCCAGACATCATACCATCAACAGCTAGAAGTCTTCATCATCCATTGGGTCCAGATTCCATTGGCTCAAAAGAAGACATCTCATGGCACCGCTCTTGAAGGTCTCACATGAACCCCAGTACATGCCTGTTATACTATACAACAAAAAATGACGTGACCAACATAAGGATAAATAACAAGGAGCCCTCATCTCGACGTCTTGGGAGATCGATCAACACATTTTAGGGACCAACAACTCGCTTCCAACTCACCCTAGTATGTACATGCATGCTTCCAAAAATGCTCGCTCTAGCTCTTCAAGTCTTGTAAGGCATTACACAATTGAACTAGAACACCAATGGTGCATCTAAGTGAACTTTACTGAACAGAGAACATACCTTCCATTGCACCCGGGCCAGCAACGTCACCACTTGATCCAGGCAGCGGAGGGGGGGGGGGGGGGGGGGGGGGGGTCCACCGACAGGCACAGGTGTTTGCACAACTCTGCAGATGAGTTTTTTGAAAGGTTTTTATACATGCATGAAAGAAACTCATCAAAATGAGCTGCCCATACACAATGAAGCCATGTTTTTCATAAATTTTGTTGTTTTGCCTGCAAGCTCTGAATGATATCTTAAATGTCATGCAGAGTCTAAAATAATTAAATATACATATTTTAGTCTTTTTAAATTCAAGCCTCATCAAGAAAAATATTTTCCTCACTGTTAGATGCCAAATAAATATTATAAAATTATTTCAAGGGTTTTGTTAAATTTTAAAACAAAAATGACAACTCCACTTGCAAGCAAAGCCATTATTTTTTCAGAATCTAGTTTGTAAATGGCTTTTCGGTAGGAGCAACTCCACATTATTACATCTATGCAAATTTATTAAGATATGTGATACAGAATTAGATTTAAGTCTGAATTAAAAGACAATATTTGACTTTTTTTTAATAGTTAATTCTCAGAATTTTATGGTTAAACAACAATTCTACACCCAATCAGAATGCACCGTTCAAGCTACTTCCAAGGAAGACAATCAGAATGCCCTGATTATCTGCATGGAAAGTTTTAGATAAAATTTATAATATCTTTTGAGCAACATTTCGTGCAAGATTCAGACTTTATCTTATTATGAATCATGTAACTTTGGGCACAGTAAAACTGGATGGATCTTTTTGTTTCATCATTACAGAGGGAAGTACTGGTAATTCACCATACAAGGGGAAGCAATGAAAAGTTGGATCAATCACCATAAAATTAAAGTATGGATAATCCATCACACAGGTATAGAATATTTTCCACACAAAGTGAAGTACGCCAAGTTTTATAACACAAGTGAAAGTGTGGGATATTCACCTCACAAAATGTGGCTGATTCATCACACAAGTGGAAGTGTGGCTAATTCAACACACAAGTGGAAATGTGGCTGATTCACCACAAAGGGTAAAGTAGGGCTAATTCACCCCACAATTGTAAGTGTTGCTGATTAAACGTTTAAGTGGAAGTGTAGCTAATTCACTGAACAAGTGGAAGTGTGGCTAATTCACCACAAATGTGGAAGTGTGTTTGATTTACCACACAAGTGGAAGTGTGGCTGATTCACCAAACAAGAGGAAGTAACATTATATGGCTGATTCACAACACAAGGGGAAGTGTGGCTGATTCACCAAATTTAGGAAAGTATTTATTTTGTAAAATTTTACACAAGAGCCATCCCAGACAATAACTATTATTCTGCTGCTGAGGTAGACTATTTCAGTACTCAAATGTTTTTAGAGATGCCAACATTGAATTCCTAAAAAGAGTAGTACCGCCGAGCACCTAAGTTCGAGTCAGACATACAACTCACCGAACCGTAAAAGTAGGAAAATAATTACTATTACTATACTATACAAAATATTTTCAGCGCAAGTCGTTTACTGAAAGCGGCCTTGCTTTAAAGGCCATACAATTATGAATTTTATTAAAGCTTGATAATTTTTATTTTGTTTTATCTGTTCGCAATTTGCATTAGCTTGTGCATGAAGAGAACCCTTTCCAACTAAATTCAACAATATTCTTTGGTTTCTGTCCATTTGTTAATTAAAATGAATAATGCTTACACTCGCACAGCAAATACGCCACAGCAGTCAAGTCTATATCTTCAAACAACTTCAGTAAGAGCAATTTCCTCAACTGACCTTTCAAACCAATTAGATTTCAACCCACTGCATTCAACAACTTTTTTATAGACAATTTGTATCAGATCTTGGCCTTGATTGCAATCGATGAAATATTTTTCTTTTGTCAATTTAATTGTAGTTAATCGATGCAGCGATCGCAATTTTTCAAACAAACTCAAAAACAGCAGAGATGCCACTGCGGTTACGAAAAAAAAACCTGATTTTTTTTTTCTTAGACAAAAGCAGAAAGCCACTTAATGAATGTCGCGAGTGATCCAACCAACCCTAACTTTATGCCGTGACCCTAAACTTTTTATTCGGCATAAACAAAATAAAAAAAATAAAAATAAAATGCGCACGTGTTTGCACGATAGTCAGATCTTCAGATTGCACAAACTTTTGCTCGATATGCAAATTGAGCTGCCGATTGTGTGTAGCGCAAGCTACGAATTGCGCAAGAGTTTGTCCAATTCATTGTGCAAAATTGATGATTGTGCTCCCCAGAAAGAACGAGAGTGGACTCAACAGAAGTCGCAAGCGGACGATTTGGTGCAACCTATTAGCCGAAAACTTATCTTTTTTGAAATATATCTGAGACAATCATACCTCCATATTAACCAAAAACATCTCCTGCGTACCTCATGTGAGTTTAAAGTATACTGAAGAGGTCTTGGGTGGATTTTGGCACAGTTTTTGTTCATTCGCTGTTAGTTTTGAATCGGGCAAGTAGTTTTTTTACGCACTCGCCAAACGTATCAGAATACAACAAAACGACAAAAAACCAAACTTTCCGACCTACCGACCCTATTATAAAATGGCATGTAATCGAAAACAGAACACTTTTTTTTGGCCTTACCTCGAACATGCACGTCTACTGTTCGCGATCGGCCTTTGATTTTATTATGTGTGTGTGTGCGTATGTATCGGACGTATTAATATTAGACAACTCGTCCTCCTGCATGGAGAATGCGATCAGAGACCACCGCAGCACGAAATTTCAAGGCTGTGTGCATGCCACCTTCGCTCACTATGCACACTTCCTACACACACGTCTGCAGGGTGTTTGTGTGCTACGCCTCAAACGTAAGGATACTAAAATTGCGAAGCTGTTGATCGCGTGCGCTTGAAAAAAAAACATGTTGCTGTTTGTTTCTCTCTCCGGTCTTTTAATAAATGGACAGCCTGGAAAAAACGGAAGTTGAGGTATTTTTTTTATAAAACCGGAAATCCGGTTTAATTTGGAAAAGTGGCATCTCTGAACAGCATGCGTTTGCATTGCTTGCAGCTAAAAGTTATCACAATGTCTGTTTGCCGCTGCATCCCACACACGTTAAGCGTAAGAAAAAGTGCGGAACCAGTTGTTACAAAAGCGACTGCAGAATGTATGCTGTACATGCCTTGTGTCTCTGTGATACGCGTGTCAATGCAGGCAAATCCTGAGTGCAATAGTTTATGGGATTGGTACCAAAATAAGCACAAAATAATTTTGTGTGAATTCGACATATTTAAACTATGCTGCAGTAAACATTTAAAGTTTTTTTACAGTACATTTTTGGTTTTAGTTTTTTACCATGATACATTGTTTGTAACTACTTTTACACTGGGCGACTTGTTTATTGTATTTAATTGAAGTATTATCGCAGCGACATATTCACGGCTTAAAATCGTCAGGGGCGGATCCAGTATTTTCCAAACGGGGGGGCGTGAAAATTTACCAAACAGCAAATGGTGAATGCAATTTGTGGCTCCTACGAGCGCGTAACGCGAAGCCCACGGCATGGGCCGGTTCTGGGGCCCGCTTAAATGCTCCGAAACAGTTAGGATTCTAGATGCTCTGTGGTGCGATCTCATGCAATATCTGACCACTTTTGTTTTAGCAAGATCATTATTAAAACTTTATTTTCGAGTTGGGAGTCATTGATTTGAATCAGCCATCCTGAGTTATAAAAATCAAAATGCAGGCTACAGTTAACACTTATTCAGGGGGAAAAAACTGTTGGGTTAGACAAACGATAGTGCAATTTTTAATATAATTAACCAAATAGGGTCTCTTTGTCTATAAGTTTTCACATACGTGAGGATTAGAATGTGACACAAAATATGTTACCACAAGTTGTGCTTGTCTTCAGTGACAGCGCGATCGAGCAACAATAACATTAATGTACGAAAATGTGAGGGTAGGCCTAGACTAGAGGCCTAGCCCCCTCCCCCAGCCCTGCATCGGTGTACTGTCTGCACAATTGATAATTACCAGTTTGAAAGAAACACAACATATATTAACCCTCTTTCTTGAATACGAAAAAAATCTGTGATTTTCTGAACAGAGTGAGACACCATGATTATACGATGCTATGTCTTCACTAGCCCCCATATAGGGCCAATCCACTTCGTTCGTATCCTTGCCAATTAACTTTGTCTCTCCCTCATTTTTCCCATTTATTTTTTATTTTTATTTTTTTTCTCAAGCAAAAGGGGGGGGGGGGGGGGGGCGTGCGCCCCCCATGCCCCCCCTGTATCCGCCCCTGATCGTGTATGTTGGCATCTCTGGTTTTTTGACAGTTTGATAATAAAATAAACCATTAAAAACAATTTGAATTTGTTGTTTCTATAAAGTATTTGTACATTTACAAGTGTACAAGCTTATTGACTTGCTTAAATACATATTCATTAATTTGAATAAACTCATATTTGTTTATTCTCATTTGGCAGTGGCAATATATTGAAAAGAGTCCTTTGTTTTTGGATATTCTTGTCCTTCATGCTTTAGTGAAATGGGCAGAAGGACTCATAATGCCTTGTAAATGCAAGTGCTTTACTTTCACTTGTGGCAGACGTCACTTTCAAATTTGTACATACTTAAGGATTCATTGCTTGCCAACTTAAGAAAGAAAAAATGTGGATATATTTAAAAGGTAGATTTTAGTGTTATAACCATACCTTGGTTGCTCTACGGGTCCTCGTTGTTCCTGGTGATCTGTTCTTAAAGTCTGTAGTGACATCAACGGTTCTCTACCACAGAGTGAGAAGATTCTGTGAGTTTTCTGGGATGTCATGAAGATTCTTCTGTTTGACAGTAAATTACACATCAACTGCATGTGGGTGTCTCAAGCAGAGGCTGACCAAGTTTCAAGAGATACAGCTGCACATGCTGAACATCTTTGTATTTTGTGTTGTCACTGATGGTTTCATCTGTTGGAATTCAAAAGACAAGACAATATTGAGTATATGTTGTAGGCTTACAATGTGTGTCATTGGAGCAATAACTCAGTGTCTCTGTTAGTCAAAATTAAATTACCACCAACTCTGAATTAAGAGACTAGAAGGCAAAACTAGTGTTGCACCAGACACTGGTTATTAAGGTTATGCTCATTGAAACTAAGCAAACCACATGTTTTTATGAACTCCATATTTAGTCATGGCCATGGAGCTAAGCCTCGATTTCAATTGTCACAAAAACTTTATCTGAAAGGTCTTGTACACATGTACCAGTATAATGTTGAAGCTGCACGGTGCAATTACTAAAAACCTACTTGAACAAAAATGGCAACAAGTGAACTTTGATGAAATTCATTTAAAATGTTTTCAATCAACAAGAAAAATTGCTGACTGTCTGTGTATATTCAAATCATGGTGTGCACTCATTCCATTATACATGATTTGACAATCCCCGATTTCCATTTTCTTCTCCAGACACTTTTTTCATGATAAGAGTAAACTATTGGATTTATTCTTAATAACACATATAAGTATAAAATTGTCATTAATGATCATAGTTTTTTAGGTTTTGTTTCTACTTGAGAGGAAAAATAATGAGTTGGGCTAGCCTGATATTACATTGAACATTCGCACAATTTCAGTACTCGTATTTTTTACAGAGATGCCAACATTGAATTCCCCAATTAAAATGTTTTCAATCAACAAGAAAAATTGAGTTCAAAATGAGATTAAACAGGTTTTAATTGCGTAAAATACAATCATTTTGAATACCCGACCTTCTCCGATGCTTTTCACAAATATTTTTTAATTAGCTGCTGTGTTGCAGCATAACAAAGGAACATCCCGCACATTACATCAAAGTATTGTCCTTTTGACACAAGCTGTCAAAAGCATAAGTGTTTCTAGTTTTTCAAAACCTTGTGGTTGGGGCCTAATTTGTGATCGAAAATTACGAAAAATGAACAAATATCTAAATTACATTTAAATGATAAACAAAAACAATGCAAACAAATTTAAATAGCATTTCTGTTCAAAAATGTTTGCTGATGTATCTGTTTAATGACTGATTACTGAAAATGAATATTTATGTAAACCAGTTTACATTTGAAGAATAAAAACAACCCATAAATGAAACATGAATTGTTTTCCCATTTCTTGTCTTAACTTAAATAAAACACATGCATATATTTATTTAAAAGCAATTTTGTTGTGTCTGTAATCTTACCAATAATTCGAGGTCCAATATTGTTGTTCCTGGTGTTCTACATATAGACCTCAGGTCTGAAGTGAGTGATATCAATGGTTCTCAACCACATAGTGAGATGGGTCTCTCAGTCTGCTCGGATGTCATCAAGGTGTTTCTGTTTGTAAGTAAACAGTGGTCATGTGGTGAAAAGCTGCAGTAAGGTCAACATCAACTACACGAAGGTGTCTCAAGCTGAGGTTGACCAATTTCCAAGAGGTAACTGTACATGAAGGGTGAACATCTAGTTGTTCACTGATGATTTCATCTGTTGGAAAAGGAAAGGCAGGACAAGATTAAATACCTGTAGGCTTACAAAATGTGACTTTAGTGCACTAACTCAGTGTCTGTTAGACCACAATCGCTTTTAGAAACATTGTGCATCAAAAGTAACTATAAATAAGAAAATAAATAGTAAACTTGAGGGTACAACCATGTACTAAATCTCTTTTGTGGGAGTGTTGGCTCTGAAAAGAGCCGGTTTGGTCTCAATGTTTCGAGCAGTATACTCTGCTCTTCTTCAGGAGAATGCTTGACTGCCGGTGGTGATGGATACATGTTTGGGCGGGAAGTAGTTAAGTTGTTCTTGATCGGTGAAGCGTTGGGAGTTGTGCGCCGGCCGCAACATAACTACAAGAATCAAGGAACACCAAGCACACGGCAGACTGGGACACCTGGACAAATCAGCCATCATCAAACATTCACAAAAACAAGATCGTCTCATCAACTGGATGCAAGCCAATCTCATCGCACCAGTCAAGTTCTGGCACCAACGCAGAGTTAGGGAGTCAATCGAGATCAAGGCACAAAACACAGTTCCACAAGACATCAGGTTCTTCATCAACGACATCTGGTCACCACTACTCAAGCCAACCCTTCCAGACCACAACAATGACACACTCCAGCGCACACACATCCAGCCAAGCGCATCCATCAAGATGCATCCATCAAGCGTTACTTAAGTAGCATCATCACCGGCAGTCAAGCATTCTCCTGAAGAAGAGCAGAGTATACTGCTCAAAACGTCGAGACCAAACCTTTTCTTTTCAGAGCCAACACTCCCACAAAAGAGATTTAATACATGGTTGTAGCCGCTAGTTTACTATCTATTTACTTTTGTATAGTTACTTCTTATTTTCACACCATGCAAAAAGTTTCAAACACCACTTATTTTGCATCAGATTTAAAATCTTACCTTGATTGTATTGTAGATCAACATAAAGTGCCGTCAGTTGTCCTAGTGTGACATCAGATAGTTTGAGCAGAGGGTGGGTGGACCCTGCATGGTTTGCTTCTCTCAGAATGAAAGGTGAGCAAGAACAGTCATCAGTAGATGCCAGTATCAGGGTGACATCAACCAAGGAATAATGCTCAGGCAGGGAAGGATGTCTCCAACCTACCGAGTTCCTGAGGGTGACATTGGGGACGGGGGAACATCTCAGGATTCCATTTTTGTCACAGATGGCTTTACACGTATCTGTTGTTGAAGAAAAGCAATGACAATTTTATTTACATGAAGGCTAACAGTATGTACAGGACTTTAATTATACAAAGCCCACAGGACCATGTCAGCTGCTGCACCTGGTCTTGGCCTTGGAGGACCTTCCAAATATTTTTCAGTACATTTTAACATTATTGAATTGGAGTGTCCATAGACCTTATGCACATGACGTCATTTGAGTAGGGCGCCCTCGCCTAGAGGTCAAAAGGAAGATGTTCATTGGCCAGGCCTGTGCGCCGCGCGTACAAATCAGCGCGTTTCCATTGTTTCATCATCAGTTTACCTCTAAGATGGCGGCTTGGTGACGTCAATGCATAAGGTCTATTCAAAGATGAAATTTCAGGCCTGTTATGAATATATTCTTAGAAAAACAGTTGTAACCTTTTCTTTTAACTTAAGAACTTTACATCCTTTATTTGATAACTCTAAATTTAAATTTCGAGCATGTTTTGCATATACTGTTAGAAAAACAGTTGTAACCTTTTCTTTTAACTTAAGCACTTTACAGCCTTTATTCGATAACTTGAAATTTAGTATTCATACAGAAAAGGATGCAGAATAAACACTCCTCACTTGCAGTTGTGTTGTTGGTGAGTACTATGATGAAGGCCAAATCTGGCACAGTGTTTTTGTTTTGTTTTTTCTTTCACAATGAGTTTAATTTCTATACAACAAAGTTGGAAATACTAACTGATGCTGCCAAAAATAATTGAACCTAAAATGCCCACTGCCTTTGATGTCAATTTTGTATGAGTTTATGTCACAGACCAGTAAAATCACATTAGTTTATTTATTTTTTCTTCTTATGAACAAACACTGTTCATGACAGCATTAGAGGGTGGTCGTGCAAAAATGAAGAGATCCCAACAGTATAGTGTCCAGATATTTGATCTAGAACTGGCTTTTAGAGAGTTTACAGATACTCCACTTTGCCACAAATGGAAACCTACAACCGAGGAGGTTTGAGTACCACAGAATATGGGCATCAACTGCAGTTTTAGAAAAAGTCATGGTAATGGCACAGGGCACTGACAGCAGCTTTCCTTTGGAGTTGTCCGTTACTTTGAAGCCTGGTATAAACACAACAAAGCTGCCAACATTTGAAGCTTGCCATCATTTGAAGCTTGCCATCAGGAAGATTTTGTACAACAATCAAGGATGTTTTTAGAATTTCATTCCACATAATTTTAATTTCTTGGTTTCTGTGAAGTTTATCTAATTTTTTTACTGACATTTTGTAGCAGATGTTTACGGAAAATCAATTTTGAAAGACTTGACTGTGTCGTAGGCAATTTCAATCATGTCCATTCCTAAAGTTTGAACAACTTCAACTCTGTATGAGCTCAATGTTGCGTATGTTGATTTGGAAAGCAACATTTTAAATGGAGAGTTTATTTATATTCTTCTTTAGAAAATTGTGAAGTTGGGAACATGGTCTGTCCTTTGTACAAGCATAAGTAATTTAAAAAGTGTTATTACCTTGATTGTATTGTGGATCAACATGAAGTGCAGTCATTTATACAAGTGGGACATCAGATAGTTTGAGCAGAGGGTGGTTGGACCCTGTTGGTTTGCTTCTCTCAGTTTGAAAGGTGAGCAAGAACATTCAGTAGATGCCAGGATCAGGGTGATATCAACCAGGGATTAATGCTCAAGCAGGGAAAGATGACAAAGCTTCTGAGGGTGACACTGGGGATGGGGAACATCTCAGGATTCTGATTTTGTCACAGATGGCTTTACATGTATCTGTTGTGGAAGAAAAGCATGAAAAGTTTAGTTTCACAAAGGCTAACAGTATGGACAGGACTTTTATTGTACAGAGCCCACAGGACCATGTCCGCTGCTGCACAAGGTCCTGGCCTTGGAGGACCTTCCAAATATCACAGTACACTTTGAAATTATCAAATGGGAGTGTCCATGCATCGAAAGATGAAATTTCAGGCCTGTTATGAATAAATTCAATAGAAAAACAGTTGTAACCTTTTCTTTTAACTGAAGCACTTAACTGGAAATTTAGTATTCATACAGAAAAGGATGCAGGATAAACACCCCTCAATTGCAGTTGTGAAGTTGTTGAGTACTATGATAAAGGCCAAATCTTGCACAGGTTTTTAGTTTTGTTTTTTGTTTGTACAAAGTGTTTCTGGTTTTCTATAAACTTATGTTGGAAAAATTAACTGATGCTGCCCAGAAATATTGGACTTCATTTGATTTTATTTTGCATGAGTTTATGTCACATACCACTTACTTCACTTAAAAAAATATTTATTTTATTTTATTAAACACAGTTCATAACAGAATGAGGGGGTGAAGAAAAAATGAAGAGATCCTAACAGTATAGTGTCCAGCTATTTTATCTAGATATGGCTTTCAGGGTGTTACATTTTAAGGAGTTTACAGAATCTCCAAATTGCCAAAAATGGAACTGACGAGGTTTAAACACCACAGAATATGGGCATCAACTGCAGTTTAAAAAAGGCATGGTAATGGCAAAGAGCAAGGCATAACTTAATTCACTTTAATTTTTTTAATTTTTTTTATGATCAAACACAGTTCATAACAGAATGAGGGGGTGAAAAAAAATGAAGAGATCCTAACAGTCTAGTGTCCAGATATTTGATCTAGAGATGGCTTTCAGGGTGTTACATTTTACAGAGTTTACAGATTCTCAACATTGCCACAAATTGAAACCTACAACTGTTGTGGTTTGAACACCATAGAATATGGGCATCAACTGCAGTTTTAAAAAAAGGCATGGTAATGGAAAGGCACTGACAGCAGTTTGCCTTCAGAGTTGTCCGTTACTTTGAGGCCTGGTATACACACAACAGAGCTGCCAATATTTGAATCTTGCAACCAGGAAGATTTTGTACAACAATCAAGGATGTATTTAGAATTACATTCAACATAAGTGAGAAACATTTTCCATGATCAGGAAGATTTCGAAATTTGTTCATTAGAGTATAAGGATTGGTTTATTTTCAGAAAACTTTCTGAAGAATCAGGTAAAGTTGGCAGCTCTGACGACAACTTATAAAAACAAACCCTTGACAGGAAAGAATTTTTCATTTCTGGGCAATTAACTAAAAAGAAAAACATGCAGATTCTTCACAGAATTGATAGTGCCTGTAACCATACCATGATAGCACCATGGGTCCCCATTGTTCCAGGTGTTCTCTGTTCATCAGGTTTGTAGTGACATCAATGGTTCTCTACCACAAACTGGGATAATTCCATGAGTTTGTTTGGATGTCATCAAGGTGTTTCTGTATGTTCATATAGTTGGAAGCTTCGGTAAGGTTGACATCAACTACATGAAGGTGTCTCAAGCTGAGGGTGACCAAGTTTCACAAATTGGAGTGACACATGAAGGGTGAACAACTTGAGATATTGTGTTGTCATCACTGATAGTTTCATCTGTTGGAAAGGAAAGGCAGAACCAGAGTAAATAATTGTATGCTTAAAGGAGGTGTCTCTGGTCCACTAATTTGGGGTCTGTTAGGCCACAAAATGTTCACCCACTTTACAAACAGACTTGATAAAGGATTTAAACTAGTAATAAAACAAGCACTAGCTATTCAGTTATTGCAAAACAAGTGTTTTTTCTAGCTCCATACTTAGTTAATTTACAGTTTTCCAATGGAAGTGACCTTTCAGAGTAAGATGTAATTCCAGGCCACTTATGCATTCATTATAATTATTAGAAATACAGAAGTAACATTTTGTTGTACCTTGAACACTTTTAGCCTCCACCTAGTGACTGGGAGATTATTATTCATACGGAAAACAATGATGGAATACACACTTCTTAATTGTAGGTGTTGAGTATTAAAAACCGATTTTGCTGTATATAATGGCTGCGTCAGGGAAATTGAACAGGGCACCAACAGCAATTGCCGTGATGATGTCGGTTATTTCCAGAACTTGACAATATATGCTATGCACAACTTTCAACAAAATCATTGCTGGGTTAGATAGGAATATTCTTGTAATGTTGTTTACTTTTGAAGAATAAAAACAAAACAATGTTTAAAAAGTGAATGTTTTTTCCATTTCTTGGATTAACTAAAGTAGAACACATGCATATATATACTTTTTAGTGTCTGCAATCTTACCCTGCTGGCACCATGTGTTCCTCCTTGTTGTTCTGCTCATCACAGATGGGGAACATCTCAGGATTCCATTTTTGTCACAGATGGCTAAACACATATCTGTTGTGGAAGAAAAGCAATGAAAAGTTTATTTACATGAAAGCTAAAACAGTATGTACAGGACTTTAAATATACAGAGCCCAAAGGACCATGTCCTCTTCTGCACCCGGTCTTGGTCTTGGCCTTGATGGTCTTTCTATATGTTTCACTACACTTTGACATTTTCAAATAGGAGTGTCCATTCAAAGATGAAATTTCAGGTCTGTTATGAATTATATTATGTTTGAAATACAGTTGTAACAATTTTTGGTAACGTGAGCAATTTACAACCTTCATTTGATAGCTGGAAAATTAACATTCATACAGAAAAGAATGCAGAATAAACAACACTCCTCGGTTGTTGAGTGTTATGATAAAGGCCAAACATTGTACATGTTTTATTTTATTTGTTTACCCTTGTACATTGTATTTTTGGTTTTCAATACAACAATGTTGGATAGACGCTGCCCCCAAAATATTGGGTATATGAAGCCCACTGCCTTTAAAGTCAGTTTTGCATGAGTTTATGTCACAGATCAGTTAAGCCACAATAGTTGTTTTTGTTTTTACAAACAAACACAGTTCATGAAGTCATAATTGGATGGTTGTACAAAAATGAAGATATCCCAACAGTATAGTGTTCAGATATTTGATCAAGAGATGGCTTTCAGTGCATTACATTTTAAAGAGTTTACATATTCCCCCCATTGCCACAAATGGAAATCTACAACTGACCAGGTTTGAACACCAAATAATATGGGCATCAACTACAGTTTAAAATAAAAGAAGGCACAGTAAAGGCACAGGGCACTGACAGCAGTTACTGTCAGTGTTGTCTGTTACTTTGAGGCCTGATATACATACAACAGAGCTGCCAACATTTGAATGCTGCATTCAGGAAGATTTTGTACAACATTCAGGGAGATATGTAGAATTACTTTCAAGATTTGGACATTTTTTCCATAATCAGGAAGATTTCAAAATTTGTTCATCAGAACCTTGAAATTTGTTTATTTTTAGGGGACCTTCTGCAGAACCTGTAACTTACCATACCATCAAAGCACCATGGTTCCTCAATGTTCCAGGTGTTCTCTGTGTATCAGGTTTGCATTGACATCAATGGATCTCTACCACAGAGTGGGATGATTCTATGAGTTTGCTTTGATGTCGTCAAGGTGTTTCTGTATGTTCATGTATTGGAAACTGCAGTAAGGACATCGACTACATGGAGGTCTCTCAAGCAGAGGCTGACCAAGTTTCATGAGCTGACTGCACATGATGAAGGGTGAACTTGAGATCTCGTGTTACTGCTGATTTCATCTGTTGAAAAGGGAAAGGCAGGACAAGGTTAATTACCCGTAGGCTTACAACATGTGACTTTGGTGCAATATCTCAGTGTCTGTTAGGCCACAATCGCTTTTCCATTACATTTAACAGCACATTTAAATAACTAGACTTCAGTACGCAATCAAGTCTATTCTAAAAGTCTTTAAAAATCCAACTCTGTATGAGTTCAATAATGCCAAGCAACAATTTAAAGGGAGCAGTCTTTTATTTTGAGGACTGGTACATATGCAATGGAAAACTTTAAAAAGTCTGTGCTTGGTTTGAGGAACACTTATGTAATTTCCTTAACTTTGAAGAATTAAAGCATAACCATGATTTATATATATATATAATAGACAGTTTTTAGCACCTGTACCTTGCTTGAATTGCACCAAAGGTCCTCATCATTCCTGGTGGTCTGCTCACAAGGTCTGTAGTGACATCAATGGTTCCCTACCACTGACTGAGATGATTCTATGGGTCTGCTTGGATGTCATCAAGGTGTTTCTATTTGAAAGTAAACACATGTGCTCTTGTAAGATGGAAGCTGCAGTAAGGTGACATCTACTGCATGGAGGTTTTGCATGCAGAGGGATGACCAAGTTCCGTTGGTTCACGCTACACATGAAGGGTAAACTCCTAATTGGAATCTGGTGTTGTCATCACTGATAGTTTCATCTGTTTGGAAGGAAAGCCATGACAATATTAAGTACCTATAGGCTTACAACAGGTGTCATTGACTGCACTAGTTCAATGCTGAAGCTAGTGCAAACACTAACTACTGATTATGCTGATAATTGGGGAGGGGGTTGAAGAAAAAAATTAAATAAAAGATTGCTCAACCTTAAATAATCTTTTCTAAACACCACCTTAGACCCAGGATGTAAGTGTTAAATTCACATGTAACATTTTTACTGTGTCTCTTAAGCCTTTATTTAAAATTACTTTACTCATAAACATCTGGGGGACCACTCTTGATAACAGCAAACTTAAATGTGGTCGGAAACCCTTTTTGTGATTGAGAGAGTATTTTTCATACCTTCATTGTATTGCAGAGAGTTTGAGTGGAGGGGGATGAGTGGCTCCAGTGGGTTTGCCTTTCTCTGTTCGAAGGGTGATTCAACAGGATTACACAGATGCCAAGGACAGGGTGACATCAACTATGTCAGGGGAAGATGACCAAGCTCCTTGAGGAACATCTCATGATTTTGTGTTGTCACAGATGGATTTACATGCAAAGAAAATGCAATGAGAATGTTTACTTGGGGGTTTCGGACGGCCCCGGAACCAACCTCATCCAGATTTTAGTTTTCTTTCTTCATATTATTATTAATATATACTTCCAACTGAAAAATGCTGGTTACATTTACACATGAAGTTTGCTATATATCATTCGATCTCAGGAGGATCTACAGTCTTAACAGACAAAACAATACATCCCCCTAAAAACAACTAAACAAAACAGATCAGAAAGAGAAAATCTTACATTATACATTTAAATTATACGCTTTTTAGGACCTAAAAATAATGATCATTTTTGTAGAATGAAGCCTAAACGCTCTGTATTTTTTTCGTAAACAAGCTAAAATTTCCACGGAACTGTGCTCCGTTGACAATGTTGTCCACGGAATGTGCGTGAGTACCAGCAACTACTATGCTGTTTAGATGATTAGCACGCACACCAGCGAAGAATATTCTTGCAATGTCGGGGAATAACCGCTTTTTCTGAGCATGCGCAGACAGGTTAACTCCTTGGTCAAGATGTTTGTAACTAGTTATTGTATGCTATTTCATCAATAGTGGGTGATCACTTTCGCGCTAACGCATCGTTGTGAAACATCCTCTAGCGCTCAATGTTTCTTGCTCTTATTGTGGAACGCACAGTAATGAAATAACGAAGACTACTACAAGCCTGTTTAACTAGCCCGCATCACTCTTGACTAGTGATTGTACGCTGGGCCAGTGACTACATTGAGCCCTGCAGCGTTATAACGTCCTACTGAAAAACTGTTTTGTTGTTGGCGGAAATCAGCCACCGTAGGAAATACTTAACAACCTTTCAGGCTACCACCTACCAGTTTACACAACACCATTGCCATGATTGCATGAAAGTTATCGCCCCCGTGTTACGTTTGTGGACGAGGTTGACGCGGTTTCAGAATTGATGCCCAGAAAAAAAGAATTCTTAATCTTATTTCTTCATAAATAATTAAAATATTACTGAAAATGAAAACACAATAAACTTACCAAAAAGACCTTTAGTTCTTGCAGAATAAGCTAACTTGTACATGTTGTTCAAAAAAGCAGTCTAGAACAGTTTCCCGTAGTCTGAAACTTGAAAAATTTCCTCATGTGTGTTGAAGAACAGGCGCCATATTATATGACCGCATTGCACCATGGGTATCATGCGTACGCCGTTTCCCGAGTTTTTACCAACCGAGGTTGGAAAACTATGGAAAGCCAAACTGCAAAATAGATAGCCATAGTTTGTAGCAAAATTACACAAATATTCAAAAATAGTGTGAATTTGTTGGAAATAAATCAACCAATCATGGAAGGTATTTCAGTTCATGAATCTTTACAGAAAATATTGAATTTGGTCACAACATTTTTTAAAACGATTGAATGTTTTGCTAACATTCAGCCGTCCATGCCAACCGGCGCACTTTGTTTGTCAACAATGGAAAGGTCTTTTATTATTCTTATTATTTAATATTTTTATAATTTTAATTAAAAACACTTTGCATTATCTAGTCGGAAATTGTTGCCTATTTTGATTGTTTAGGGCCTATATAAAAATCATATCAAATAATCATTCACTGCTGGCGGAAGGATTTTTCCAGATGCGGGGGGGGGGGGGGGGGAGGGGGGGAGATAGTTGGGGCGGGGATTATTTCACAGAGTGAGGACATTTTTATCATTGTGAAATTAATGGTCGTAGTCCGAAACTATTTAGCCTAGTAGCAATTATTAATATCTCAAACCACAAAAGCCCTTGGGGACATTCTTCTTTTCTCAAAAATAAAAAGATTATTCCATTGCAAACATAGGACGTAACATTGAGGAGTTTAGGCCTATTTTAAACTAAATCAAATACTACGTACCTAAATAACAGGGGAAAATTAGACTTTCGCAGATTTGTTTTATATTAAATTAATGAAATACACATGGCTTTAGAAATAATACAAATTTGTACTCTGAAGGAAGGAAAGGGAAAACATGCAATCGTTTCTATCCCCCTCTTTGAGAAATGTAATCTTCCCAAATCTTGTTGTGTGTTTTCTTTTAACAGGGGATAATGCCGATGGTTATGAAGACTGACCGGTGATTAAATTCCGATCACAACAACTGCACATGTGTTTATAGGGTCAGGCTTACATAGCTGAGAATACATGCTTACTTTGGGAAATATTGATAATTGAAAACAGTTGGCAATTAAACAATGAAAAGGTCTTTTGGATTGGCCTAAAGTCCAGCATTTTTATCAAATTTGGGGCAATTTGAAGCTCTAACACGATTGCAGTAATAAAGCTGTACCGATGCCCTTTTACGTATACCCACCCAGGATATACTTTTTATTTTGGGAGATATTGAAACTTGAAAAACAGGCCAAAATTGAAAAATCATAATGGGTAGGCCTAAGTCCAGCATTTTGTGAATCATTTCACTTCGAAGTAATGTGGTTATGGAAAAAGATTTCAGGTTTTATGCCCCCAAACTTTGAATCTGTATTCCTATACGGATTATTCTTCCTGCGTGGACATTATTCGCAAAAATTCGCATATTTTTTTTCTCAAAAAAAAGCCACCACCTTTTGAAGTGAAAGTCCACATGTTAGTTTTATTGTATATTTCTACAAACTGAACTGTTCGTAAAACCAAACGCATACTTTGCCTTTATAAGCAGGACGTAATGAGAGTTGGAGTTTGCTGTGAACCACGTCGTCACAAACAGTGCACTTTTAACGCCGTCTTGTCTCTGCATACTTTTAGTAAATACTCCAAAAACTAATTGCCATAAAACTTACTTGGTAAAGAGCACTCGAGAGCATTGTTGGAAACGACCCCCTTCGAAGTAATGTAGTTTTAGAGAAAGATATAATCCTTTACCCCAAAATTTGAATCTAAGAAAAGCTTCAGGTACATGTACTAAACCTTTCTCTGGCATCTGAAAGCACACAAGTCTATGCACCAAGGGTATTTTTTCTTCTTCATTATTTTGTTGCAACTTCAATGACCAGTTAAAACTCAAATGTTCGCAGGTTTTGTATTTTATGCATATGTTGGGAAACACCAAGTGAGGACACTGGTCTTTGCATGACAATCACCATGATCATACACTGCCTTTAAAGCTTCGCATGATTTGTCTGAGGTTGATATGCTAATTAGTGGCTTTTGAACTGAGGCACTCTTCTGCCCCTCTTTGGTTTTCTGTATTATTTTGCTCACAAAATAAATAAAGTTGTGATAGCTTCACTTCACACACGTTTTTGAAATTTACATATATTTTGTTAAACCTTTTTACTCCGGCCAATCCTTAACCACACGCAGTAACGTTTTAGTACCCCTGGGTAAAGAGAAGCAATTATGGTAAACGGTATTTTGTCCAGATACAAACACAAAATTCAAGCCTTAAGATCACGAAAACAAGTCAGTTCATGGGAAAATCTCGACCTACATTCTTAGTTGTCCAGCTGTCGTAAAACGAGACACAGCACTCAAGCCGGTGTACAAGACAAGATTTTCAATGGGAGAGGGAATCGGTAATGGGTTTTACCAGGTACCTAACAATAAACAGAGAGACTTACACAGCTACCCCCTGAAGCCGCCCTGAATGGCTGATCATCAACGGGAGGAAGATTCAACCAAGGATGAAGGAACACACTGCAGCCAAGTCTAAACACAGGGGTACACTGAGTTACGGTATTCATATAACATGGGAGTGACAACCCCCGCAGCTTGTTTCTTCCATCTGGGGAACGTTAAAGCCTACAGGAAACACAATATTTGCCCCAATACAAACCAAGCTTGTCTTCCAATAGCTTGCTCACTTCATCACTCCCACCCAACTGAAAGTCACCAACTCAGCCTTTCTCTCTCTCTCTCTCTAAATAATAGCTATCTCTACAATAAGGGAAGAAATGCCTTCTTAAAAAAAGGTTTCACTATACAGGAGTATCGATGAAAATGGGGATCATATTCATTGGGATAATATTCAATCCTAATAAGAACCGTTCTATAGAAATATGCCACCTGAACTCAACGCATACTGCATCATTGGGCTTATATACCATAGTGAGATCGGAAAAGGCACAACTAATGGTTTTATACCATTCATGCACCTGCCCCAAATGAACATTTTCAGCTATACACAAAGTTGGCCCTACTGTAGGGCTACCTGTTGGTCCCGTGTGTTGCATAATGAACGTAAAAGAACTCTCGCGCAATGTTGTCTGAAGAGAAGGGGTTTGCCCCAGTGTTCTTGGTTTGATTGGCTGCATATTGCGCCAAAGCACCGTGTAAACCATTACGTGGTGCTATGTAAAGGAATATGTATCATACTTCACAACACGTACCTCCACATGCACTGTATGAATAATACTGAGCGCTCGGAGACGCCCATCGGGTGTTATAAAGCGCTTTGTAAGAACTGTGAATTATAAAGCTAGCAGTGTCAGATATAAAGTTCATTACACCCGTGCCAACCCTCCAGGGAAATTGTGTTTATGATTTCATTTCCCATAATTCATATGGCGTACTGCACATAAATCATTTACTCTTTCACAAATGCGTTGACTTTTAAACTTTCCTTTTAATTATGTTCTGGCTCCTGAAGCATTTTTGTAATGTTTTTATTTCTTAATCCTGCTGTCTGCTGTGAGCTCCAACTGATCATGAGATCAATCTTTCTCTCTGGGTCGCTGACTGAAGATACACCCGCGGAGAGGATTATGAAAATATGAGCTGATAAAAAACATGGGTCGGTCTTTGGTTTTCTCGTCATAAGGACATTGACAGCAATTTCTTTATTCCTTAGACCAAGACCTGAGCCAGAGAGGAATCAACATTGAAAACCTGGCTTATACTGCCTAAAAATGTTGACCGATACCAAAATTTCGTCCAAACTTTGTACCTTAACTAGCCCAGACCTTGTATCTAATGTAAGTCCAAAACCCCTTACGTTAATTATAGCCCACACCTTTTACCTAATGTAGTCCGAGGCCTACTCGAGCCTGATACCTTAATTCAGCCCGGACCTCAGTGTAGCTCGGACATTGTACCTAAATTTAGCCCAGTGGCTGCATTACCAATGTAGCCCAGTGGCCCCAGTACCAATGTAGCCCAATACCTAAGCGTCTACCGATTAGCTAGTTCAAATAATGTATCAAAAAGTACCCTTAACTTTTACCAGTAGCAAGATACCCCCCCCCCCCAAAAAACCCCAAAAACAACAACAAAAAACAACAAAAAACACACACACAAAAACACCAAAAAACCGAACCGACCTAATTTAGCCAAAACATATTACCGAAACATAGCCCTGTTCGTATTCTGGACCTAACTCGGGCTACACTTCGTATAGGGCAGGGGAAAACAGTTCTTTTCTTCCCCCGTCTCCCTCGGTCGTTGACCTATCATAGATGAGATGTTGCTCTTTTATTTCCAGCACTTTCGAAATATGAGAAAATCGCTAGAAAGTGCTAAAATTACCTTGGGCTATAACGACAAAATTTACGCCACAGCAGAGATCAATTTTTTTGCACGTCTTGTGTCCAGTCCTGTTCGAGACTCAACCAACAGGCCAATAGTTACTTTTGTAGTAACTTTAATGAAAAACACGAGATCCAACTATTGCGTCTATTTTATTGTTGCGGCTCCTCTGTTAATTACGGGCCTCTCGTCACCGGCCACGCTCCAGGTCTGAGATAACCAGGTCCAGAATGGTTGGGTGATGGGTTCGTTTCTGATCCAAGTTACTTCTGTAATTTGTCTACCCCGCAGAACTCTAAAAAATAAGATGACGAGGGAATGTTTGTTATAGTCGAGTGTTGCATAAATTTAGCTTTGAGTCTTTAGCCTTAAAATTCGTAGTATAATATAATATAAAAAAATATTTTAATAACATTTTATTTTAATAAATTGTTTGTGTTTTTGATATTATTTTATTGTATGTTCTAAAGGTTTTTGTGGTTTTTGTTTTACGAAACTCCCTTTTGTCATAGTGACTTAGTTTGCTTTTGAGCAATCCCTAGGCTGCTGTTTCCCCCTCACATGAACCCCTTTTCGTAATTCTTAGTCTGGTTAATAGTCAATGTCTTCTTTGTACAATGTTCTTGTTATTTTTTAGCCTGAATAAATAAATAAATACATATTAACAACAAGGACGCAAAATTAAAACAAACAAAATTGGGACAGTAGACCAGGTGAATGTTTTTGAGAACCACAAATTCTGGCCTGCACACCATAAAGTAATGAGTCTTAGTGTTTAAAATAAATCAGTCTAAATGGCAAAAAGCCACTAATATTCTTTGTCCCCGATGCAAAACATCTATTTAAAACAGCTATAATGACTTTCCATGGATTTATATTACACGTGCTTATTTTGATTGAGGGATTGGAAACGATAGATATAAAGATGGTTTGTATTTTATGGGCTATATAGCTGTTGACAGCCTTTTAAACGGACATTTTTCTCTGGGGTTGGTACTGCTGTGTACATTTCAGTCCAGTGAGCTCAGTTTCCAGTGAGATTGAAACCTTTCTTTGAATTTGTTTTTGATATTAATTAGTTGAAATTACACACGTCAAATGTAATACTGAGCTTGCCTTTTGGCTACGAACATTAATTCAGCCTGAAGCATGTACGGTGCAGAAAGTGATTTTTCATCCAACGGGGCACTCTTGTCTAAACTTACAATCAAATGTTGACATAAATATGATCGCAGTATACATTCAGGCGCTGTAACAAAATATTATTATTAGCATCGGCGATTTTTATATGAAAACCAGTCAAAGTCTTTCGTTTACTATTGTTGAAATGCATATTTGACAACTTGCCAACTCTGAAACGCAATCATTGTCCGAACAAGTATTGCTGTCATGTTGAAATCTACTTTTTAATTTGCTCGCAATGTGTTACTGGATCGAATTTTAAGATTGGAACACAATTACATTGGTAACAGTGGCGGCACTTTTGAAAAAGTCGGCCGCCTTGGATTTTCGAGTGGCTTAAGAGATTCTTTAATTAAGTGTCTCTAGAGGCACATTTATGCAAATTTTTGAGCTTGTATCACACAGATTGAACGATTCATCAGAATTAATTATTTAAAAGCAGCCGCACTAATACCATGACTCTCCGAATCGAGGATGCAATTTATGGACGACGAGTTTGAAAACAAAGTGATTAATAAATTTCAATATCATTGACATTTTGATTTCACCGTTATACCCATTAACGACACATTTATTCTAAATCCTGTAAATTATATTATATTTTGATAAATAATGATGGATGAATCCTTTTGCAAAACTTGCGTTACTCAACAAAAATCAGTAAGCTATTAAGCTTTTGAGGCATTATAATAGGGGTAAAATGATTTATACAATTGTGGGGTGTCTTGGCTGAGCGCCTTGCACTCAATCTGTATTTAATGGTATTTATCAATATTTTGTTATTCATTAATTTATTAGAAAATATATCTGGCAATACGGTAAACAATAAAAATACACAGAACAGTGGGGGAAACAGGAGAACCTGCAAACGAGACATCGAACAAAAAGACAAATAAACCTAGCCGGACCACTGAAACAGAGATGCGGGCATGAGGGATTGCTAAAAAAGCTAAGAACGTATCTATAGAGGCTTTAAATCCCACTGCACAAGTCACTAAGAGCATGGGTCCGATTTCCGGTCGTAGCACTTGTGTTATTAATTGCTTCTCTACACCCAGGAGTAATGGGGTACCAGTGAGGTAGAGATGGTTGATTTGAATTAGTAACAATATGCACGCATTTTGCTGCTGGTGCTGCATACTCCTAAGTATATAGTTGATATGGTTTTAGGAATGCCAGGGCCCAATGAACAGAGGTAATACTATTGTATGACGCTTGAAAGTGTTTAGGCTCGAAACACCGCATATAGTTTCAAGTTTTCTATTTTGTTTTATAAACATTTAGGCTAGTATACACATGAGACAATGTTTAGAATTTGTGTGTGAAAAGTTAACAATTATTGTTTGTGATTTCATAAAATTAAAATTAAAATTGTGCTTATTTATATGCACGGTGGCCTGTTTGTTTGTTTTTATATTACGAAAGCTTTAATTTGAGGCAAATAATTCATCCTTGTCCGCAATTCCAAACTGAGGTACAGAACTCCAAAGTTCATTAAGAAAAGGCGAAAGGTTTAAAGTTCAAAGCGTAACTTCCAAACCATTTGGCTGAAACACTCAGATTACCGAGTTGAATCAAAATGGCCCTCAAAGTTTTGATAGAACCCTGAAGACTATTTCACAGAAGAATAGCCTTAAAAAATGACACAAATATTTTTGTCTTGAATGTCCAAGTACGGCCACCACACAGACACGTTATTACAGAACACGTTACAAAACACGTTACAGAACATTTTACAGAATGCGTTCCAAAACACATTGCAGAACACATTACAGAAAGTACGAAAATACGACTATGGTAGTATAACCAATATCAATATACGTCTCAACTTTGATCGCTATTGATTTGGTTTTGTATAAAACGCGATTATTGCTGTAATAAAATTCATTTTTGTTGTTGATATTGTTGATGTTGTTTCTGTGCCAGTCAATCTCCCAAGAATGAAATTCACATTTACAGCAAGCAATACAAGCAATGAAGAGGCTGTCAGAAGGTGCCGTAACACTGTACGTCTCCAAGGGTATTTCTTTCCATTTTAGACTCATGGGCGATATTGCCTACGGTACAATATTATGTGCTGTCATAACAATAACGTGATTTATGTTACAGTACTCCTTGAAGTTGTCAGAAGCTGGCAAGTGTACTTACTGAAGAAAAAAAATATATAGTAAAAACAAAATATAATAGAATTTAATTAGTAGCGCAAGAACGACAGAGAATTATCAGAAAGAATGACCTCGCAGCTGAATAACTACGTTCCAAAAGAAAATGACGAAGATGAAGTATTTTTACCTTCATCCTTTACTATTTAATAAAAACAACCTGTGAAATTGTATCATATTTGGTGATCCGGCTTGTGTGTAAACAACATTAGATTATTTGTTTGTATTTTGTCAGTGGTCTGTTTAAGACACTGTACTCTGGCATAATACATATTTACTTCGGTTTTTATAGTTTGACAATACTGACACGATGTTGATTACCAAAACTTTAGGATGTTTTAATAAACCAACTGCAGAACACGTGCAAATATCACAGACCCACAAGTACCACAGAAAACATGCAAGGCTCGATCGCTGTGTGGTACGGGGACCAACGACGTCTATGCGCCAAACTCTTTAACAATCTCCCCGACTCTCAACAATTTCAAAGTTAGATTACAAACATACATTATACGACTCATCTTAGTTATATATGATTATCACTTTTTCTGCGAATTCAGGTTGTTGTAATTATTTGTGAAGCGCTTGGTAACACCTCGTATACAAGGCGCTTCATAAATAATATCTACCTTACGTTAATTGAACTGCCAAACATTGTTCAGTTTCACAGCCACCCATCTTTACGCTAGATATCGAAACGAATCCAGGTTTTGGGAAAGTAAACTATACACCGTGTCGGTGTTGTGACATTATTGATACCGAAATATTCATATCAAGACTATTTTTCTTTTCATTGTTCATACATCTGGTTAATTCGATTGCGGCAATTGAAACAATCAGCGGTAATTTGGGATCTTCAAATTATATTTTTTGTCCAGACTGTTCTCCCAGATACAAATTGTCACTGGAAGATCAGTCGCGGTACAGGTATTGGTATACACTTTTCATTCTCTCATTTTTTTCCCCCTTTACCTCCAAATCAAGCGAATTCTTGATGCGAGCTGTTCATTATAATCAGGCAAACAGTTAAATAACTCCCAGTATTATCATTAGTCTTCTTGTCCGCACTATATAAACACATTCAATGTGACATTCCCATCGGCTTCTTGTTGCATATGCAGAGCCAGTTGCCATATCTGTCACTGATCCACGAGCCTCTTACCCAATAGGAGATGGTGAACGGCATCGTACGTACGTGTACGATCTCTGATTACCCGGTCACCGTAGTGGACAGTGTTCAAGTCGGCACGTGAGACGCATCCCTCGGCTGGCCATCGCGCAAGAATGTTCGCTATTCTCCACTTCTTGAGAACACACAATATAACACGGTGACTTTGGTCTCACCTTCCAAGTTTTCACCTCAGAAAGCCTGTCGATCGGCTTAAATTTTAGACTGCACTGAATGCTTGTGAACAAAACACAGCTGATCACATACGGGCAAGTTAGAGTTATTTCTCCTGTCATTGTACCTGCTCCAGTGATGGTGAGTAAACTTCGAAATTCTCTTTTGCTGACGTTCTTGTTTGATGCTTTGTTTTTTCGTTGTTCCTTTTGTTTATGTGCTTAATATTCTACTTTGCTTCGCAAGGCATGTTTTGGTAACAAGTTCACTTTGCACCCTCTGTTGTTTTGGACAACTTCAAAATAATAATGGTTTAATGTTTAGTATCAATAATAAATGTGCCATAAAAAAGAGGTTAATCACTGTTATGTATTTTATTTTGTATTGTATCAATTAAAACACACACATACTTTTTGATTAAAGGTGAGTTGGTTTTTGAGCCTCAGACTGTCAAATATTTAGGCAATCGTTGAGAGATACCGGTATCAAACCATGACTATTTAAAGCAGTTTTTAACACACAAACGCACGCGCATATTCTTAAACACTGGTAAAAACAGTGTATGTGTGGCCGTGTGTAAGTCCACATAGTGTTTCAAAACCCTACCTTGTGTCGACCTCTTTTGTTCTCAGGTCCACACTTTGTACGCAATGCTCGCCCAAGTGTATAATGACCTCCAATCGTTGACACTCCTTTGTTTAACTCTTTGTTCTGATAAACGTGAACCTGTTATTATCCTTTGTATTGTCAATCGTGAACCTATTGTCTCTTTTGTTATAAGTCCTCGGCTCGAATGTCACTTCAATTACATAGTATACACATTTTATGAAATCCTAATTTTTGTTCTATTATTCCCTGTTCTTAAGAATCCCTCTGTGTGGTCCAAGTTGAACAAACCTGCAATGGTGGACCTCATATTGTCCCTTCTGTTATAGGTTTCCATTTTGAATGTGTAAACCTATCCATTGAATTTGGTCCACTCTTGACTTTATGGTACCAAAAGGTTGCACATACCCACTTGTGGTATCCAGTCTTTCTTTACGGGCATGTGAACAGTAGGCCTATTCAATTAGTTACTTTTGAGAGGGATATTCGCCTTAGCACTCCCCCCATAGCACTTTTTAATTAACTATTTGTAATAATAATAACTAGTTCTTATATAGCGCATTTTACAATAAGGGAATAAAAGGGTAGCGACGAGTTCTTAAACGGCCGTTTAAAACCGGCAGGGTCGTGGCCGTGCGATAAAGGCCCGAGCCGAAGGCGAGGGCCTTTATCGCACGGCCACGACCCTGCAAGGTTTTAAACGGCCGTTTAAGAACGAGTCGCTACCCTTTTATTCCCATTCATAAATGCCCTTTTGGTTAAAAGGCGTAATAAAGTAGGAAACTCTGTAAAAACTTATCTGTTTTCCGACGTCCTTGAGCTCTGTACGTGAGACAGTTTTCGGATATGCATTGTACGCGTAGTAACGCACCCTCGTGTCCATGGACTAAAATGGCGCGGCGAGATCGATCTCCCCTGAGAATGGGGTTGTGGGCTAACCCGCACAAATGCTATCCGAAAACAACCGGTCTTAAACAGCTCCAGCTATGTCTTTATCAGCCGTTTAAACACCCCCACGTGACGTGCTCTCCACCAATAGGAATAGCGAAACTGTCTGGGGTATTTATGAATAACGTATCAATGCGCTTTGCATTAATGCCCTGGTCATTGGGCCAATAACATTCCTTTATTCTTTCTCAACTCCCTGGGAGTATACAACCATGGGCTGCCGTGGCGCTCCGAAGGCTTTCCCAAACACAATATCAACCTCTACCCTTGCAGGTACCTATTTATACCCCTGGGTGAAGAGAAGCAATTATAGCAAAGTGTCTTGCTCAAAGACACAAGTGTCATGACCGGGGGGGCGAACCCACACCCCGATGACTAAACCACCAGAACTTGAATCCGATGCTTTTAACAACTCGGCCATGACACCCCACAATCTAGATCATTACTTTTGCTATCTCTCGAGTATACACTTTGGTCCACTATGGACTTTAATTACTTCTTTCAAATGGGTGACTCGTTGCTGACCAACACTTTTGTCTTAATAACCCTTCCCTTTCATGTACGAGTTGATTGGTGTCTGATGCTGCTTGTCCTTTGTTTTCTATCCAGTAATCTTCCCGTTGTGCTCTTCCCATTCGAAGCTCCCGATGTCCATTTCAACTGTTTGACTCTCATTAGTCGTCTTATTGTCTGAATATGTGACACTGATTGACTGACTTTTTTCTTGCCTACTTCAAAAAGCCTGTTCATGATCCATTATCCTCGTTTTCTAAAATTTGATAAAAAATTATGAAACAACGTTTTTTGCTTACTAGAATTAGAATTAGCATTAGAATTGTTTATTTAGCCAATGATTAAAAACAATTATGAATTTGAAATGTTGGTCTCACATCATCATTTATACAAAATATAGTATGTCTCTGACGAAGGTCCGTTTTGATCGAAAGCTAAGGCCAACCACTTGTCTTTCCTGCAATGAATTATATATACCTTACTCAAAGATCATTGTCATTTGATTGATGGAATACGAGTCACGTTTCATCTATTATTTTGCTGCATGTACAATATTTACTGCCGCGAAGCGTCGTTGCTCCAAATTATGGATAAGTATTGGACACTACACTCTTAAAACCGAAGTGTTAAAAATGTAACCCTTTGCAAGTGTAGCATTTTGTTCAACCCTTCAAGTGTTAATCAAGGGCAAGTCTAACACCCCGTAGTCTCATACTAACACCTCCGGCCAAGTGTGATCCTAACACTTTTCATAGTGTTGAATTCTAACCATTAGCCGAGTGTACTTGTAACACTTTCCTGGTGTCGCATTTCATTTTCTTAGGGTACGTTCGAGTAGCTTGTCCGAGTTGACCCGAGTGAGCTTCCCCGAAAATGTACCTTATTAACACATTCCGTAGGACCGGACATGGAGGTAAAAAATATATGTAAAAATACCAATGTACAACCAAAAATGTTCCTTCGTTGCTCCAAATTATGGATAAGTATTGGACACTACGCAGAGTGTCGTTTCCAAAGTAATCGTTCCCCACCCGTTTGTCCCAACGAGACAAGGTAGTGTCAGAGCGGATAAGGTCGACGTCCACATAGAGACGCCGCTTTGTGTAGAAAGTTCTTTTATTTGTTATGTCAGGGTGTTTGTCAGGGTGTTGGGTGGACGAGTTTCTCGTCTACTTTGTGTTTATTCTGAGAGGAAAAAAACAAATCAAATAATCTGTTGTGAGTTATACGAAACAAAAATGTTTAATGCATTTTGTTCATGTATTGTCGCAGAATATAATCACTCAGTGAAATCTTGCTATTCAATTTCACTCGTGAAATGGAATAATCCACATTTAACCTGGTGATCATATTCTGTCCGATGCTCACACGTGCATCAAATATATAATTTACTGTCTAAAGTTGGGAGAAATATTGTGTCAGATCCCAGGTGCAGTGTTACAAAAGGCACACCCATCAACTGTGCTTAAACAATTCCCTCAGTGAATACATATTGAAGTTAAAGGCAATGTATACCTTTGGTTTTTGGAACCGTTCGATTGTTTTAATCCTATATAAATGTAGATAATTATATACAATCAAACTAACCTGTTAACAAATTCATTTCAAAAGGGGGTAGCTTCTTTTGGATATTGCCATAAATCCGGAGCGACTATTTCCACGTAGGAAGAATAACTCCTATAGGAATACACAATCGCAGAAACGTTTCTGACAGATACGCTTCTCAGATTCAAATTTGGGGACATAAAAACGGATATCTTTTTCCATAACCACATTCTACGAAGTGAAATGTCTCTCAAAATACTTTATACTATCGTAAGCTGCTGTACTGTTAACGAAGTTTTTATTGCCATTAATTTTAAGATTACCAAACGTAGGCCTATACCTTCCCTTTAAGTTGTACCTTTCACGCTTCGACCACACACATCTTTACAAGAATTATGATGAATTATTCGTTCAAACTGCTTGGTCCTCCCAAACTAAGATAGCAAAGCTTGAGAGGAGTATTAATTAATAACATTGACGCGTGCGACAGTTCATCTTGCAGTCGAGTCGAACAATTTGTTCTTGATGAAAATACCATGACAGCTTTTTTGCTGTTTTTTGCCCCCAACAAGTATACAATGTGTTTAGCTAAAACTTTTACAGTTTTTTTAATTGTATCTTTCTTGATATTTTGCCTGAAAAATCTGCATTATGTTGACAAACACCAATCTATGAACCTATCTTTGAAAACAAGTTTTCATTTTCAGTTTGAGAGCTGCTTTTTGCCATTGGATCCCCCTATAAAGAGTGTATTTCCATATCAGATGGAGAGACTTTCGCGATTTTTGAACATATTTTGTAGACTGTGTGTACTTAGTGCACTCTGTTCTCCTGGGTAGGCCTACACACTATCCTGGTTAGGATCTAAATCCACCTAGATTAGAGCACAATACCCCCCAATGGGGACACACTAATACAGTACCCCTGCAGGCAAATCTTCCAGCAAATATTCAATATAATTATTTGATTCCTAGGCCCGCACCTCTAAAAATATTCCATCACTCAATATTCACTCGGCACATTTTTTGCCGTATATGCTTTTGGTTTTTGCATTTTTATCGTAGCCTGCTCTCGGATTTGCGGTGGAACGCACGGCCGAGGGTTTGTTTTTTTGCAGGTGTTTCGAAAGCTGGTTATGGCTTGGATTTAGTAGTCGGTGTTAGACTAGCGCCTGTCTCTCGAGGCAATAATACCGTATGGTATCACTACCGTGCACCAACAGACGTAAAACCAACAGTTAGAAATCAAATGAGACACAATTACCTCCCATTGCACCCTCACATACAGCAGTAAACTCGTTACTCGCACGACACAAAGCAGTAAAATGCTTGCAGAAAAACACAAACAACTGCATAATGTTACCGGAGACTAATTTATACAAGACGGTTACATGGAGAACACACTATTAAGAGCCTCATCGTCTCTGCTCTTCTTAAGATTAAGTTTCCATTTTTTTAAGAGATGACTTTACCCTCCCGGGCGCGCAACAGCTTGTTCTGAGGGTCAAATACAAATTTGTCATCCACTCTTGCGGGATTTCTTCATTGGAATTGAAAGTCCCTATCTTGATAAGTAACTTATTAACATTATACATTCACCAAACATTGTCTTCGTACATACTGAGCAAGTATCGCGAGAATATAAACGTTGATCTGATAAAGAGTATTATAACCCCTCCTTACAAAGATTCTGACTTTTGATTGGCTTAGAGCACGTCACATGATATGTCTTAGTTTAACTAGAAAGCCGCACGCAAATGGAAGGCGCTGTACACGCAGCAAACAAATTACTATACCCGTATAGCAGCCAATGTACTATACCCATGTCACTAATGTACTTTACTCACAGCAACAGCAGCTTCTTGGTACATAGACGTCTAGTATTTATGTAGGAGTGCCTTAAAACAAGTATTGACTGCTTTTATCTGTGATAAGGTTAAAACCACGACTACATCGGTGTACCCTGGAGCGTTCAATTTTTTCTCAGCTTCGCCTCGGGAAAAAAGAACGAGCCGAGGATCACCTCTCAGCAGTCGTATTTTTAACCATCAATCGAAGCAATCGATATTGGTATAGAGTTGTGTTTCCTTCGAACCAGAAAGCAACGAACGTGTGAAGAAATTGTTCCAAAAGACCAAGGAATATCAGTTAGACTTGTACTTCTTAATGTTTTTTAGTTTGTTGTTGTTCTTCTTGCTGTGGTTGTAGTTTTTGTTGTTGTTCTCGTTGTAGCTGTTGTCGACTGTCGTGGTAGTTGTTGTACAACTACAACTACAACAACTACAACAACAATCTTCTGAAGAAGAAGAATACATAAAACGAAAATAAGAACATAAAGAACGATGTTATCGGCATTTACATTAAAAAGACTCAATAGGAATGTATACGTTTGGTAATCACTCTTAAAATTAATGTCAATAAAAACTTATTGGTTATTAAGTACAGCGGCTTTCATTACTATAGCATTTTGAGAAACATTTCACTTCGAAAACGCGACCACTATTTGAAATGATTTTTCCACAGATTAGTTTTGTTTTATATACCTCCATTTATACAGAATTCAAACCATCGAACGGTTCCAAATGCCAAAAGTGTACTTGCCCTTTAAAGTAGTTTTTCTATCACAAGCATTGTGGACAAACCATCTATAGTTCTAATACTGTTGTAATAGAGAGGTCTGAGAGTCGTGTCAATACCCTGATGGAAAAAAAACTTGTTAACCCTGAAATAAATACAGTATAGATTGTTAAGTAGAGCAGTACCCTAAAGGATTCCTATAACATCATAAATGACTGTCTTCAAGCTGACACATAAATTTCCCCATCAGGCCATTGAGTCTCGGTCTTAGTCCAGTCAACACTCGTTATGAAGAGCCCGTGATAAAAGGTTTTCTGCTCACAGTCTGAAGTCCTGAATTCCATTTCAGCTTTGTGTTTATTTGTTTTGCTGTCCTCTTATAACAACGTTTCTTGGTTATTTTAGGAACTGCAAATTTGACAGATATACATTTAGAGACACTGGGAATAAAGAAAGCCTGAAGTTTTCAAAGGTTTTTCAAATGATGTTTTAATGCAAAACTAGAGGATCATGTGGTATAATTGTTTCGTCCAAACTTGATTCCTTATGCTTTTTGCATAATAATAACCATGAGATTCCCTCAATAACATAGAGACCAGCTATCACAATATTACTGTTTTAATGGATAGTATTACTTTATGAGTAACTTTTACCCAGGGGTAGCAATATTTTACCCAAACAAAAGGGTTGATATCAGAGATGCGGTCTTGGCAAATGTTTTACCTTCAGTTTTTAACAGTTTTTAACTTATACACTGTGCATTTAGAAGTCATACAAATAGACTGATAAAACACATTTGGTGACCACGTTGCCAGCTCGACCTTTCCAAAAATGCATTACGAAACAAGCAGCGTACATTATTGTTTTGACTCTTCTATCTAATTTGCATGAACAAAGTGCGCCGATAGGGGACACTGCTTCTGCAGTTTGAAATCATTCCGTACAAACTGTCCCCTAAATACCTAAATACCCTCTTCTTAAATGTTGTAGAAATCTGTCTCTATTTCTTGTTTTTTGTATATCCACCCCACCTCTAAATACCACACAGCCAGTAGACAAAACTGTGCGTAAGACAAGTATAGTCGAGTCACCTTGATGTTTAAATTGAAAAAGTATCGAGAATGACCTCATGAAAGCTCCTTGTATGTTGAAAACTGCCCATTAGGTTTAAAGACTAGTATTTCACTTCGTGAAACTGCAAAAATTATTCAAAGATAAAGAAGCCAGAATGATCTACAAGGAAATCTGTAAAATATAAAGAAGGTTGGATGACGACAATTTTTGAAGTGTTTATTTTGTTTGAGAACCTCATGACAAAGACGTGGCTTGCGGTGTGAGGGGGTGCATTATTACAACACCGTCATTGCACAATAGATAAATTCATTTCGACTGCAAAAAGAGCCAAACAAGTTTTGGACATGCACAACCATCTTTAGTATTCCATTGAGTCTCACAACCCGGGGATGAGCTTTCGGGAACCCTTCACTATGAGTCTACGTGCGTTGCGTTTTGATCCTGAGGTCGTGAGTCGAAAGGGGATTAAGAAGAAGAAGAACAACAATAATTTAGAAGGTTTTGTTACGACAGTAGTTGTAGATGTTGTATTTAAAAAAAAACTTGTATTGCCTTATAGAAATTATTTTCTAGAAATGAAAGGACCAAGAACTACTTTTGAGAAATAAAGTGGATTCTGAAGTAGGTGTACATTTAGCTTGGACTCTGCGTCAGTTTGACTCAATTTTATGTCATTTTGAAACATATTCCTGGTCACATAGACCCAGATATGGGTAACGCCCCCTGGCCAGGGACCTGGATCTGGGTTAGTTCTGACGCGGGAGTTTTACGGTAACACATAATGATTACCAAATCGAAGGTACCAATGAGAGTCTTGAGCTGGAGGGTCTAACCGAATCAGAGGTACACGTAAAGGTTCCACACAAGTTAGGATTCCGGAATGGACCTATTGCACCGATTCGAACAGGTACCAATGTGGGTACCAAAATGTAGGTACGAATAACGATACACAAAAACGAAGGTACAGATAGGTACCGAATTGGAGGTACCAATTAGGGCCTAGAATATAATAATTAATGACACTTGATTGGAAGTGCCATCACTTCAGTTGTCATTGTATGCAATTATCGTTTACGCCCGGTTCACGTCACGTGAATCGAAATGCAGAGCAAAATATGACGTCAAAAATTCGCAACGAACATTTCACTCAAGTTTAATTGTGCTCAACTCATGCGAAACATTCACTATGAATGAACTGTGACTTCAAAATTTTGAGTGTTAAATACGATGCTGCCGATCAAGTCAAACTAAATCTTGTTCTTTAAGGGTCTAATTTGTGTGTTTTGCCATTCTAAGGGATTTAAGAGTGGCCACCAGGGGAATGAAGTTTTGTAAAGATACTTTTGTTTTCATTTCTCTACTGGAATTTCACCTGTTTTTAATCTACTTCTTCTTAAAACCTGGCGCCTATCGAGAGGCTATACCTCAAGGCTGTGATGTTTACAGATGAATCTCTTATAGCTCTGTCTATTTGCCAGCGTGTATTACATTGGGACAGAGACCTTCCTCGACAGGGAATACGATTAAATACACTAAGACAACCATCTTAAGTCCTGCAGGATACTGGTCTGGAGTCTTTTCAGACGTTGTCATTCAAACCTCTTTCCAAGGTAAAAGGTAAAGCTAGATCAGACATCACTACTAAGAAACTCTCACGAATTTAATTGATAATTCAATTTTGGGACAGACCACTTTCCTGCCAAGAAGAACAAAGACGAGAATTACCGTACGGAATCCACTAAGGAATAACTTATCCTCTCAGAAATGTATCCCCATCGTCCACTGATCCAGATTTTTTTTTAAGGAGGCATGATTCTGTAGCTGTGGTAAATCAAGTTTTAGTCCCCCTTTTAATACTATTGTGTCAAAGTCTTTAGGGTAAGTCTGCCAGGTTACCAATGTTTTTAAGGGAATGAAAGTTCAAATTGAATTTTCCCCAAACTGGGCGAGTCTTCTTCAGTCTTGGATTGGGATCGTTCTGTTGAATGGAAACATTACAAAACAGTTGCTCTGTATAGGTCGTGTGTTTATCTTCATATCATTTGTTGTAAACGTTTCTGCACAAGTATAAGGTTTGTCAACAACGCTGAACGGAGGTTGAAAACCCCCAAATGTATCGCTCCATAATTTTAGATAATAATACAAGGCATTTATATGGCGCTCTAAAAAAAACACAGAGCGCCTCACAATCAACAACATAATAAAATATAAGGAAATAAAGTAAATGCATTTAAAACAAATATATCATGAGTAGACAGACCAAAGGGGATTGGTTAAAGGATGGAGTGAGCGTCGAGTGTTCATACAGCTAACCCGAGGAATCGACATCCATCCCCTGCGATGCTGTGACGTTTATTTCCAACTTTGTTTAGATCCTCAAAATACACGCAGTAGGAGTCAAATTACGCAGAAATTCTCATATTGCTTTCATTTCATTTCAAAAGTGGATTCGACCGTTAACAGACATAGTGTATTGTTTGTGACTTGTGTGTGGCTGATACATGCTCCTTGACTTGGCACTTATGGCTTTTCATACCGCATGCATGCCTTGTGGTCATTGTTACTCTAAGTCCTCTAAAGTGTCTAAATCTCCAGCTCGTTTTTCAAGAGCCAGGGCTTTTTGCAAGTCTTCCAATATGTCAACGACAATGGTAACAGATTTGATACCTCCAGCCGTCACTACTCAGAATATGGAGGTATGCTCAAAGGAATCAAGGAGTCTAGCTGTGCCCCCCTTTATAATATCTCCATTGCTGATTGCATTAGGCGGGAACATTATGACCTCTCACGTCTACCATAGAGTGGCTTCAATATCGAGGGTTAATGCTCAGTATAGTGTTTGGTAAGATTGAAGCAAACACATAACAGGAGGTCCTTCAACACATATGCATTCAGCAACATCTAGAAACCAGGGTGTATTTTGTGTTCAATTCAATTCACGTTTAGACCTACTTTACTTTAGTTTCAATTGTCCTTAAATTTCACACCGTCCAAGGGAATATTTTGATAGGGAATGGTCCTCAATGACCTAGTTTTTCTGTTGTGATATGACTTAGGAAAGCTTGTGATGTTCAAAACCGAAGAGGTTGCTACGTACTAAGATTTGGTTTGACAACTCGTTCGTTGGATCGTGCTCGGATGTGCGCGTTATTATGTATGACTGTGTGTACTGAATATGTCGCTCATATGGACTTGTATAAAGCTAATTACGGCAGCCCCAGAAACTGAACAATGAGGCTTAAACAATCCTGCGTCAGATTGATCCTTTCTGGGTCATTTCTGAGACAGATTCCGAGTCATACTCACCTATATATAGGTCAGGCCCCACGGAACCCGTAATCCAGGTCAGTTCTAACCCGGTCGCTTTAAGAGTGTATGCATTAATGGGTTTTCAAATGAAATGGGCGTTTACACCCACAGTGAATACACTGCAAAAACACGGGGTGTTAAAATTGACACCATGGGAGTTAATTGTCACATATAGACACTGAAGAGACAATAACTATTAACATCTTTAGGGAGTTAAAATAACACCAATGTAATTATTTTTGCATAAAATAGTGTTTTAGTAACACCCTAAGGTGTAAATGTTGTCTTTTTTGTTGTTGTATCTCTTTGTGACAACACCCATGGTGTAAATTTTAACACCCCAGGTTTTTGCAGTGTATTTACTCATTACATTCTTTTTGTAGCAAGGACACGACATTATTTCTCCGAGTAATCATTTTGGTGTTGTTGTTGTTGTTGTTGTTGTTGTTGTTGTTGTTGTTGTCGTCGTCGCTGTTGTTGTCGATGTTGTTGTTGTAGTTGTTGTTTTGGTTGATGATGATGTTGTTGTGATTGTTGTTTGTTTTGAGCGAGGGGGAGAGAGAGAGAGAGAGAGAGAGAGAGAGAGAGAGAGAGAGAGAGAGGGGGAGAGAGAGGGGAGGGGGAATCTGCATACCAGGTAACCATGTTTAAGCTTTCTTGTCTTTGTTTTTAAACTTAGTCACGATAATGCTCGTTTTCATTCAAAATTCCATCACGCACTCCGTGTAATGTAGCGTAAAGCCTGGGGTCAAGAATCGAAATTAACTCCAGTATTGATGATGCTATAGTGGGAAGCGGGTGCGGGGCAAAGTCTGTGCTCTAGAAGCCAAACACAAGTGGCTGTCCTTGTCCAACCATCTCTTGACTTCTTCTTTAACAAGCTCTAGATATCAAGAATTCCAGCACAAACCCTCTAGCGTGCACTGCTCTTTGGCAGACTGTATAATACGAAAATAGAAATACATTCGTAGAATGAATCCATCAATAATAAAACAATGTATAGACCTTACAAATTAGTAATTCAAGTTATTCATAAGGTGAGGTGATAACGCAAACAAGAAATGTGTAATTTTCGTCCAAAAGCCTCTATTTGTTGTAAAGGTTGTAAGGGTAGTACGCATCCTGCGAAATTACTTCTTCTGAAGTGCCCCGTTGATTATAACTCAGTAAGATTATGTGGAGAAATAAGAATTTCCAAAGATCGCCTTCCGGCAAAATGCATCCGTGGTGCCCGTTTTGAGAATGCTGCGGCCGGAAATGTTTTCGTGTAATAAACGACATCTGAACGGAATTATCAAGATTTACAAACAATATGCCCCAGTGAATTTTAAACAACAGAACTGCTTTGGTTGAAAACTTCCAGAAAGGTAATTTCTTTCGGGGTCGCGAATTTGTAACAGTTTGCATCAGTTTTGTTGTAATATCATGGTATGTATCTCTGATTGCTCTCCTACCAATTGTTGGTTGCATAAAGTAGGATAAATAAATAAAATAAATAAAGGATTTAAAAAAAAAAAAAAAAAAAAAAAAAAACATGGAGGCGCCCAAACGAATCGGTAAAGGCGCTCCTCTGTCGTGGTAGCGGTGGTGGCACTGTTTGACAATCCGGCAAAAGCCTTGAGCGTCCTGACGGAAGGCTACCGTCTCTGTGGATAAAGATGCATCGGCCAACCGTTATTATAGGCCGTAGGATTGAAGACACTTTACGCTTTACGAGTCACTGTTTTTTGTTTTCAATGTAGGCATGTGTGTTAATACGGAGTAAAATTTTCCTCTTCGCAGTTTCTGTTGTTACTTGAAAATTCCCTTGCGAGTTTGAACCAAGCACGTGTGATATATCCCCCGAAGGCCTTGGTCCACTTCTTGTCTCCTTTCACAGCTTTTGGCTTAAGACCTAACAAATTGAAATGCTCCCTTACAGGCTCCAAATATAATACTTCGAATCCCCGTTCAACACCTCTGGCGTGCATGATGTATAATCTTTGTTCCTAACGGTCCGTGAAATATGAAGTCGATGTGTGACAAGTGCATCTTGAACTGTAGGAGAAGGAAATAGTGCTAAGACACCTGTAGTCATTGCTCTCTTCTTGTGTCTTTTACAGGCATCGAATAACATGTAATTTAGACATCGTTCTTGTGTACGAATACAACGGAAGAAGTATACACAATTTTAAGTCACGGGGGTACAGGAGGCTTCGCACGGGTGAAGCCTCCTGTGTGCTTGGTAGAGACAAAGGGAATTGCGAGTAATGCTTTTACCCTTTAGACGATCGAGTGAAGCCTCACGTACGCTTGTGATTCATTGATAAGTAGTTTTCGACAAATCTTCTCATGAAGAAGCCTAATAAATATCAAATTTCCACCAAATACAGCCATTATCCTGAGTTAAGTTCAACAAAAATGCGTCAGTAATAGGCCTACCTATTGCAATCTACAAGCGTACAGGAGGCATCACACGTCTTTATGGTCATATTATGCACAATTTTCAGTCACACACACGTAGGTATTACTGACGCATTATTACTGAACTTATCCAGTATACTTGCTGTATTTTGGGAAATTTGATATTTATTGGGCTTCTTCATTTGAGAATAATTGTCGAAAACAACTGAACTAAACTATGAACCACAAGCGCACATGAGGCTAACTGTGAATCACAAGGGTGAAGCCTCCTGTATGCTTCCTGTAATACATATGGAATTAAGTGAATGCTTGACCCTCAACCCGTGTGAAGCCTCGTGTCATGCTTGGCCCCAACAGACGTGTGAAGCCTCATGTAACGCTGGTGATTTAAAATATGTGTGCTTGACCCTACACATAATGTGATGCCTCCTGTACACTTTATAGATTCATTGTTAGTTAAGTTGGTTTCGACAATGCTTCTCATGAAGAAGCCTAATAAATAAATAATATCATAAAAATACACCAATTATCCCGGGTTACACACTAGCCTTGCAATAATTTTGTAGGTTTCCAACTTTACCTCCGCTAGCACTGTCTCTCGGGAATTAAGCTCTTAAAAATTGACCCGCTTTCTCGGCAGTTGTGTGTGCGTAACGTGCTACTTTACACAGACAAGCTCTCATTATTTGCAACGGTGAACAAAGTACACTTAAGAATCAAGTGTTAAGTGTGGATCTCATGAGCTAAATGTTCTTAAAGGGCCTATGAAGTGGTATTTTTTGTGTGTGTTTTTTATAGCTTTACTAAATTAGTTCATATGAAAAGAAATTATTTTTAAAAACTGTTTAGTGTCTGGAGTGCATTTTTGTATTTTAATTCAATAAAAAAAATACCCCCCCCGAAACTTTCGTATTTTAGACGCCACAAGAGGGCGCTGTTCGTGACGTACACAAAGGCAGCGGCTCCCAGATCGAGATCTCAGTCGTGGTCTGGTGCCCAGGCGCGCGCAGTTTAAGTATACAGCCGAGTCGAGTCGATCGTCAAGGCGTACGTTGATACTCCACTGGAATAAATCGCAAAAACAAAGAAAATAATGTCCGGATTAGGTGAGGATTCCCCTTCCTTTACCTCAGAACCAGAAAGAAATGTGTGTACCGTACACGTTGATCACAGTCGACCCGGCCGGTCACAGGGTACCGTGAAACGAAGCGCAAGCCTCCACCGATGGACAATAACGCAACCATATTTGGGGGGTGGAATATAAGTGGAACAAGTACGTGTTCAGTCAGGGGACTTTTGATACATTCTATAAAACTACATGTATATATTAGAATATAAGATCAGATATGATGTCGTCAACAATAATGCGAAAAAGGACGATATGTTTGTAGAACATGACTGCGGTGTTGAGGGGTATTGTGAATTGTGTGCACGCACGGGTGGTTTCCATACAGCCAAAATTACTTACCCTGAGTTTTTCTCGCTTCCAAAAAGCACCTCTCCTTTTCTCCGGTCGTTTCTCCTTTTCTCCAGCCTTCTTGCTTACTGGAAAAATTGTTGGCGCGGCATCTGGCAACAGCATAGCCTTGTACTTTATGCCAAACTGGTTGTGAAGGCCACGTTCAAAACAACTTGACTCAAAGTGGGCACTGCAGAGCATAGGCTGCTCGCTCCGTCCAGACCACTTGGCCCTGGTCAGCTTCACATTTGCCCTCCATATCCGTCTGAATTTTGGGTCCGCTGGAAATTTATGGACACTAACTCCATTTTTAGTGGTGTTGCTACACCCAGCAGCAACACACCTTGATGGCATTTCTTAAAATCGACGTAACAAGACCCCCAAAAGAGAGAGACAAACTGTTTTGAACGTTTTCCTTCCGTGTGTTCGCTCGGCGGTGCGGTCGGGTGGCCACACACACATGACGTTACGTATGACAAGTCGTTCTGCTGAATTGCCTTTGTTTACGTCACGGATTTTATGTTAATGAGGAGGTATGGGTGGGGCGCTGCGGCCCCCCTAAATTTCGAAATGATTTTTTTAATGGTGTAAAATGGCTTGTGAAAAAAAAAAAAAAATCAAATATATGTTGTAATAGGCATACTTTATTGTTTCCAGCATTAAAAAAATCTATTTCATAGGCCCTTTAAAAGGTTATCGTCCTCGATGTATACTTCAACTGTATGAAGACTGTTTGTGTGTCAGTAAATCGAGAATATCTTGAACACGTATACACGCGCATTGCAATCATACTGAAGTGCATCAAACATTCATTCGTGGCTGATAAATAACAAGCTTCAACTATATATAGCCCAACTCTAGACATCTGCACTAGAATGGCAAAGGTCGTGGGTTCGAATCACAACCAAGTAATACATGCCTGTCGAAATTGTTTTCTTCACAGGACATCACATGAGTAATTATTTAACCTGACGAATGATTTTAGCTACTGGAGATTTAGGAGATTATACATTTTTCATTACGGGAAAGCCCCATTAAAGAATTTCCGAGTTTGGCCGAGAAAACTCGGAAAATATACATCATTTTCACCTAATAGGTGTGTTTACATTGAATTATTTGAGTCATTAAACTTTATAGATGAGCAGTTAATCTGCCTGGGGCGGCAGTCAGAAGCCCTACTGGTATGTGCATGATCCAATTAAGTCAACTGTTTGGTGAAGGAATTACATGGAGATAGCAAGTGTAAGTTGTCAGATGAAAAGGAATTTGCATTTCAGCCTCTTTCTTTTAATGGAGCTTTCCCATAATATTCTGGACAAGAAATGACGAAATGACACTAATTTTTAGGGAAAATGCTGAATATTTCTATAGGTCAATAGGTTAAAGCACACAAAATGGCATAGGTAAAGATGCCTGCTTCGTTTTAAAAACATAAAATCGATTTTTAAACTTTGGCAAAGGCAAGCCAGACCTAAACGCATAATATCAGCAAATCTGTAACCAAACGGGGCGTACACACAAAAACTATTTGGTGATGACGTAGCCCAAGATATCAACACAACCAATAAAGTTGGTTTACTAATTGACCAAATTAATAAGCATTATGGCTTCAAAAGGGGGTGCCCGTACATGGAACGCGTACAAAGAGAAAAATTACCCTATTATAAAAACAAGAACAACGCAACTCGAGGTTCGTCGTCAAAAAAATGGCAATTAAACACTCATTATTTGTGGGGCAGTTAAGTCGAGAAGGGAGGAAATTTGTCAAATTTGGGCCAAAAACTGAGGGGAAAAAACCCACAAGGGGTAGGCCTAAGTCCAGCATTGTTATCAATTGGGGCCACAATTTGGAAAAATTACAAGGCATAATTAGGTCCAGCATTTGTATCAAACTTTTGCATAATATTGAAAACATCACAATGGGGTAATTGTCCAGCATTTTTACAAAAATTAAGACCCAACAGTGAAGTCCAGCCTTTTCATCAAATGTAGGCCAAATGGTGAAAATATTTCAAGTGGTAAGTCCAGCATTCAATCAAATTTGAGCCATAAATTAATGAAACATCACAAGGGGTAAGTCCAGCATTTTCATCCAATTTGGCTCAAATATATATTTTAAAAAAAACCTAGGGTTAAGTCCAGCATTTGTAACAAGTTTTGGCCAAAAAACTGTTCAAGATCACAAGGGGTTCAGCATTTTCATCAAAATTTGCCCAAACATTGAAAACATTTCAATGGCCATATAAGTCCAGCACTTTCATCGAAATGTGTCTGCGAAGAATAATCCTTAATAGGATTAATTTTATTTGTTGTAGGTATACGTCTGATTTGATATAGCTTAACCATTATTGAACTAGCATGTAGGCGAAACAAAACTTCAGTGCAAACGGGTGTTTCACAATATAGAGCGCCACCAGAAGGTTGGCCTTGATTCGCGTTTTAAAGGTGTACGGTCAATGACTGACAATGCAAGTTGCACAAATTAATTCGGAGCCTCAGTACACCACCATCAGTAACTATCCATTATAAAAACACCTCTAAAAAATGACCCATTACTTTTCTTAAGTATAAATCATTTTGAAAATTATCAGTATGAACTCGACTATAAGGTGGACTGTGATTGAATGATGCGAACAATGTCGCCGTTTTAAATGAAACACTGCAGATATTCCTGGAAAAACAGGTGGCGGAGCACTTGAATTTGAGTTCACTAAAAACATCTTGTCAACAAAAATGTTTAAAATGTAAAACCCTAGGTCAAACATACGATTGCCCTTGTAACAGCTGACCTTTGTAAAGATATTTTTGAACAGTTTTACCCTAGATAACTATTGGGAAAGTTAATTCGGAAAATTTGTCGGTGATTTGATGCAGCGTACAAATAATTGCAGGCAATGATATGGTAGGAGGCACAGTGTGCCCCGGGTCCAGGGTGAGCACTTGTACTGTGTGTGTCAGAAACCTATTATAGTGCATAACTATCTCAAAAACTGTTAATATACCCCCATCCTCCATTGCATTTTACATCAGTTACAAGAATCAACTTAGGAAATACATGTACTAGCCAAATGCAAAAAGAAAAAGAAAAAAGTATTTATTCATGGGTTGGAGCAAGGGTTGAGTTAAACGCTGAGGTTAGGGTCAGAGGGTTGTGTTAGAGTTAGAGTTTTACTTTACATGGAGAAGTTAGAGCTACTGTCATAATTTGGGTAACAGTAGTGTCGGGGTTGGGTTAAAGGTTATAGTTAGTGTCAGAATTTGGGTTAAAATAGGATTGATGGCTCCGTTTTATATTAATTTGTGTTAGTTAATCAAAATTATCTTTTTTTAAATATATAATTTGTTGTATGTAATTATTTATTTATTGTATTTATTTATTTTTATTGTTCATTTTTTATTTACTTATTTGGTTTATTTATTTAACCTTTTTTAATTTTAATTTTCCCCCTTATTTTGGATAGGCCCCTATTATATATTTTTTTAAATCGTTGTATTTTTGAGATGTTAACACTCACCAAGAAAAATATAACCCCATCTAAGGAAAAACATAACCCTCCATATGTGATCATAAATACCTCTTTAGTTTTGCTTTTGCTAACTTAAGCTTTAAAATTAATTTTGCACAAATAAGCAAAGTAAAATAATATAGGTTATATCGTACTTTCCTGATAAAACGCTCGTGAAACATAATAGTTGCGACATTAAGAAAGCCGAGTGATAGTGAATCAAATTGCAACACTCGTTAGAAAAGAACCTGATCGATGTCCACTCAAACTGTACATTAAGGGGGTGATCAAATTGAATTCCTTTAGAAAAAAAAATGAATGTCAACTTGAAGAACCCTTTTCGATAAGAAAAACTGAAGGGGTTTTGCATAGTCCTCCCCATAGCGTATGCTCTAGAGGGAGGTTCTTAAGAAACAGAAGTAGTCATGAATATCATTGTAGTGTTAAAGCTATTTCGGGCTTTAAGAAATTACACTTATGGCGGGTATATTTATTCATCGAGGACAATACTTTGTGCATGTCTGTGTGACTGTGTTAGTGAAGGTATTTTCGGGTTTCGGGATCCAGTGTAATAAGATATTTCGGCAAATCAGAAAACAAACACGATAAATAATAAGAGGCTGCGTTGTGTTGAAACTTTATACCTGCTATCCCTGGTGAGCTCAGTGAATGACCATAAATGGTGAGACCGAGATGTAGGGATAGGGTTATCTTGCCGGGGCACTAAGATAGCGCATTCTTACAGGGTTTCAGAGACCCACTTTCAGATTCACATTGTCAACAGGTTTTGAGCTTGCAGCTCTCCAACATTCAGCACAAAACAAGCTGTTTAATTCTATGAGGCTTTTATAACAATTACGACTGCTTTGATTTCAGACCTGTTCTGCCTGTGGTGAATGATGTCTAAACTGCCAACAAGCGGCAGTCCCATTAACACTTTTTTCTTCATGACTACTATGGAGCTGTATTTGATCGGATCGCTGCTACTCATTACCTCGATTGGGGTACAATCTACTCTGGACTCCCCTGGTAAGTTCATGAGTTTGAAATATCAAAGAAAACTGGTTTGATATCTATGACAAGAGTATTGATTTGAGTTCTTTGTGTAAGGAATGAACTCTTTGTCTAGAAGTATTGTTTTTAATCATCTTTGCATTAATTGTTAAACTTTGTCAAGCAATAGGGCCTACTGTTTTGAGTTTTATGTAATGATTGTTATTCGTTTTCAAGAGTATTGTTTTGAGTTCTTTATGTAATTGATATTAATCTTTATCAAGAACTACTGTATTGAGTTCTATTATAATGATTGTTATTCTTTGTCCAGCAGTATTGTTTTGAGTTCTATTTAATGATTGCTAATTATTCTTGTCAAAGAATGTTGTTTCGAGTTCTATGTAATGATTGTTATTCTTTATCAAGGAGAATTGTTTTGAGTGCAATCGTTGTTATTATTTGTTTAAAAAGGATAGCACGTACTTATCTATGTTATCTTGAGTTATAATTTAGCCTATTGCTTCGAATAATTTGATCTCCCGAGGGTCATATCCAAGGACCACTTTTTAAATGCCCTTTAGGAACCATTGAGGGATTTCAGGAAAAATATATGTATATAAAAATAAAACCCCCCAAATTTAACTTTTATTTTGCTGTAGTTTTGTGTACACCACGATTAATTATTTGATCGTAAGCGACGCATTCTTGTCAATCACCCAATGTTATGTATAAATGTTGCTAACGATGATTAATAATAAGTTTATCAATATACATAAGAGAGCAAACAGTTTAAAACCCGCACTGGCGGCAGCAGCTCGTAAGACATGCATTTTTATAGTGCTTCTCCCTGGATCGTTTTCTTATCTCAAATGTCAAGGTGTCACTGAAAGCAAGGAGCAGCCAAAACGTCAACTTATACATCTTGCAAATTCTCGCCAAGAGGTGGCAGCACATACTCAACATGACGGCCGGCTAAATGCAGAAACTGGCGGAAATGGGGGCGCTTTTCCTCAAAACATTGACCTGCCGCCCCCTTGGAAGAAGCAACGTTCACAACATCTAAAATCAACTGACGATTCGTATACTAAAGGTAACTGACGTTATTTTCGTTTTGCTTATTGTTCATACATTCTTCCTTAGGTTATATATATTTTTTTGTCAACGTAATGCTGAGGCAACATTATATAAATTGGTTTCACGAGTATGTCGAATCTATCAACGTTTAGCGAGATGACAGCAGGTAACAACCGCACCTCGGGCCCCAGTATTCGCGAACGGACACCAACCACCATGAATCTGAGCAACGATTCATGCAAAGTTCAATGACAAAAATTTACTAACAGAAATCCTTCAAAAAATCCCCGAACGTGTATAAATCCTCCGCAAAACGTAAAACTGTTTCTTGCTGTGGCACTAAACAACGCCAACATTGAGCCAACATTTAGTGAAATGGGTGGCATTGTGTTCTCACAGTTTTAATTCACAATGCACCTGTCCCCTGTGTGTTCAAAATGTTTTCTCAGTGTGAACAGATTAAAAACACAAATCACAGTGATTTCATACTGTGTTCACAGTGTGTCAATTCACAGTGTGCACTTGTCAAGGTGTGTTCACAGTGTGTTCTTTGAGAGGTCATAATGTGAACACTTTTGATCACACAGAGAACACACTCTGGTGACTGTGGTACATTTTCAGAAGGGCGATTCTGTTAAATTTCTGGTAGTGTATTGGAACTCAAATTTGAAAGCAGTTTCGCCCTTGCAGAGAGTTGACGGTTAACAAATCCTTTTTTATTTTTTTATTTTTTTAAACCATTATCTTTAAAAGGAAAATTGCGCTTAGTGAAGAGGGACGCCAACGAAGGTCTAAACGACGACGAAGGATCCTTCCCACAAAACAACGACCTCCCACCTCCCGGACAGACTAACCACTTACCCCCTCTGACGAATGGAATGTCCCATACCCAAGGTAAGAGTCGAGGTCTGCACTTTGCTCAAGTATTAAAATGTTATCATTTGATAATGTGTGACGTAATCAACTGTAAGCCACGCCCACTTCACACAAACTAGCTCACGTGTTTTACATCTGGTTCTTCAAACCTATAATATTGTAAAACATTTACTTTGCATTTTGTTACGATTGTTTTTTTCTATTGCCTTTTTGCTTTATTGATACTGTGGAAACAAAATTACCCTTGAACCTTGAACCTTGAACCCTTATTACCCGAATCCGATTAGCAGTTTTGAGATAATGGTGGACAATATGAGATCACTGTTTGGTTAGGGTTTATATCCAATACCGGTAACAACATCTCTCACTCTGCAGTAAGAACTGAAACTGGCAAACGTTCTTTCAAATTCTCTGGAGCCAGGTCATGGAATGAGCTTCCACCTGCCATTAAAAGCTTGCCAACTATCCTGAGTTTCAAAAAGCATGTCAAGGAACACATTTTAAATTCAAATGATCTGTAATATAAAATAAGGTCTTTTATGGTACATTTGGTGTTAATTTCTATGTATATTGAATTGGATTTAATTTGTTATTGTTATATATTTGGTGTTATAATTTCGTTTTACTTAATATGTTTATTTTTATAATCTTTGTTTTTATAAAATATGTACTGAGGGCCCCCATGGAAAGCAGTGCTGAGCACTGATTGGAGTTTACCCTCATTAAAGATGACATAAATAAAAAATAAAAAATAAATACAGAATAATTTACCCAAACCTAAGAGTGTCTTTATATAGTATCCGACATTATCTCAAAATGGCTTAGAGGAGTCATTGAGCTACATGTCTTTGATAATTTATGCAAGAAAAGTTTAATAATTGAACTTGGCTTCTACATACATTCTTCAAAGAGTCAAGGTAGTCTCAGATTTGTAGTTTATGTCAAAATAAATGCTTTTGAATGATGAAATGGAGGATTTTGGGGGGCAAAATTACAAACTATAGTATGCCTTGCTTTGGAGCCGGAATTAGCGAAAACGTTGGGCGTGCAGCAGATGCACTAGTGTGCTTCTGCTTCTGCTTGATTACTGCGTAAACACCCGTAAGGGTTATAGTCACGCAGGTGTGTGACGTTATGATTTACCAACAGGATAAGGAAGAAGAGATTCGGTCTCTGTTGGTTGCTGTTTGTATAAATGCCAATGGGAAATTAAATTTCAATGATAATTTAATTGAAGAGAACGATATTACTGTGTTTAATTAATCAAATGTGTTATCTTGATTTGAAGATAATAAAAAGAAAACAGGGAAGAAAAAGAAGAAAAAGAAGAAGAAAAAAACCAACGAAAAACAATAAATTAAATGTGTAATGGATTTTGAAAAAACAACTTTATTAATTAGTTCGTCAATGAATTAGCTCACAATAAAATGCGCTACCAAGTGTCCAAGAGATCATTATTGCATCATTCGCAAATTCTGAAAATCAATTGTAGCTAAAAGTCGAACAAATGAATGTCCGTTCACCTTGAAAATAAAACTGTTTGAATTTGTGTGTGTATGCTTGAAATTAGTAAAGTATATAAATGCCTCTTTAAGTTGACATTTGTAGTAAAAACTCTTGGTCGCGCACTGCATTGTCCACCGATGTGGATCGTGTAGCTTATTCGTTACGTCTGTTTAATTGTTTTACTTAATAAACCACAAGGGAAACTGATTGGGTAAATTTGAAATATTTTAGGTTTGAACCAACGACCTCCTGATTAATGTACCGGCGTTCTGCGCTCTACCAACTGAGCAATATTACTCTACTTTGACGGTCTCCCCACTAATTTCTTTGTTCGGGGTGCCAGCCAATACAACCTTTCGTGTAGCCAGGGATCTCACCCAAATTTACGACACAACCTGGGAATCGGAAGCCAACGGAACACGACGTTTTGGTTTGAAATTATCAAGTAATACCAAATTTAAAAATACATCTCGTATAGAAACTTTTTTTAATGGTTTTCATTCATCTGTTTGATATTAAACATTAATTATTATTTCAAATGTTATGTTTTTCTTTGTACAGCGCCTTCTGTTGACGTGACGCAAAGACATACAACAGATAATATAAACGGTAAACAATATTTTTAGGTTTTCAATAAGAAGCATGAGAGGAGACAGTGCCACAAATAAATCTTTACCATCTAAAAATTTGATTTATCCCAATAACTGTTGCGTTTTATTTATTGGTTAAAGGGACACGTTGCCTTGGATCGGGCGAGTTGGTGCATTTCATAACAAACGGTTTCAAACGCTTTTCATAGACCAACTCGCCCGATCCAAGGCAACTTGTCCCTTTAAGTTTAATATGTAATATGACTTTTTTAATGCACGTAAGTTCCAAATTTTGCAAACTACTTTTTAGTTATTAATGTGCATATATTTAATATTTATACACATGGATAGGTTTTTTTTGTCAACAGTGTCTGATCTTGGCCTCGTTACAAAACTTTATGACGATTTATTGATTGATTACAAAGAAAAAATACCTCTCTTATTTAAATTTTATTATCAATACAGTAATTGAAACCTCGAATGTATTTCATCCAACGATATTTTTTAGTGAAAGCTTCAAATATAAGCAGTTCATATATGTGTGGAATAAAAATGATGTAGGACTTTCCTATTTACAATCTTTCCCAAACAATAATATATATGTTCTTTTTGACTTACAGTTTCATCGATTATGGGTATGAGCACCCTTTGCCTTCTGTCCTGCATAGTCATCAGTCGTTTTCTTTCAACAATCGTCTCCACTTGAACATTATTCATGATCAACCAATTTTGTTGTCTGTTTTGCTGCGTAATTTTTTCTAGTCGGCTTGAGAACAAATATGTAATTGATTCATCTTATTGTACTGAATGTAAACTTGCCTGGAAAACTTCATATGTAATTTTTTTTTTAAAGTGTGTTTCAATAACGATTCTCACCCTTATTTTGTGGCCGAAGTGTTGCAGTCACTGTGTGAACATTCTATACACTTAAGGAAAATCCTATTCCTCAACACTGTAAATACCTCTCTGTGGACGTGTGTAAGTCCACATAGTGTTTCAAAATCCTGCCTTGTGTGGACTTCGTATGTAATGCTTACCCACCCGTACGGCATTTAGTCCTACTGGGCCCTCTCTGTGGGGTACAACTAGAACAAAGAACACCTTGTGGGGTATTAAACATTGTTCCATTGCGTACCCCATCAGTTGGCGTGTGCAAAGGCAAGCAGGTGTGTATACACCTGCAATAGGGAACCTCCTATTGTTCCTCTTTCGTTTATACCTTTTGGCAACAGCTCCCGTTGGTTTTGTAATTACTTAAAAATTTGGGACCTTTACCAACACGGGCACTCTTTTGTATATATATAGCCGAACCTAGCTAGTTCGGTGTTTCAAATAATAATCTCGTGAAAACACAACAATACGTAAGTTACTCTCCATTTCGTTAAAGCTTAATTGAAACTATAAATATTCACATTGGTATATTTAATACTGACTTATGATAATAAAATATTAATATTGATAATGATTATGGTGAACACTTATAAGGAGCCAGCCAGTATCCACAAAAGATTTATCAATATCATCATTATCATTATAGCACATAATATTATGTATCATTGGTAATTGTCAAAGACCAGTATCCACACTTGATGTGATTCAACACATACATGAAATAACAAACCTATGAAGGTTTGAGCTCAATCGGTCATTGGAATCACTGTTTTCAGACATTGAGTTTTTGGACTCGTGAGATCAAAACTAATTGTTTTACTCATTTCTCAAAAACTATAGCAATTCAAGCAAAAAGATTTGAAAATGAGTTTCCCACAATGACCATCTTTATACCACGTAAGTTACGCGTGAATCTGTGAACATTTATATTTTTACTCTTAGTCTTACCAATGTAACAAACACCCTGTGGTTTTAAGAAAAGTGTATTCATTAATGAACATTTTATAATTGTTATCTAAACTGCTCACTTTAGATTTTTCTGATGCATCACTAGCTGTGGACCAAACATTATTTGGCTTTTATCTGTCCAAACGGTACTCAAGGTAAACGTCATTTACCAAGTAGGTAGATTAACTTGTCGATTTGTTTTAATGGATAATATTTTTGTAAGCGATGGAATGAAAGGGTGTATTATTGTGGGCTTTTCACCAATTTAAGGTGCAAAAGATGTTTAATTATATAGACGATTGTATTGTTCGGTGGTAATATGACATGAACTGTTTTTAAAAGGAGATCAAATTAAAACAAACATGCGCAAAGCTGATATCGGTATATTTATTGTTCAACCGATGTACAGGACTGGTTTATCTAACGTTTATTAAAGTATATTATATAACTTCATATTTTACACTGTGTATGCGTTCAGCTTATTTCAAGATGTTGCTTCGTTTTACACTATAAAGAATAACGAGACGTCATTTAAGATTCTATGATTTTTAATTTTTTTTGTTAAACACAAACCAAACCGTAAGGGCAGGTTCACCCATAAACTGGGCCCAATAGATCGATCCATTAAGCCCCGCCTCCTTACGAGTTGACCAATCACAGCCGCGAAACCCGATCACCATTAGCGCAAAGATCACCAAACGGCTCAAATGGTGATCAGATTTCGCGGTTGTGATTGGTCAATGAGAAATGGGCGTGGCTTAATGGATTGGTGTATTTCAAAGAGCTGCTTCATCAGAAAAACATTTCTTGACAATACAATTTTCAGCAAAAAAAGGGGGGAAGAAATCATTGATAATGATGTGGCAATTGGCAGGTAACTCATTGTTCGTGCTCGCACGTGTTCCTTTTAACCATACAAAGACCAATTAAAGTAAGGTTCAAATTTCTAAGTCAGTACACTCTGAAACACGCAATTAAAAGAGCAAGAGTAAGGCCCGATTAAAGCAAAGGAATTTGTGCGAACTTCATTTGAAAATGTGATGGACTTATATTTAATGGAGAACTTACTTTCATCTCTAATAATTTTGCCCTTGCTACGGGATTATTTGGTTACAGCTGTAACACAGGGATAATTGCATCCATCTATATATCCTCTTAATTAAATCTAAGTTAAATATGTAGGGTCAAGGTGAACGTACCGCACCGTGGATGGTTTTTTCTGCTATTTGCTGGACGAATGGAAATAAGATTTTTTAAAATGGAAAGGCTAGCTGACTAAAATGGGATGTTGGGCAGGCGTACTGATAGTTTTGTTGTGGTCGGAATGGAAAAAATACGTCTTGCCCGAATCGTCACCAAGGCAACGTATACTTTGGCGGTTTTCGAAACCAAGACACTGACATTGAGTTGGGCTTGGGCTCATTAGTTATTTAGAAAACGTATGCTGTCCTTGTGGGCTTCAAACAGGCGTGCGGAACCCAAGCCTGAGCCACGTCGTTTCGAAAACGGTCAAGTCAAAATTCACAATAAAAACATTGATAAGTGAACAAAAAAGTCCACCATGCAGACATACAAATGATAACTTTTTGTGTGAATATAAGACAGTATTCTCTCCTTTTATTTATTTACCATTTGTACTGTTTTCACAATGAGCCAACTTGGAATGAATGAGCAAATGTTTCTCAACAAAAACGTTATACAACGACTATTAATATATAATCAAAAAGAAAACAAAGGATTGAAATTGGAGTACCGTAGCTTGAAATGATTGGGTGTTTATATCGTTGAGGTGTAGATTCAATCAGATTTGTATTGAAAGATATATACCCCAATGGTCCCCCTACTCAATTCAATTCAATTCAATTCAATTAGGTTTATTATTTATATCTCAAACAAAATACACGACAGAAGTTAAACAGACTTAAATTGCCGTGTTTACATTGTTTAAAAACTACAACAGTTAAAAATTTAAACGATTTAAACAGTAAACCTGAAAAAGCGATATAACCAAAAATACTAGGCTAGATACTAGACTGCTCAAAAAGCATCGTAAAAAAGTAGCTGGTGACTAATAAGACAAAAACTAGGCAAGCAAAGAACGGAATTGAAATTGGACCTGATAACCGTGGCAATATTTACAACAGTAAAAGGAAAACACTAGAAAATCACACTGACGTAAAAAGGAGAGGAAGTGCTGTCGGCCTACATGTACTACAATTGACCCAACCTCCAAACCCCAAGTTTAACAATTTTACAAAAAATTGACTTGCTGTTAGAGTTACTAAGAGATAAAAAATAGCCTTCATTAGTTACAGTTTATTATTTAACAGTCTCACCAATGTTGGAACACTGGACATTTTATATCTCTGAGTTCTCATTTGGGGCAAGTGAATGTGGTGTGAGTTTCTCAGTCCAGTGCGGGAGAGTGTTTGGCGTTCAGGGGGGAACAAATCACGGTGTCGCGAAGAGATTATGATAGATTTGGCAAAGTCTGTAAGTATTTCAGTTCTCCTCGATGCAAGGGAGGGAATACCAATATCTATTAAGAGATCCTCATAATGATGCCGGTCAGGAAAAGTGATGATTCGAAGAGCTCTACGTTGTACCCTTTCAATACTAACAGTAACAGACTGCTGATTTGTTAGATTACTGCTCCACACAGGAGCACAAAACTCCAGCAGAGGACGGATGTACGCAGTATATATGTAGACAAGATCACTGAGAGGGACACCAGTTCGCTTCAATTTGCTTAAGATATACAATCGGCGAGATGCACGCGAGATCATCTGTTGCACTTGAAGATCCCACCTAAGATCAGATTGGATTATCACACCAAGCAGGCGCAGTGAAGACACAGATTCTAAAACTTGATTATCCATTGTGATCACAGGAGTAGGGATATTATTATGTAAGAAACTAACTTCAATCACTTTACATTTTTCAGCCTTGGGTTTCATGGAGTTAGTATAGCTCCATTCTGACACAGCATCCACATGAGCTTGTATATCACTGGTATCCGATTTGTGGGTGATTTCAGCAATTGTGAGGTCGTCGACATATTTCCATCTTTTTTCGGTTGTCATGGCAGCATCATTTATCATGATTAGGAAGATCACTGGACCAAGTTTAGTTCCTTGACGGACCCCACAAGACAGTCTAAGCTCAGATGAGGATTAACCGCAATATCGAACTGTCTGCGTGCGGTTTGAGAGAAAATCTGCGATCACAGGAATGACAGATGGATCAAGGCCCCTGTAGATCTCATCCAGCAAACTGATGAGATAGTGGTTCACAGAACTGCCTTTCATGTTGCCAAATTGTCTTGTGTCGACTTGATCTTTGATGTCAGCCATCACCCACTCAGCAAGGAAACTTTCAAACACACGTGCTAAAATCGGAGTAATAGAAATAGGTCGGAGTTGACTGTATTCAGTGACTGGGGATGACTTCGGCACAGGACAAACAGATGCCGTTTTCCAGTTGCAAGAAAAATGGCCGCCACGAAGACAATCATTGAAAATTATAGTTAGGGGCTCTGATATCTCGTAAGCGAATTCCTTCAACAACCAAATAGGGACATCCGTTGGGTGACCAGACTTTGTCGCATTCAATTTACGAAGCTTATTGTAGACCTCTTGCCTATAGCAATGATTGGAGGAGGGAGGGCAGGAAGTAGGAGGGTAGAGCACACAAGTCAAGGCTTGGTAATTCATTGCATATACGAGCAAAGTGACAGTTTAGTTCATGAGCAGTATCCGATGATGATTTCTGTGTGTCCAATCGGAAAGGTGACGACTTGTGCATACCAGTCAAAGATCTAATCCGTTGGTGCCATTTGCCAGGTTCAGTGTGCTTCAAGTGCTGAATTTTCTGTGCATAGGAGATTTTCTTTGCTCGCAGAATTTCCCGCTGAACGAGGTTCCGCGATTTTTTATAGGCGCAAATGTCACCTTTTTTGAATTGAGCATCGGGTGTGACAATAAGTCGTTTTATACGGTTATTCATCCATGCTTTGTCACTTGGTCTGTGGATAGAGGTGATTTCTTTAAAATGATATCTGTACTGGTCTGTGATAATCTGCTGGAACCAGTCAGCTTTCACACTAGCATCAATTAGTTCATTCATTTCACTCCAATCTGTATGTGTTATCCACTGTCCAAAACATCTCACAGCAGAATCACGAAAGGGTCGACTGGTACGTCGAGAAACAGTTTTCTGTTGGTTGTAGTCATTTTGAGGCTTTAGTGAAATGACACAATGATCACTTTTACCGAGAGGTGCGCAGATCACAGGGTCACAATAGCTACTCGCCACGTCAGTGAAAATCTTGTCTAGGGTAGCAGATCCTCTGGTAGGCATGTTGACAATTTGTTGCAACGAAGTATGGAGTTCGATAGGCTTGGTATCAAGGTCGTTGAAATCTCCCATTATTAGCAAAATCTCCCATTATTAGCAATGCAATATTATCAAACTGGACACGGACAGTGTCGACAATATCAATGATGTATGTGGATAATTCATCCTGGTGGGGTGACCGAGGTGGGCAATATGTTACACACACAAGAATGTCATCTTTCAGGGGGAGGGACGCTTGGGTATATTGCTTTTTAACACGCATAGAGTAGCATTTAGATCATCGCGTACATAGAGAGCTACACCGCCTCCAATACGGTTAGCACGATCATAATGAAACTGGTGATACCCTGGCAGAGGATAAGCTGTGGCCGGTTTCTCAGCAGAAAACCACGTTTCAGTCACAGCAATTAGGTGAACATCCTTATGATTCGTCTGTGTAGTAACTTGAAGATCTTCTATTTTATTACAAAGTGATCTTGCATTTAACAACAGAGTGGATGGCAAGTGTGGATTGGCTCAAAGATGGTCACTGTTTTGTTTTGTAACTGGCTTAGACCTCGAAGTACAGTTGATGAAAATCAAATTACCTATATCAATGTTCCTTGGTAGGGCTGTTTGCCGTGGTCTTGGTTGCACTGTTAATAGCGAATGTTGATCTTTTACAAAGGCTCGATGACCACGGCTAGTTGGTTTAGCACTACATACGCCATTTTGTCTTAGAGCTTGATACACATTCAGTGCTACTGGTTGATGGTAACATAAAATTCCAATGGACAACAGCTCTTCTTTAGAGTAACACAAAACTGGCATTGTTAACATAAGATTAGTCCCAAAGTGCTGCAATAATGGCATGCATTGCAGGTACACAGACAAAGATGTTTACTCAAGCAGGTAGAACAGCAAAAGTAGTGCAGAAACATGGCATACTGTAAGTAGAATCAGACTTACGAATCACAAAAGTCAGTTTTGTTGGTTGTTTCTCCAGTGGTCAGTAGAAATTGTTCAAAATTGCCTAGTAGATTCCTCACCAGTTTTTGAACAGTGATAACAGGAAGCAAGAAATATAGACACAAAATACTAAAAACATGACATAAAGACAGAGCCTTCAAAACAGTGCAACCTGAGGCGCAACATGATATTCATATACCCATGGAGAAAGGAAACGCCCACCAACTATAAACGCTCCACTATTCCAAGGGGATACGTCACTTAATCTGTTTTCATAACGCCTCGACGGCAACAAAGGAGGTCCGTATTTGCTTTAGAGACACTTGATCCACGACTATGAAAACCATCGCCGTTGTCATATGGGATTTTGACCCCCGGTATGTGTCCTAGAAAATACGGTAAATTAACATAGCCTGACGAAAAATGATTCAACAGAGGGCACTATCAAACGATGTCTATTCATTTCGAAGTGGGGAGAGAATCTCCTGGCCGGGGATTTTTTTAATTATTTTTGTTTATAATTATTTTTTATTTTTTTATTTTTTTTTTTTTTGGGGGGACCCAGAATCTCCTGTCACACTGGTACTCATACAAAGACAAATAAATAACTTGTATTTCGGCTTTTGCTTCAAAACCTCCCGGTACCCGGCAGAAAGTCAACTGAGTTGCCAACTGGGATTGAAGCCGACTTTACCCCTGGAATTGGAGCTGAATTGTCCCCTGGATCGAATTGAGGATGACTAACCCCTAGAAATGAAGCTGAGTTTCACCCTGAAAGTGAAGCTGAGTTGCCTCTACAATTGAAGCTGAGTTTCCCCCTGGAAATGGAGCTGAGTTCCCCTCTGTATATGAGAGTGATTTGCCCCCTGTATTTGAAGCTGAGTTACCCCCTGGAAGTGAAGCTGAGTTGCCACCCCCCCCCCCCCCGGAGTTGAAGCTGAATTGCCACCTGGAAGTGAAGCTGAGTTGCCCCTGGAAATGAAGCTGAGTTGCCCCTGGAAATGAAGCTGAGTTGCCCCTGGAAATGAAGCTGAGTTACACCCTGTAAGTGAGGCCGAGTTGCCCCATGTTTTCGAAGCTGAGTTGCCCCATGAAAGTAAAGCTAAGTTGCCCCTGGAATTGGAGCTGTTTTGCCCCCTGTATTTGAAGCTGAGTTGCCCCCAAAGTGAAGCTGAGTTGCCCCCTGAAATTGAAGCTGAGTTGCACCCTGTAAGTGAGGCTGAGTTGCCCCCTGTAATTGAAGCTGAGTTGCCCCTAAAGCGAGTTGCCCCTAAAGTGAAGCTGAGTTGCCCCTGGAATTGAAGCTGAGTTGCCCCCTGAAAGTGAAGCTTAGTTGCTCCCTATAGAATTGAAGTGGGCAGGGCGAAATTTTCAAACTTCCAGCAGTAATTTTGCCAACCGCTCTCGCGCAGTTGCAGGGTTTCATTAATACATGGTCGGATAAAACATTTAAGGAAAAAAACAAAGTTTCTTTCAAAGAACCTACCGTTTCAATTCAATAAGCAACTTTTCACACACAAACATTACCCCTATGACTCTGCGTTAAGAGCAGGGTATACTTTTAGCAAGTGTCATAGACCAATAGCCCCACTTACTGTATCCTGACATTGTGCATCAAATAACAAACCTGTGAAAATTTGACATCAATTGATAATCGAAGTTGCAAAAAAAAATGAAAGAAACATCCCTTGCTGCATAGAATTGCTTTCCGATACCCGAGAAAGTATGCCTGAAGCCTTTCTCATATAAATCAAATGTTTGGGTGAAAAACATGTTTCCCTAAAACTACATTACAGCAAAGGGTTTCGTTTCTAACAATGTTGTTTCGTATCAGTAGCTCTCAATAATTTTTTGAATAATGACCAAAAGAACTGTTTTATCCTGACCAATGAGTATTCAATTACACATAATCAATATTCTTTGACAAAAGAGCAAACGTTAACTTAATACTCTGAAGGTAAAAAGGGGGAAAAGTTAAGAAAAAATAAGAGAGAAAAAAAAGGGGAAATTATCTTTAATTGTTTCGCACCGCAACCAATTAATGGGATTCAGAGTTTCTGTTTGGACAATAAATAATTATTTCGAAAAGGTAATCAAACACGTGCAACTAGAGTTTGTTGAATAACGTTGTGAAATCATATAGGTGATGGCAATGTCAATGCAACGTCTACCCACATGTATCAGACACCTGATGGGCCCATTTTTATGGCTCTGCTAACCGTAAGCAAATAATCGGCGCTTACGGAAGCAGGGAATTCCGCGCTTACGTCAAGCGTATTTCACGGGTAAGCAGGGAATGTTTGCTTGTGCGCGTGTGTAGTCCACGTTACTAGGCATTCTACGCTTACACAGCTAGCGCAGAAATTCGGCGCTTGCTTAGTAAGCGGAGAATGGTGATCGCAAGCGCAGAATTCGGCGGTAAGCAGAGCCATGAAATTGAGCCCTGATGTTTCTCATCAATGTTCAAGGCTTGTTGAAACATTGATAGCTAAAAGCTTTGAATAAAACATGATCCATGGAGTATATTAGGCTTCATGAGAGATACGGACTATTAAACGGAGATACGGTAATACTATAATTATGGGTAAATGATATATTATATGAAAGCAGGTGTCATCAGTCGCTGACTTCTCCCGGGTGATTCATTAGTTCTGCTGTCATCATTAAAGGGTGTTTGTAACATGGTTAAGAGTAAACATATACATGTTCACAGATGCACGCATAACTTGTATGGTATAAAAATGGCCATGGTGGGAAACTCCAATTGAAGTATGTTTTGCCTGAAAGTGCTATAGTTTTTGAGAAATGAGTAAATATTAATTTTTAGTGTTGATCTCATGATTCAAAAACTCAATGCTTTTTTTCTTGGTTATTCCAATGACCAATTGAGCTTGAACTTTCACAGGTTTGTTATTTCATGTAAATGTTGGGTCACATCAAGTGTGGATACTGGTTCTTGACAATTACCAATTTTAGAAATGATTGCGAAATGAAATGAATCTATTAGTATTATTCACTACTGTATTCTCCAGTAGACCTAATAATGTGTATCATTGGCCTCAACGTATTGCCTTTTCTATTTGAAAGACGCAAACAACAGCTGTTTACGTACTTTGTTGTAAGTTTGTGTTAAATAGTTAACGATGCATGTTGTTTTCCCCTGCTTCCTTATTTATCAAACTATTTATGTGCTTATTTAAATATATTTCTAAAGGAAAAAAACCCAGAGCTTATTATAACCAGAAAGCAATAAGCATGAAAACAAATGTCTCATTTATTTGTGACTCAGGTGAGAGTTTCTCTCGCCACTGCCCTCCTGTGTACGAGAACCAGTGAAGCATCAATAACAATTCACTGTCAGGAATGCAGTTCATTAATGAAAACAACTCACTCGCCCAGCATGACGTCATGTGAGTCGTCGATGAGATAATGACGTAGTATGGAGTGTTTTGCAAATCGTTAACAAGCACCGATGAATATTCAAATGCATTCTGATAATTTTGTTGAATTTGTTTTGGGCAATAATGCACTACATTATCTGATTTCCTCAGGCTTGAGAGCTACGGTGATTAAGTTAGCTTATGAGGCATCCTTTGTTTCAATACCAGAAATGTTTAACAATAAAATGTAAATAATAATAATCGTTATACACACTTATCAAATGAATTTCAAAGGTGTGATATAAACTTTCCATATGGTGTTTATGGTACAGTGTCAACACGGGGTATTTTTTAAACAAAGACAGTTATGTAAAAAATTGAATTTTTAATGTTAGAAATAATAAAGGTCTGTGAACTCCATAATGTAAAAAAAAATAGAAATAAATCCCCAGGCAACCAATGAAGGACTGAATGATCAAGTATAGTTGACGCACGCACCTGCTAACTGAACGAAGAAGTCGTAAGTTCGTGTCCCGTGAAGCTAAGTCGCCCCTGGGGGTCCCCCGCCCCCCCCCCCTGACCCCGGGACTAAGACCAGTTTTATCGGTCTGCTTGTGCTCAATCATCTAGTAAGCAGAAACTGTGCACCGTGTAGATATTGTCTTCTGAGTGGAGATGATTCGGCGATTGTTTTTGTTTTGTCAAAGACAACCCAAGATAATTTCTATTTTCCATGTTGTTTGGCTGTATAAACAACTTTTTTAACGCTTTTGTGAGTTGCAGATTTGTATGATTGAAAATATACAAAAATGCATAAACTATAGCGCTAATGTTCCCACTTGGAATATTGTGAGGTGGTTGTCCTTGCTTTTAAGAATTTCTTTCAAGCATTATGTGGTATAAAAGACCCGTCGTACCAGTGCATATGACTGATGCTATACGGCGTTTTGGTGTAATTACCGGTAATCAAAAATACACACACTGCCGAAAAAACAGCATTTTTCTATGCACAAACACAAAAACACATTGATGGGGTAATTTATAAGTTTTCCACTATCAAAAGTGAGATTCGTGGAGATTAAGTCACTTTGTATTATACAAATCTTGCCTGAAATGTTTTCCACAGATCGGTGGTGTGTATTTCCTTCTCATTTCCCCTTTTAGGTTCTGTTTAATAAATAACGTAGAACCAGGTTGAATATAAGGAAGGTGTGCCGAACTGCCGGCCTGATTTGATAATACATGGACGTTTTGGCTAAAGAGTTGATCTAAAAATAATCCACAAGATGCCCTTTTTATTTGTATCACTCGTAATGTTTTCATTCTTTAATTGTTTTCAATCGCGGCATCATCAGACGAATAGCAAGTAAATTTACAAAAAAGCATGAAGCATTTGAAAAAAAAAAATATTATCTAGATTTCTCCAAGAACAATTCCATTATCATATGGTTTCATAGTAATAATATATTATGAATCTCTTGAAATCTGACAGTGTTTATATATTGAAGCAAAGAGATAAGGTTTGAAAAAACAACGTTCTTATATGAACTTCAATTTTCCCCCCGATATAAATTGCAAGACGTCTTGGCCCAATTTCACCGCACTGCTTAAACCTTGAAGTGAGGGAAATGGGTAATAGACGGTACTACACAGTCATTCATTAAGCCATATCACCAAAGTTCAATGAAATTCAGTGATAGCCTCATCTGAACCATTACACATATCTAAGAGGGGGGTCAGGTCCCAGATTTTAAATCATTTTTTTTTTCTTAGGGGCCGAAAACTGTTTTGCACCCATGTACTTGCCATGATAACATCACATGTCAAATACCATAGATCAAGGACAGACCTACCAAGATAAAACCCTTTCATAAGCGGAACGGTCTGTCTATCTTGTCAACAGCTTGTGGCTACAAGGTGACTGGTTTTCAAAACAAAAATCTAAAAGGCTCTCCAGTCATTCAAACACTGATATTTTTATTTTATTTTTTTGTGCACGAGCAGTTTTAGTTTATGTTATTTCTGTATTTCGCTGTATTACATAATCAATTAAAACAACATTAATTAAACAATTAATAAACAAAAGGCAAATAATCTTAGACAATAGCTGGGCACGAAAAGCAGTCATTTAATTGTAAAAAATCATCAGAAATGCACAGAAAACATGTTCAATATCTCTTTGATGGTGTGGTACCATCTATTGGCCCTTTCCACCATCCCAGTAAAGTAGGGTGGCCTCACTTAAGGTTAATGACTGATTCTGTGCTCACTGCACGAGTTTCCATTTCATAGCGCTGCTCACCGTTAGCACACGAAAAGGCTCCCGGTGCTTACAGTAGAGCAATGACTGACGTAAACATGCAAATCCATGGTGAACGCGCAATCTGGCTGCCTAATGTTTTTCTTGCTTACCTGTGAAATACGCTTACGCTTAAGCAAATTTGCACGCTATAGTTAGCACAAAAATGTGCTTACCGTTAAAGCAGCGCTATGAAATTGGCCCGTGATCCTACCCAGCTGAGCGATACAAATAGCAGGAGACGGAACCAAAACAGCCCGCGAGGAGCCATCTCGTGTTTTAACATGGCGTTGTATCTAGTGTCCAAATTGCCAACCCGTCATCTTTTAAACGCCACTTAAATGCCATTAGGTCGGTATCAGGTTTCACATGTCTTTAGAGGTAACCGACCAGGAATTAGGTCAAACATAACAACCCCGGGCTTTTCTACATCTACATAAAACTGCGAGTCCTCACCGACGCAAGAGAAATGTAGCGGGGGGGGGGGGGGGAGGAGGAGCAGGAGGATAGAGAGATGAGGCAGGGCTTTAAAGAATCACTTGAGCGGGAAGAGGAATTATAATACACGGTGAAGAGCAGAGGGAAATAGGTAGTGAACTGAACGGTAATTAAGGGAGGCAATTCGCGGTGAGTGGTTTGATCTGATACATCACGGTGCTGGTTAATGAGATAATGTTACCCCCCCGGGTCGCTCAGGTTCGACGGAGATAGCTCTGTTAATTGTTTGTCGTAGGAAAAGAGAAACAAAAAATACCCATATTTACAAGTAATATTTGAAGTGCTTGCTGAAAGCTATTGATTAACGTACAATTATTGGACCTTAATTTGCATCAGGGGCCGTTGTGCTAATTGACTTGATCTGTTTCAGGTTCCAATAGTTTTGATAATAAGCCGTCATTTCCTGAAGAATGACACCACTGATGGCGTTGTCATTCGCCGACATCATGCCACCAAAGTATGTTTCACACCAGAGCAATTCACACGTAGAAGACTCCCGAAAGCCTCAAGAAATAATAGTCCGTACTGCTTGTAAAAACAGTCAGACTTATTAAATGAAAGCGCCCATAACACATATTACACGGTACACAGCCACTAGTCCGTCTTATAAAAATATTATCGTTAGTTAGGCAAGACGTGACGTCATGCTTTAGTGCGACAGCGTTTCCTGTAAACAACGGCTCAAATTTATAACTGAATAAAATCAGTTTATTTTCTTTATTTTTCCAGCCCAGAACCATCTCCATGGAGTGGCTGTTGTTGTTTAGTAAGTAATACGGTCCGTTGTTTATAGTGCCGTTTACGTTTCTTGTAAACAACTTCTCAATTTAACAAATTTATGCGGTGTTGCCCAAGGAGACCCCGCTACAATGCACTGACTCGACGTAGTTTTTAGTTACATATCCGCGAAACATACCCGCAGTCAGACTAGAGCACGCACTGCGCCCAGCGACACCAATTTAATTTTCGCGACTCGCAGTCATCAAACACTTCAAGCTTCTCGTGCTTCAATCATTTTACTCCGCCCCACATTTCCCTCCTAGGGACAAGATTGAACCCGCGTGTGTGACTTTTTTCTTCTTCCGAAAAACAATAGTTGATTATTACCGAATTTGAAACCCGAGGCGAGCATAGATCAACTAGGTCGGAGCATAGAGAAAGTCGGAGCAACGTACGAACAGCGTCACCAATTCTTCCATAGATGTTGATGATACACCAACATGCACGCACTATTACAGTGAGGAACGGAGCTATATAGCTACCTACAGGCTGGGTGTATGTGAATGCACTAAGGTAACCCTTCAACGACAGTCTATCTGCAGAGCAGCAGCAGCACAACAACGTTCCAGGGAGGGATATTTTGTTTTCCAGCGAGGGGATAGACTGCATAATTCCAGGCAGCGCATTATAAACAGTCGGTGAGCTACAACGGTGCACAAGATGGAGACGACAAACCGTGCAAACGACATGTTGGCTATGATATCTAGAGCGACTAGTGTGATGTCGCTCCTAGTGTTATTTCTTACATTTACAGCGGCAAGGGGAGGCAGCTCAATAAAGACATGTGAGTACTAAAACGACACCGTTACGGTGGGGTGGTATAAATATTCCAAGTAGGTAGTTATATCTACACTCGTCTGTATCGAGATTTGAAAAGCGTGGCCGACATTAGCTCGTAATAATAAGACATAACTGAGATAAAATTCGGAGTGACAGCCGCGCGATTTTCTCATCAGGTTTGGAAATCGCAAGCTTATCTGAACGATTTATAATTCTAACATTTCGGTTGTAAATAACATAATGGTGTTTTGTTGACCCCTTTATGCTGTCTTGGGCAGTTAATAGTGGGTATTAAAAGGAAAGCATACCTTCGGTGTTTGATTCCTATTATAAATGAGGATATATTCAATAAAACTAACCTGTGAAAATTTCACTTCAAAAGGTGGTTGCGTTTTTGAGATATCGTCAAAAGATCGGAGCTATATATGTCCACGCAGGAAGAATAATCCCTATAGAGGAATACACAATTTGAGAAACGTTTCTGACAGAAACGTTTCTCATCAGATTCAACATTTGTGGGCTTAAAACCTGATGTCTTTTTCCATAACCACATTACTTCAAAGTGGCAATGATTCTCAAAATGCTTTATACTATCGAAAGCTGCTGTACTTCTAACCAAGTAGGATTTTATTGATATTAATTTTAAGAGTGATTACTAAACGTATACCTTCCCTTTAAAGGCACAGTATACATTTGGTAATGACTCTGAAAATTAATGGCAATAAAAAATTACTTGGTAAGAAGTACAGCAGCTATGGGTAGTATAGTGAATTTTGAGAAACTTTCATTTTCGAAGTACTACGGTTATGGAAAAATACTCACTTGTTTCCCCCAAAAATTTGAATCTGAGAAGCGTATCTGTCAGAAACGCTTCTCAGACTGTGTATTCCTATGGGGAATATTCTTCCTGCGTGGAAATATTCGCTCCGGTTTTTCGGTGATATCCCAAAAACGCGACCTCCTTTTGAAGTGAAATTTTCACAGGTTAGTTTTATTGTATGTACCTACATTTATATAGGATTAACACAATCAGTAAGCTCCAATTACCAAACGTATGCAGCACCTTTAAGTTACCGTGATGTGGAACTAAATTTCGCCTACACTTGACCTGAAATACCGCTTCGTGCATGGACATTATATCTTTATTTACAAGTTAGCTATAAACACGGATAGATCTAAAACTGAGTATGAAAAAACTGATATAATGTTTCGTTTTGGACTGTAGTAGAGATAATTCCTCCAGACTCCCACATAATTTATAAAGAAAACATAAATATTTGAGTACGTTCTAGAGTCAGTAAACAGTATCGGTAAAAAACACATGTTTCAAATGTTAATGAGAACGTCGAGGGTATTTCAAAATTTGCATATCTCCTTGTTTAATTCTGGCACGAAAGGGTTAGATTTAAAATAACAACTAGTGGAACAATATTGCATTTAACTTACGTTACAGACATGGTACATCGTTTAGGTTGGGAGATAACGCCTGTTGTCAACCCCTTTAAATATTCCAAGATGAACGTCACGAAATAAAACAATCACAAATTAATGAGTACTGGATCGCTGATGGGCGGACACGGTCTATCGGTTTTATGGTTTGGGTGAATATGTCACATACAAGACATAACTGAGATAAACTTCAGAGTGACAGCTGCGCGATTTTCTCATCAGGTTTGGATATCGTAAGCTCGTATGATCGATTTATAATTCTAACATTGCGGTTGTAAAAAATATTTTGTTTTTTGTTTTGTTGACCTCTTTTTGCTGTCTTGGGCAGTTAGTAGGAATTACAGACATGGTATATCGTTTAGTAGGAATTACAGACATGGTACATCGTTTAGGGTAAGAGATAACGCCTGTTGTCAACCCCTTTAAATATTCCAAGATGAACGGCACGAAATAAAACAATCAAAAATTAATGAATATTGGATCGCTGATGGGCGGACACGGTTTATCGGTTTTATGGTTTGGGTGAATATTTCACATAGGCTACTTGAGATAATCCTGTGACCTATTAATGGCTTTTACAGAAAGACCAATGTTTATAACTTATTGATTTTTGTTTCCCGATGAAGTTCCCGTCCCTTAGCAGCCCGATTTGTTTTTCTATTGCTTGGTATTTTACCCATACACGTAAACAATGCGTGTTTTAAAACACTGACTCTCACTTTCCCGGGTCCTGTGAAAACAACTCCACAGGCATATTACACGGATAGGATTCGAACTTCCGAACTTGACAATTTTGTTCTTCTTCTAGAATCGATAGGCAGGACTCACTTTAGGGAGGGATCACTTTTGTTTTCATAAACTTCACTGCTCGTGGATTAAGCGGAATATGGCTCTTTGGCTGGGATTCCCTTTGTAGCTATAGCCGACTGTGTGGCTATTTAAGTTTACTCTCTCTGTCAAACCAAAGTAATTAATTCCAACTTGTACATGTTTTATGCTTTATTAAGTGGTAATGATATAAATATTTGCTTTATAGTTGCTTCTACATTAAAAAAATAACGGGTCGGAATTGACCTCAGGGCTTGAATCATTTCTACGTAAGTGTTTTTACCTGGAATCTGTGTCAAAATGACTTTAAAACAAACTAACTAAAATTGAGCTAAAATCGATTAGAAAAAAATAAAAAATAAATCCAGGTTAGTTTAAACCAGAAATACTCCCCCCCATGCGGCGTCCGGGTTAATTCTGAGTTTTTCGAGTGGAAATTGCAGAAAAATGCGACCGGACAACTCAAACATAAATTTTCACGAAATTCAGACGGGAAAACAAATTGACAGGAAAATCTACGTTCCAGGTGCCTTGCAAACCTGTTTTGCAGAGTTTTATAACGACAGTCATTTAGTCTTTAGGTTGGTAGTTAAATCTATAGGGCATGTATTTGGTTAACAAAAATAGTGACCTTGTACATTCCAAGGCATTTTCTGGCAGGCAAGATAATGCACTGGTCATGTGGGAAAATGTCATTTTGAGTCATAATTTCCACATAAGTTGAAGAGTTATAAAAGTTTGATTTTGGGTTGAACAAAGAAAAATTTACTGGAGCGGGATTTGAACCAACGACCCCTTGTGGTTTATTAATTGAGTTATAAAAGTAACAGCTAAACAAGTAATCAGATGTACCCCTCTTTCTTTATATCAAAAGTTGATAAAGAACAATTGACCATGCAATCTCTTTAAAATGGGATTTAATGTGTTCTTCCATCGGGTTGTGTAAGTCTAGTACAAATGTGCCTGCAGGAAGTCCAGGCTCGGTGGCTCCTTGGTAAGCATGTGATATTACAGGTCACATGGTATTTTCGCACAATGTGTACCAGTCACATTGAGAAATGTTTCCTTCTCTTGAAGGGACTCATGTAACAGAACATTATGCGTAGCTGGAAATGATGGACACAATGATGAAAATAGTAATCATCTACAAGTGATGAATTCCTCCATGGATATTTACTTGTTTAATGATGGGGAAGATCAGGTACCTGCGACCTTGCAAGAAATTAGATTCTGATGTTTAAAGGTATATGATCATAGATTGGTAAAGACTCAAAATATTAGAACAACTCACCTGGTGAGAAGCACTGCAGCTATAGTGATGGTTGAGAAAGGACCCCCCCCCCCGAAGTATTGTGGTTTTGATCATGTTTTCACCCCAAATCATTTGAATATGGGAAACGATTCATACCTGAATCGTTTCTCAGATTTCTGAGGAGTGGTGTCCGCTTGCGAATGCTGTGGTTGGTACTCGTAGCTGTCACCTCGCTATAACGTGGATGGATACCGTTTTTTTGTTCTGTTTTCTTAGTAAGTGGACACTTAATTCAGCTGAAACTTTCACATGTGACTTTTGTTGTATCTTTCTTTACTATTTTGCCTGAAAATCAGCATCACGTTGACACAAATCATATCTGTGCCACTACCTTTAAGTAACATGCAGTCGACAATTATAAATAAATGTTGCCTAAGACACGATATCTGGGTTCATGCCACACCGCATCATGCTATACACAAAAAAGATGTTTGAATTGTGAAAACCAAACCATTTGTAGAATTTATATGTTTTCTTCGATCTCATTTGGCTTAGAGGGGACAAAGATCTGACCGGGGTGCATGTTAACGCCACTTTTTGTACCCCATCTCTTTCATACAACATCTGATTATTTGGAAACTTTGCCATTGTCGGAATTAATGTGGTCAACAAGTTGAAGACCTAGGTCTTCATGGATAAGTTGTTACTGTTCTAATAATGTATAGTTATAACATTGCATTATTTCGTTCTCTGGATGTTCTGGGGAGTCGACAAATTCACGTTCTCATCACAGGGATGTAATGCTTAATTTGTCCTTTTTTATTTATTTGTTCGTGTCTCATTTTTGGTGATAACAAAATAACTTTGTGTTCACCCGCACACCCAACAAACCAAACACACATTTGTCGAGCCACTACATGTGTATCAAAGACATCTGTTGTTTGTCGCCCATTGTTAAGAAGCCCCATATGGTGTCGCACACAAAATCAAACCCGAGTACGTCCTCCGTTTCAGTGAAACCATCTTGGTCCATTTTGTAAAAACCACGGGATGTCAGCAGATACGCATTCACGCTTATGACTGGTGTAAGTAACATGACACCTTTCATTAAATTATCTATGTTGTCATATAGGCCCCCTACTAACATTTGAGAGCAACATTTTAATGTATTTTGTTGTTTGTATTTATTTTATTTAAAGGGGTTGACAACAGGGGTGCATTTTGGGCTATCCTTAAAAAATTTGTACGTTTTTCTTTCTTATTTTCTGTTTTGGTTTATTTTATTTCATTGTTTTAACCTCCTAATATTGTGTATGTATTTTTGCCATGTTCTTGCTGTATTATATCCCTATAAATTCAATCAATCAATCAATCAATCAATCAATCAATCAATCAATCAATCAATCAATCAATCAATCAATCAATCAATCAATCAATCAATCAATCAATCAATCAATCAATCAATCAATCAATCAATCAATCAATCAATCAATCAATCAATCAATCAATCAATCATGGATTGGTACAAATATTCACACCATGCACTTCCCCTCGGATGACGACTTTTAATTAACATTTGATACAAATATTCAGATCGAAATCACACCCCAACCCCCTTCCATTGTGTAAACTTCTCCAACCAAGGACGTTCCTTTCCCTATACCACTTTTGGAGCAAATGTTAACCCTACTGTTCCCTCTGTGGATAGGAATCGTAGGTTGTCCGTTTTGTTTATAGTCAGTTTGAAAGCTTCATACTTATGACAAGCTCCTTCGTGTATAAAACCAGAATTGTCTTTCATCAAAATCATTTTTTCCCGCTGTCAAACATGTTCTAAATGAGGCACACACAGAGGTCTTTTTGTTTCATTCAGACGTTAAACTTTAGAGTTATTTTGGGTTAAAAGCAATTAATGATTGTGATCAGGATAATTCAAATTGAGTCTACGCTCGGATAACAAGAATAAACAGCTAAACCAATATCAGCCCAAATTTGGAGGGATTAGTCTCATTTACATCTAGTCCTAGATATTCACTCACTCCCTTACTATAGAAGTAAATGCTTACCTATTTTCAGTTCTTGGCACCAGTTGCCACTGAAATTCTACGTTTCCCTTTCCTGTTTATTTGCAAGTCGACCAGCTTTGTTGTAAATTATAACAACAGGTACAGGAACTTGACTAAAGATAGGTCAAGGTATAAGGTCCCTGGGTGCTCAGCAAACCACATCCATTTTCCAAGGAAACTTCTTTCTCTTTTGAGTTTGAAGAGTTATATTCTTGCATTTCACTACAGTTATCCAGGAGTTTAAAGCCAAATTATGCATCGCAAACATATTTTTTATTCTTTGATTGATATTCACACATATCATTATTTGAACAATATGTAGGCCTCTGAAATGCCAGAATCAAAGACAACAATAATCTCATTAGATTTGTGTATTTATACAATTGTCAGGTTTCCCCCCAAAATGTGAACCAACAATCTTATTGGGAGTTACTTTACCAAAGGAAACCATTTTTAGGAAATGCAAAACACAATTTGGCCCAGTTGATGTAGCCCTACTGAACTCTACATATTTATGTATTTTCCAAACACAGTGTTAAGGACACAAGTGTCAAGACCGGGACTCGAACCCACACTCTGCTGATCAGAAACACAGTAGGCTGGGTTCGACACGCCATTTACGTATAGTAACGGAAATATTCGTTTGTGCTTAATGTTTTTCATGCCTGTGTGTCATTCATCAAAAGGACTCTTTACAAAATAAGGACTTATTTTCGTCATTAAAATTAGATTCAACAGACCGGCATGTCTCACATTTGAGAAGTTTCCGCATTTTATTTTGATGAGAAACAATTACAGACACTCATCGACCACCTAATAATCAGAGAAAGCTATAATTCATAGTATAAATCATTGGTTACTATAGCAAACAGGAATTGATACACCAATAATGATTCGTGTAGAAGGTCGATGGTTTTACACAATTTGTCTTAATAAGCTTATTTGTGCAGGCTGTACGCTATTGTCCAATGCCATATCGTTTGTAAACGCAAATGAAACTGGATATACAAGTAGCGACTTCAGATCTGGTGAGGAAGAAATTTAATCACCATGGTTTTCAATTGTCTGCAAGTTGCTGGTTCCCTTTGGAGGCTACCTTTTTGTTTGGCTTTTGTGTGGTTCGTATCCTCAGGCATCAACCCTAATACCTGTGACATCACATGTTTACAAAAGAGCCACAGAGCCTAGACTTCTGTTGTACACAGCTCAATGGAAGAATACAACAAATCTTATGTTTTATGGAGATTGCACTGTCTGATTTTTCTCAACTTTTAATATGAAGAAAGGGAAGACATCTCAAAAGCTGTACAGCTGTTGCTTTTGTAAATTTTGAATTTATGTGAAAATTATGACACAAAATGTAAGTTTTCCCATCTAGCCTGTGTAGTATCTTGCCCGTCAGGAAATGCATTAACATGTGCAAGGTCACTATACTCCGTAAACAAAGGTAACATGGTCTATATAAGAGCGCCTCTATTACGAAGCAACAACCCCAATGCATTGTATACAGAATGTACACTAAAGAACAGCACAAAAAGTTCCCAATCAAAACCTCCATGAACTGTAATTATTGGCACGTGACAAGCAATCACTCAAGAGATAAGTGGACCATACCACAATGCGCACATAAAACATAAATACATAGAGACCAGATGCATCAAACAAGTCAACAGATGTATATTTACATGTAAAAACAGTATAAGCTTATATTTCAAATTTTCTTCACTCCGTGCTAGTTTAATTCTGCTTGTGACGACAGCAATTAAATTACCAACTAAAATGTAATTACACAGGTCTCAAAATGGCCCGATATTTTTTTTTCAGTCTGCCATGCCTTAAAGGGTGTGTACAACATTGGTAAGATTGAAAATATGAATGTTCACAGATTTGCACATAACCTACAAGGTATCAAGATGGTCATGGTGGAAAACTTCCCTTGTTGAATAGTTTTGCTTGAAATGCCATAGTTTTTAGGAAAAGAGTAAAACAATAGTATTTATCCTGCAGGAAAAAATCCGATATTTGAAAAAAAGTTTTAAAATATGATGTGTTTTTCCCCCACTGTTTTCTCATGACTCCGAAGACCGATTGAGCTTAAACTTTCACAGGTTTGTTATTTCATGTATATGTTAGGTCACATCAAGTGTGGATACTGGTCTTTGACAATTACCAATGTTGTACACACCCTTTAATGTTGTACCCTTTAATGTTGTTCCCGACTCCCCAAAACTTGTTTCTCATTGCGAACCGTCAAATTAAAATAAGCACGTACACGAACGTGCACCGAATCCTGTATAAAAACACAGCTATTTAGTTTTTTTGTTTTCTCGAAATCGGATTAAAAAAGCTTTGTACTTAACGTACATGGTATAAAGATGGTCATGGTGGAAAACTTCACTTGAAATGTTTTTGCTAGAAATGATGAAAACCTTTGAGAAATGTACATGAAAGGAATTATGATCTCGTAAGACTAAAATCCGATCTTTAAAAAAAGTGAGATATATTCTTGTGACTCTATGAGATTGAGCTTTACATTTCCACAGGTTTGTTATAGTCAATGTGTATGTTGGGTCACACAGAGAGCAGACATACTGGTCTTTGACATTTACCATTGTTATTACTGCATCTTATTGTGTGCGTTAACTGAGAAATAGAAGATATGCATGCAAGCCCCTCTTCCATAAAACCAATATACAATTGTAAAGACAATGTACATGTTTTGGAAATATCGAAAGAAAAAAGAAGAAGAAAATAGTTTCAAACTGAAAGCTCACTGTTTATAAATTGTATACTAGTGCCAATCCGCTATATAGAGAACAATTTCCGTCTGAAATAAAATAACTAACCTTTGAAATGACATTTGAACCCCGGCATATTACCATAGCTTATTTCGATTGCCATACTGACTCCCAACACAAACGTGCACAAAATCCCTGGAAAAAAAAATCGAAAACAATTAAAGGCCCTTCCTTTTTTCGCTCGTTTCACAAATCTTGACCTCCAATGTTGGTTCATATTGTGTTTTATTGATTGAAACCCAGATATGGATGGGAATGTATTTACTCCAGCATAAAAAGCCAGTGCTGTATTTCTCCTTTAAGGCCACAACTATCTACTGACAATTCACAAGGGATCGTCAATTAACTATTCTAAACAGGTGACTGGGTGATTATATTGATTTTTACACCGACCCCCCTACAGCGCAATCATTTATGCAAAGATATTCACAATAATGTAATGGCTTTGGGTCTGATGTAGCATAATCATACAGCCTGGCTGGAATTGTTGTATTATGCATTTAATCAACTTTAAAGGAATTTTGGCTTTCGGAAAGATAATGATTTTTTTATATAAATTAAGTGGCATTAAAAATGTAATTCTTCTTTCTCTGTTATCATTTTGAGGTATAACCATTAAGAACAAGAAATTGATCAATCAGTAGAAAGATAGAATTTAATAAATCGAGATAAGTAGCGCCATGGCAAATAATTGCAATTCGGCTCTTTATATAGTATGAGGTACATCATTGAACATGTTGAGCTAGAAGCTGCCTTTTCACGTAGGGATTGCAGTTTAACTGTTTTTGAATCAAGATAGGGTACAGCATTAGCACTGTTGTCAAAACTGCTGCAACTGGTACGTTTACTGTCTTTGAATCAAGGAAGGTTAGAGCATTAGCAAATCTATTAGCAATGTTGTCAAAAACTGCGGCTACTGGTACCCACGTTTACTGTCTTTGAATGAAGATAGGGTATAGCATTAGCAATGTTGTCAAAACTGCTGCAACTGGTACGTTTACTGTCTTTGAATCAAGGAAGGTTAGAACATTAGCAAATCTATTAGCAATGTTGTCAAAAACTGCGGCTACTGGTACCTACGTTTACTGTCTTTGAATGAAGATAGGGTAGAGCATTAGCAATGTTGTCAAAACTGCTGCAACTGGTACGTTTACTGTCTTTGAATCAAGGAAGGTTAGAGCATTAGCAAATCTATTAGCAATGTTGTCAAAAACTGCGGCTACTGGTACCTACGTTTACTGTCTTTGAATGAAGATAGGGTAGAGCATTAGCAATGTTGTACTGGTACGCTTACTGTCTTTGAATCAAGATAGGGTAGAGCATTAGTAATTTACACAACTGCTGCTAGCTACTGGTTAGGTACGCTTACTGTCTTGAGATGCGTGTTTGGGATGTGCCAGACTTGGATCGAAACAGAACACAGCATTGATCTTGGGTAAAATTGCTTTAAGATCACTCTTTTTGAGTCAAGGTAAGGTACAGCGTAGCAATGTTTTATTACCACTTTTGAGTCAAGGTAAGGTACAGCGTATAGTAATGTTTTATTACCACTTTTGAGTCAAGGTAAGGTACAGCGTATAGTAATGTTTTATTACCACTTTTGAGACAAGGTGAGATACAGCGTATATGTTTTGCCACTCATGGTGATCAATCGTCCTTAATCAAAAACAGCTTTGGACGTACTCTGGAGTACTCTTTATTGTTATAAGTAAGATTTGAAGCTTCGATTGGTGTAGGAAGTGATAAGTATAAACTAGTTTACGGGCGACAAACAAGTAATAATCTCCCCTTGAATAAGTTCTGGCTCTGAGAAGAAGCAGAGGTGAGAAATGCCAAGAAGTTTCGTCTTCAAGAGAACCACTGTAATGTCTCAGTCCCTGGTTCTTCTCAGATCCGTCCATGATTCGTTCGGGAAAAGAACACAATGTTCGCTGATGTGCGTGTATTATTCAGTGTGATAGTGCGGGGTTCAGTGTAGGTCAGCGGTTTCACTTCGGAGAGCCACTCGATCACTATTTTGTCAATTATTGATTTCGAAAGGAGAAAGTCAAGGTAAAATGTAGTTGAGGTTCAAAGTGGAAAACTTAATCAGATTCAGAACCATCCTTACCATTATCATTATCATTATCATTACGATAACGTGTATACTGTATAAAGACGAGCAGAGAGTTCGCTGTAATGTCAACCGATGATTAAAAACACAAACGAATCGAGTCTGCTTTTCAACGAGACGGTGAAAAAAAAACACCCGCGATATGTTATTCGGTCATACCAAATTAATACAAACTAAAAAACCAACCAAACAAACTGATTACGGATAGAATGTTACGGTAAAGCAAAACAGATTTTGGGGAATATTCATCAGCTCAGCTTGTTGTAGAAAAATAATTTTAAAGCGAACGTATAAACTTTGGTTTTTGGAACCGCTCGATTGCTTAAATCATTTATAAATGTAAATATAAAAAATAATAAAAAGTGAAAACTTCATTTCAAAAGGTGATAGCGTCTTTAATTATCGCGATTTAAAAAATCTGGAGCGGTAATCCGTAATTGGAATACACAATCCAAGAAACGTATCTGACAGTAACGTTTCTCAGATTCAAATTTTGGGAGATAAAAAAATATTATCTTTTTCCATAACTACATTACTTCGAAGTGAAATGATTCTCAAAATGCTTTATACTATCCAAAGCTGCTTTACTTCTAACATAGTAAGTTTTTATTACCAATAATTTTAAGAGTGATTACCAAACGGTTCCCGTTCCTTTAAAGAGTTGCTTGTAAAAAGAAAAGTATTTATGTTCTCCTTTTTTTCTGGCGAAGTAATTACGTGTTAGCCTTCACTGACACAGTTGAAAAGTAGTGTAGGCTATGGCAGAAAAACCGCTGTAGTTGTAAATTCGTTATTATAATAATAATCTATTTTAGCTACATTTTATAGTTATTCTCAATTCTCCATTATATTACAATATTATTCAAATATCTTGTCTTATAGATAAATGAGTATAGATAAATGCTGCCACCAAAGTCCGATAAAATAACCATATCATCATCACACACAAAAATGAAGTTTTAACGTTGCATGCACCAACTTAAAAGATGACTCAGAACTGCACCCTGCTGGGAAGGATTTGGGAAGATGTTTAGGTTCAATTCTTGTTCAAAGAATACAAAACTAACAGCGACAGTTAAGCTGAAACCAGAAGCTACGTTTCATGTAGCCGCTGATGAGGGGGAAATTTGTTCAAAGATTTGAATGGAGGCATGCACCTTTGAGGGCAAATTATACCTTTGGTGTTTGTAACCTTTCGATTGTTTTCATCGTAGATAAATGTAGATATGCAATAAAACTAACCTGTGAAAATTTCACTTCAAAATGGGGTAGCGTTTTTGAGAAGTCGCCGACAATCTGGAGCGGTTATGTCCACGCATGAAGAATAATCTGTAGATGGAATTACACAATCTGAGAAACGTTTCATGCAGAAACATTTCTCTGATTGAAATGTTTTTGAATCCCTCTCTCTAAAACCACTTTCCTATGAAGGGAATTGTTTCTCAAAGTACTGCTGCAGTGCTCCTTACCAAGTAAGTGTTTATGGTCATTAATTTTTTGAGTAATTACCAATACCATCACGGTTTCCGTTTCATTTTTGATTTAATCAATTAGGTTAGGATGATACCAATCCGGATTGTTAATGAAATTTTCATTTGAAGTCGGAAACTGTATTTGCTGAACACTAAAATGAGCGGTGATTAAATTGATTATACTTGACGAATCCAATCGCATTGATGACACCGGGCCGACATCCCGCAGTCACAATGCGCCACTGTATTCAAGAAAATTAACCTTGCGGTTCTTCCAATGACGCTGCCTGGGACACGGTTCCAGGTCTAGTATTACATTACAGAAAGACTATGTGTTAATACAGCCTTTTACAAGACATCGATGATATTTGTTCACCGTCATCCATATCAATGCGTAAAATTAATTGGATACATTCCTTAACGTGTACTCATGTTGTCTCTATGTCTGCTGACCTTTCACCTTTGAACATGTCACCTCGTTGGCTCTATACTATAGGTTGACATATTAACACAGCAACTTGAATGATACCTTGTCTTTCCTAACCTTTCTCCACGGTCAGGCCGTGGAGGTCACACGAACCACTTAAAGGTGAATTATTAAAAAAATATAATCGTTGAAGAATTGCTGTTATTAGTTTCAATTCACTGTTTCTATTGCAGTGCAGATTCTCCATGAATATTTCCGTCTGGATAGTGTCAAGTAGATTGCATTTTCGTTAGCAGCAGTCGAAAAAAGGCCGTGACAAAACTTGAACCATTAGTCGTTATTTTCCTGGTGTGGTAGAATATTGACGGGTCGGTTGCATGGCGTCTCTCTTTAAACCTAGTATGAATTAACTTCCCCTGACTTTCAAAACCAAATGATGTCCTTCCGAATGATTGAACGCAATGCTAGTATTATGAATACTCAATTAATTTGCTTCGGAGTGTAAAATATTTGATATGATGTGAACGACACGTGCATTGTTCCCAATTATTACAGCTGCAGAAATGAGCTCAACACAAGTCCATTTTGATCACAAACTGCACGCCTGGTAGGTGATGGAATTGCGCCCCTGATGCCACAAGCATGGAATCTGTCACACAGCCAGAGTATGTCATTAATATAAAGATATTTAGCTATAGAGCCATCGCAGATTTGCTTTGAAAAACAAATTAAGGTAGAATAACCAGCAATTACAACCATTTTGAAAAAATGTCCACCTACATTTTTTCAGAAGACTAATCTGTGATTGCTATATAGCTAAATATCTCTAATTATCACGTGACTGTGAGCCAAATATCATGCTCGTATCATCAAAGACACAATTTCCCAAAACATTTTCCCTGTCTGCCATATACTGAAGTTCATTCCAGCCAAGGACAAACTCATATGTGCCCTGCCCACTTATGTTTTCCATACTTAGTGAGGCACTAGAGCAGTAGTAGGTAGACTATTACAAAGGTAAAGTTTTACACCACACCTATTTAGCAAGATCTAACCCAACGCCTGTTGGGTAAAGTTTTACCTAATACTTATGATGTTTACCTGCTACATATGCAACAGGGACATATTATTATTTTACACAACCTGTGTAATCTTTTCTCTGTGTGTAGGCTGTGTTCATCCAGTGTAGGATGTAGCCATCCTCATGTAAGCTCTACTCATCTCTTTTCCTTGCTGTTCTTGTCTACGTTCGTGCATAACATATAATAATCATCTCTCCATGTAGACAGGTGGAATATCTCATGCATTTTGACATAGGCAGTAGTGTCTGGGTATAGATGACAACCATGATTAGAATAATCCGTATGATGTAAGCTTTAGTTTAAGGGGCGTTGTCACATTTTAAAATTGACCACAAATTAATATGCAAATTAGGGATGTCAAAGGTCAAGAAAGGTCAAAAATTGATATTTTTTGAATAGGCACCAACTTTAACCCCAAGTGGTAGATCTATCCATAAAATAAATTTTCATCATCATATTGACATACCAAGCCTGTGAAATTAAGAGTCAATCTTTTATATTGTACACAAATGTATAGTAAAATGAAAACTAAAAGTGTGATTTTCTCAAAAAGTGCATATATTGAGTATACCAAAGTTGTTTGCACTCCCTATCCCAACAACAATGCAAATATTTGTTTCAAACATATTTTGTTTAAAGGTAGATATACCCAGGCAGTTTTTTAATCAAATAAAAAAAAAAAATATATATATATACAAAAATAAATAAATAATTAATATCACACCTTTGAGGAAAAGATGGTAACAAATGTATAGAAATTCAACCAACCAGTAGTGTCTCGGGTAAAGATGACAACCATGATTAAAATAATACTTATGATGTAAGATTTAACATGCATTTTATGAAATGGAGCAGAATGATAAGATATAGCCTAAAGTAATTAATGTTTATGTCCAGTGGCGTAACTAAGGGGGGAGGACACGGGGTGCCCCCCCCCCCCCCCCCCCCCCCCCCCATTTGAAATCTTGACTTTTGAGATTAACAATTACCAGAGTAAATGTTACGTTTAGGTACAGGCTGTGTACCGTCACATCATTATGGTTTGCCACTACCAAGCCGGCACTGACCCAGTACAGGCTGTGTACCGTCACATCATTATGGTTTGCCCCTACCAAGCCGGCACTGGCCAATAACAGGCTGTGTACCGTTACATCATTATGGTTTGCCCCTACCAAGCCGGCACTGGCCCAGTACAGGCTGTGTACCGTTACATCATTATGGTTTGCCCCTACCAAGCCGGCACTGGCCCAGTACAGGCTGTGTACCATCACATCATTATGGTTTGCCCCTACCAAGCCGGCACTGGCCAATAACAGGCTGTGTACCGTTACATCATTATGGTTTGCCCCTACCAAGCCGGCACTGGCCAATAACAGGCTGTGTACCGTCACATCATTATGGTTTGCCCCTACCAAGCCGGCACTGACCCAGTACAGGCTGTGTACCGTCACATCATTATGGTTTGCCCCTACCAAGCCGGCACTGGCCCAGTACAGGCTGTGTACCGTCACATCATTATGGTTTGCCCCTACCAAGCCGGCACTGGCCCAGTACAGGCTGTGTACCGTCACATCATTATGGTTTGCCCCTACCAAGCCGGCACTGGCCAATAACAGGCTGTGTACCGTCACATCATTATGGTTTGCCCCTACCAAGCCGGCACTGGTCAATAACAGGCTGTGTACCGTCACATCATTATGGTTTGCCCCTACCAAGCCGGCACTGGCCAATAACAGGCTGTGTACCGTCACATCATTATGGTTTGCCCCTACCAAGCCGGCACTGACCCAGTACAGCCTGTGTACCGTCACATCATTATGGTTTTCCCCTACCAAGCCGGCACTGGCCAATAACAGGCTGTGTACCGTCACATCATTATGGTTTGCCCCTACCAAGCCGGCACTGGCCAATAACAGGCTGTGTACCGTCACATCATTATGGTTTTCCCCTACCAAGCCGGCACTGACCCAGTACAGGCTGTGTACCGTCACATCATTATGGTTTGCCCCTACCAAGCCGGCACTGGCCAATAACAGGCTGTGTACCGTCACATCATTATGGTTTGCCCCTACCAAGCCGGCACTGGCCAATAACAGGCTGTGTACCGTCACATCATTATGGTTTGCCCCTACCAAGCCGGCACTGACCCAGTACAGGCTGTGTACCGTCACATCATTATGGTTTGCCCCTACCAAGCCGGCACTGGCCAATAACAGGCTGTGTACCGTCACATCATTATGGTTTGCCCCTACCAAGCCGGCACTGACCCAGTACAGGCTGTGTACCGTCACATCATTATGGTTTGCCCCTACCAAGCCGGCACTGGCCCAGTACAGGCTGTGTACCGTCACATCATTAGGGAGGACCTCATAATCTAACACGCGGTAATGCCTTGTTGTACAGCGCGGTACAACAAGGTACAACAAGGTTGCCATCTCCAGGTTTTATGAATGGAAATCCTGTGATTCATGAATACTCAGTATGCAAGAGGTCAAACAGGAGGAAGTGAGGCTCATTATAAATGGCTGAGCCCTCACAATAGACGTCTTGATGACAGGCTTGGTATGTCAATATGATGATGAAAATATATTTTATGGATAGATCTACCACTTGGGGTTAAATTTGGTGCCAATTCAAAAAATATCAATTGTTGACCTTATTTGACCTTTGACCTCCCTAATTTGCATATTCGGTCAATTTTAAAATGTGGTAACGCCCCTTAAATTAAAGCTTACATCATAAGGATTATTTTAATCGTGGTTGTCATCTATACCCAGACACTACTGGCTGGTTGAACTTCTAGACCTTTATACCATCTTTACCGCTAGTGTAATGTTCTTCTTTGTCTGCCTTTCTCATTTTCTCTGTCCTTGATTGCCAATCTATAAGTCTTGTCCATGTGTTATCTGCTCTCCGGTAGCGTGTCTAACCCATCTGCATGTATAGCCTGTTTTTGTTTGTTTTTCCTTATAACGTCTGTAACCCTAGTTTTATGTTGTATTTCCATGTGACCCTGTCTCTGATATGAAACATCTCGCTATTGCTCTTTCTTTACGAATGTGTTCTGTTTTAAATTTGTTGTTGTCTTGAATCGAGAAAATTGTGCTGGAACCTGACCTTATGAAAAGACGTATTGTTATGATCGCACCGATTGTATTTTGTTCACTTTTTTCCTCTCTGCCGCCAATTTGCAGAGAAGGCGAGCACTTCTGTGAGATTTCGGGGTGGTTCCCTATGTCTGAGTACAACTCGACAATGCAACTACGCCAAAAACCCAAGTTTGGCTCTTTTAAATGCAAGACAAACAGGTTTCGTAACAGCCCCTTGCCATACCTCACACATTTGTTGAACACTTAAATTGTTTGTTTACATATTAGTGTTCTCCAATTCTGGGTTTTTATTGTAGATATATTCTTGATCCTTTTGTGTTATCCCATGCCTTTCTTTTTTGCCTTTCATAACGGTTTCTCCTTTTATAGTAATGTTTTTAACGATTGTAAATTATGTCGTAATTCAGCGGTTTGCTGCTATGACATTTTTAATAAATAAACCATAAACCATAAACCATAAACCATAATGAAACTGATCTAATCTTAATGAGATTCATAAGAGTAGAAGTAGCCATCAAGAAGTGATATATTATGAAAAGAGCCGACGCAGAACAAATCCACTTTTCGATCAATAATTCTTCGATTGTCTTCCAGAGGAAGTGCGGGCTGAGAATGTTGCCCATTATTTGAATACTATACCGGTGTCACTTCCTCAGCGTTCCGGCTTACGTTCATCACTACTACTACTATAGAGCTCGTGGACGCCGCCATGACAGCTTCTTTGAGAGTCCAGAGAGTAGAGGAACACTCAGTGCGGCACAAAATGAAATACTTTCGTTTGCTGCGCGCAGGCATGACATGACGTATTGTTACCATATTTGGTCATCCGAAACGGTTAATACGCCGGAACGCTCAGTGCGCGACACCGGGATGAAAAGAGGAAAAAGAATTGAACATTTTTAAGGTCAATCTTGTGCGAACTCCTCTGCGTGTGAAAACAATTATTTTGTGTGAATCTAAATGTGTACGGTTTCATGCCTACATTACAAAGTTGATTTATCCCTCACACATATCCGAAGGTCCACCTTAGAGGTGGCAGAGGTTTAAGTCAACGGTAATTATCGCAATTAGGTTGGATAGGATAAGATTTTGATTCTGGCCGAAAGTAGACAAAAAGAAACAAATAAAAGATGTAATTTCCTTTTTTCATCATGTTTTGACAATTAGACAATTATTTACACAATACAAAACAGAGAGACAAATAGAAACAAAACGAGTCAAAAGGTAAAAAACAAATAATAATAAAAATAAAAAAGGGGGGGAGAAAATTAAATAAAAGCGCATTTACCATGCAACAAAACCCCTGCCAAGAACGTTCTCTTACTCGACAATTTAAATTTAAAGATGAACTAAATGAATGGTAATTATATGTTAAATATATATAAATATATAAATATAATGCAGTTTTTATTTGAGTCGAGAAAAAAGTATTTGGAGACCGTAAAAGAAAAAAGCCATTGCTAATTTTGATCACCGCAATCTAAAATAAACAAAAATTTGCATAAGTTTGCATCACATCTTTGAAGTTTTATTTTGTAGGCCTATTTGTTTTATTTATTTTGTTTTTTTTAAACCCACTACAGCGGTATCACCTATTGTGATTCAATCAAGCACAGCTTGGTTGAATGGTGGTGTTTAAAGGGTGTGTACAACATTGGTAATTGCCAAAGACCTGTATCCACACTTGATGTGACATGAAATAACAAACCTGTGAAAGTTTAAGCTCAATCGGACTTCGGAGTCATGAGAAAACAGTGGAAAAACCCCATTATATGTTTTAACCTTTTTTCAAACATCGGATTTTATCCTGCAGGATAAAGACTATTGTTTTACTCATTTCCTAAAAACTATGGCATTTCAAGCAAAACTATTTCAAGGGAAGTTTTCCACCATGACCATCTTTATACCATGTAAGTTATGTGCAAATCTGTGAACATTTATAATTTCAATGTTGTACACACCCTTTAAATGAAAATTAAAATTACTCTTCCAAATCCCGATAAAGTGGTGTAACTGTTATTGACATTTAGACACAGATCGCCCTCAAAGGAATAACACTTTGTATGTTTATAGCTTCAAAGAAATCACGTATACAAAGTACAGACAAATATGCACGACGAGTTTCCGAATCGTTATAGGGGAATCGTTCAAGTGCTACGAAGGTGTCGACTTTGGAGTTGTTTGTTTTAGATATGAACATGAATTATTGGATCCACACTTCACCAGCCGACGAAATATGTAGTTGTTTATTTCAAGTCTAACATGTACCAATAACAGTTTAAATTGATGAAGTGTTATGTGAAGTTGTGAACCATAAAACCCACTAGAGGTAAAACCCAGCTAGAGGTAAACACTATCAAATCATTTGGTTTCATTTCCGTTCAGTAATCAACATAGTGCGACGTTACCTGGACGGGGTCTGAAGCAGAAGGACTGAAAAACCACTTCGCCACGCGTTTCCTAAATAGGCCTACCTCAAGTAGGCCTACCTCACTTTTGTGGAAATTATTGTAGCCATGTAGCCATGGAGCCTGGGGAAAGGCACGTGTGGACTTGCAAATTAATAGTGCATGATCTGTTATCAGGTGCTCAGTATTATATGCAGCAAGAGGTTCTAGAGTGTGTGGGTCAAAGTTGAAACCGTTCACGCATTATATTGACAGAACATCAAACAGTGGATTGTAGTGACACCTTAATTGAATAACGTCTATGGTTTTTGGAATTATAATAAAAAACATCTTGTTTTACAACCTGTAAAAAATGTCATCAAAGTTGATGGTCACATTTGAGTTAAAAAAAAATAATAAAAAAATAAAATCCTGTTTATTTTGTTGTTAGGGGGTTTTGTGCACGTTCCTGTACGTGCTTTTGTGTTTGGCAAACTGTAACTGAAGTGCCTGCAGAATGTTCTCGCTCGCACGTGACAGTTTTTTTCTTCAGACGGGAATATATGCCTTGATAATAATTTTGGTACCAAAACAACATTTTTCATAAAAAGATAAGGTTTCAGTGAAATACTACCGTTATTATTGTTATTATTAATATTTATGTCATTGTATCAAATGCCGCTAAACGTTCCAAGCATGAGTGCAATTTGCAAGCTCCGAACCATGTAATAGGCCTATATGGACTCGGCCTGGTTGGACGTGGAAATGCGTGGTTTTGTCAACAGTTTTAAAATCCTTCGGGGAAGCACGTGCGCAGCTGCAGGAGCAAAACCACCAATTAGTGCATAACTTATTAAAAAGAAATATCATGTTTCGCATCCCGTTCAGATAGCCCTAACTCCACCATAATTACATCAATTCACGCGATCAACTTAGAAAATACTAGCCTCAATTTATATATAATATATATATTTAATTTTAGCCAGCTTACTTCCCTATGTGTGTTCACAAACCGTCTGTTTTCCGTATGTTTTGTGCTGCGATGTGTTTAATTAACTTCAAGACACTTTTCATTTTCTTGTCAATCCCTATTCTCAATAGTTATTTTTTGAAACCTCCACTCCCAAAGGACATTCGTTGTTGTTACCAGATAGTTGCAAGCGTAATAGCCTCACAGTAAATATCATTAGATTCTGTATCAATTTCAAAAAGAAGTATCATGTATAGGCTACCACAGCTGCAGTACACCAGAGATATTTTAAAGTGACATACGCGGGAGCCTATGTTCCCCAAAATGTTCGATTACGGGCGATTTTCGCATGGTTTATTCGGTAGAATGTCTTACTCAATTATAAAAGTAGCACGACCAGATATCGTTCCCAACCCCTCAGTTTGATATGCACTACAGCTATAAATTTTTAAAATAAAACACTCACCTCTGAAGGTTGTTCCAAAGTCATCAATAACACCAACGAGAAGCGCATAACAAAACGTGTGAAGGTTGTTCCAATGTCATCGATAACTCCACTGGAAAAAAAACCCGATATTAAATATAAACACGTCTGAAGATTGTTCCAATGTCATCAATAACACCAACGAGAAATCTGTGTTTGTTTTTTCAATAAAACAGTGTGAAGATTGTTCCAATGTCATCAATATCACCGACGAGAAACTGTTATTTATTAATGAGAGGCCTAGATCCAACTGCACGCGACCCCACCTAAGGGCGATACATTACAGCCAGTCTATATGGTTTGTGTAATGGACCTATTTCTAATTTGCTACAGCGATTCAAACGATTACTTTAGAAAAAGTAAAGGCAAAGGGTTGTTAATTGAATGGTTGTCTTATTCCATATTCCCTATCACCCCCTAGACCCTATGGTGGGGGGGGGGGGGGGGGGTAGAGGTTAAAATAATGCTATAAATATAACAGCAACATTAACAAGCGGAAGCGTTTACATGAGATTTAAAATATATATATATAAATGAAATATATATACAAACTCTTTCTCTCTAGTTCATTAAACGAAACGTTTTTGAACCCCAATTTATTTTTCATATTTTTAAGAAACGGAACAATTTCTCGTTCAGTCTTGCCTGTGTAGACAGCATGTATTGTACAAATTGCACTTTACATATGTTAACTCGGCATACACTGTGAAGCAACCAATTACAAATACATTTCGTTTTCAATATCCTGTTCACAGTGTGGGCATATTCCTTGATGCGTTGCTATAAAATGCCTTTTGTAATGAACATCTGAAGCGACTAGCAAGCTAAATAAGATCTGTATTTAACACTAAACCTTTTTTTGCCAGAAATACTAAGAAATGTCATCTGCACCTGTTTAACAAATTTATCTAAAAACGATTTCATTATTACGACCCTCAAACTCAAATGGGCACTCCACCGAACTAAATTAAATTGCAAATGGGTAACTTAAACATCAAAGAAGTCTTCGGATTCCCAATGAGACGTCTTTACAGAACGTAATTAGAGTTTAGCCACAAACATCGGTCAATTCTTGGGTGAGTTGAGCAGAAATTAGTAGGGCACCATTCACAAATTGTTCGTGTAACATTGTAGTTTGACTGGTAATCTTATTCCGGTAAGCATAATGTTGTTGTGCTTAGCTACCTTTTATGCTTAAGCAGTTTTATGAAATTGGGCCCAGATGTTTGACTCCCTAAAATGGCGACCGTGCTAGTTCACGAAGTAAAAGGAAAACCACACAATTCTGAGGGATATTCGTGTGAATCGTTATATTCTACTTTTAAAACATATTTCCAACCATTCCCATCAAACGCTTTTAATAGCCCAAAAGCGCCCAATCCAAGGCAACGTGTCCCTTTGACATACAATGGACATAATCCAACCATTCCCATCAAACGCTTTTAATAGCCCAAAAGCGCCCAATCCAAGGCAATGTGTCCCTTTGACATACAATGGACATAATCCTATTTACCATCTGCTTAGCTCTGCTAAGCTAGATGTAAGCTTATGAACATTTTAAATTAATTGATACCAAGGAAGCTGAAATGCTTCAAACTATTGATATTTTGTTTCTTGAAAAATACCTCAGAACCGTAACAAATGAGTGACACTTTCAAAGGTTTAAAGGCACTGGACACCTTTGGTAATTGTCAAAGACCAGTATTCTCACTTGGTGTATCCCAACATATGCACAAAATAACAAACCTGTGAAAATTTGGGCTGAATCGGTCATCGAAGTTGCAAGAAAATAATGAAAGAAAAAACACCCTTGTTGCACAAATTTGTGTGCTTTCAGATCCCAATAATAAAAGGCTTCGCTGAAGTCTTTTATTATTTGAGTGAGAAATTACCCTTTTCTCAAAAACTACGTTACTTCATGCAGAGGGAGTCGTTTCTCACAATGTTTTATACTATCAACAGCTCTCCATTGCTCGTTACCAAGTAAGTTTTTATGCTAACAATTATTTTGAGTAATTACCAATAGTGTTCAGTGCCTTTAAAGGAGGTTGGGCATCAGAGCTAATTATACAGAATATTCATATCTGGATACATAGAAAAGGAAGGGAGCTGTTGAGGAAAATAAGAAAAGTCGAGGAACTACAAACAATAACTGAAATTCTTCTATACAATGCATAGTGCATAGACAGCAAAATAAAAACCTACTTTCCCGACCTAATTTCAAATATTGAACAATATAGAAAGCAAACATATAGGCGAACGAAATTCCGAAGAGGAGTTTTTTTATATACACAATATTTGTGCCCGCTTTTTGTAACATAAGGGGGATCTGTTAACCTATTTTCCACGAGCAATTCAATATTGCACCCGACGTGAATCTTAAGTTGTTATTGTCGTCCATGTTTATCATATAAATAAATTCGTGACGGGTCATGAAGATTGAGCATAATAAACACCTCGTCAAAGAATGTTTCTCTTCCCTCGACATTCCGCCGCTCGTATATGCTCCGCGTGTCCCTCGTGGATAATTCAAATCATTGGGACCCACATCTTCCTTTCCACCTAATCACTTAAAACTCGTCAAATTCGTTTACACCTCCTGCCTCAGTTGCCATGCACGACAGCACTAGAGGCGGCTTTTACACGATCTCCCGTCCGCGAGTCACGATTTTATTGATATAGCCTTTTTAGTAATTTCCCAGTGTTAAACCCGACAGGAGAGCTGAAGCTAAAGCAGCTGTTAGGTATGGACTACAGGCTAATTTTACAGACACTTCTTTGTAACTCGTTTAGACACATACCGTGAGGCCTGTGTGTCTAAAGGGGAATTTTAATTATGTGTGGGTAAAATAATTATGAGCATTTTATTTCAAGACGTTTCTTTAAAGAGAGGCTGGAGCTTATCATTGCCAAGTTCATACTTTCATCAGTTTCTGGATGCAACTATGTAAATCCTCTTTCGCGTCTTTGAAGTATTAACGTTACTTTTTGCTTAAGCTGAGACTATACTACCCCCGTGCCGGTGGCTATATTAAAAAATGTATAAGAAAACATGAACAAAAAATGTTTCATGCTCCCTTTAGCAACTTTCCTGTTATTAACCTACTTCACCTGATGTCATCAACATACACAATCAATATTTTGCTCACCATATTTTCTACATGCAATTTTACTCCCGAAATGGCAGATGGTGGGCAGAAATTTACTCAATTCACCTACTAATAATTTTACTTCAATTGAATATTTCATAAAACCCAAACTTGCACAAGTATTGGTTGTTTAAAGAAAACAAAACCAAACCAAACAAAGAACATCAACAACAACAACAACAACAACAGCAACAACAGCAGCAGCAGCAGCAACAACAACAACACTGTGGAAAAAGTTTAGGCAATGCTGCGTTTACATGTTGGTGAGTCGGTTCCCAAAATGGCGTTGTGGTAGCAGTTGTCACGTGTGGGGATGTTGCAAGGGGTTGACCTTGTATACTCAATAGCATTTCCTGGCAGGCAAGATACTATACTAAACTGGTTTTAAAAAAATGAAATTTTTGATTTTGTTTCTCAATTTTCCACATGAATTTAAGATTATCTATATAAATAACAGCTGTGCAAGGCTTGAGATTTGCAGTTATTCTGCATACCAAAAGTTGATAAAAATCGGACAGTGCAATCTCCATAAAATGTCAGTTCATGCGTTTTTCTTTTGGGCTGTTTATGTACAATTCTTCACCGGTCACATGGTCTATACGAGTGCCCTTGAGGCGACGCCGAGTGTAACAGCCACACTCTCAGTCAGTTCCACCCTCCCATCACCGTCATGCCTGTTCATCATTATGGGGTGATGTTCGCTGATGATAGTAACCTCGTTTAAAAGTCCAGGTCAAGATTGGACGCCAATTAATTTAATTGAATCGCTGACTTTCGCCTTGCTTTCCATGTCCTGGACACTGTACAAATAAATAGACTATTGAAAAAGAATGTACAACATTGTTTTTGTTGTTGTTGTTGTTGTCGCTGTTGCTGTTATGGTTGTTGTTGTTGTTGTTGCTGTTGTTGTTGTTGTTGAGGGGTGTTTTTTGTTGGTTTATTTTTGCTTTTGGTTTAGCTTATTTGGGTGTTTGTTAAGTTGGTTTGTTGTTTGTTAAGAATGAATCAAATTCCCAGTCCCTGGTTTTCATCTAACACAACGGTCATCCAACCAACCTAAATGTTGAGCGTGTCACTTTGAAGTAAACAAAGCGACGTTTTTTTTTTTCTTTTTGTATTTTTGCTCATTCACTTCGGGCTTATTTCGCTCTGAGCAAGTGCTACTTGCGGAGTCTTCGAATGCTATTTTCCAGACTTTGACAATATTTCAGACGAAACTACCCTTTTCTCCTGTGTATTCGTTTACATGAATAAATAAACAAGCTTTAATCTGAAGTTGTCGGCTAAAAAATATAGCAATTTTTGTTATCAGAAAATTATTCCTAGAGGCAAAGTATACGTTTGGTTTTTGAAAATGTTTAATTGTTTTAATCCTATATAAATGTAGATATATACAATAAAATTATACCTATTTCATTTCGATAGGTGGTCGCGTTTTTGAGATATCGCCAAAATCCGGAGCGAGAATACGCAGGAAGAACAATCCCATAAGGAATACACAATATGAGAAGCGTTTTTGATAGAAACGTTTGTCAGATTCAAATTAGCCAATAAGTTTGTATAGGCATTAATTTTAAGAATGATTACCAAACGTTTACATTTCCGTTAAACTTGTTTGTCGGTGTTAACAATGGAAACACGTTTATTATGTTCGCGGGAAAAAAAATTTGCCAAACCGTCGATCATTTTCGCATTTGTGACTTTACCATTGGCAGCTAGTTATTTGTTAAAATGTTCCATAACATTGTAATGTATGTAGCATTATTGAGAAACAAGAAGCCTCCTTCTGATTAATGAAACGTCAGTACATCCGGGCAGATGCACCACAGTTCACATAATTTAGCGGGTTTTTGTTTTTCAAGAAGAAAAGAAATGATGCTGACAATACCGGGAAGGAGATTCCTTCAAATCATGAAGTTCTTGTTATTTCTGTTTCAGGGATAATATAGAAATAATAATGTATGACGTAACGTGCCACGTGAGTTGATTTATTACTGTTTAAAAAGATGTACCCAATTGGATTGGGGATTTTTTTCAGTGAAGTTTTAAACCGTTACATTGTGTAGATCATGCATTATTCAGGTATTTTAGCTCATGCAGATTGGGGTTATAGTTTTGACTGCCTGCCCCAGGGAAAATCTTCATTTTCGCTCGATTCTGTAATACAAACTTAGTAAAAGTGAGTTCCTATGCCCACTGGCCTATATCCTGAGCGATGTTGGAGGCACTCAGAGGAGAGGAGCGCTAAGGAAAGGCACGTGTGGAGGCAGTGCGGTATCTTACACAAGGGGGAAAGAGGGTGTAACTTGAGTAGTTTACCGATAAGTCCAACGTTCAGTAAACATGATCCAACTATTTCAATCCATTAGTGAATCCACATTCACTTTGCGATGTTCAAGACGACATCACTTAAATGTGAAGAATCTGTGGATGGCCGAATTTAGTATGAGCCAGACTGAGCCAGACTGAGCCAGACTGAGCCAGACTGAAGTCGTGGTAATCAAAATTCGTGAACACGCGTCATACATACAACGCCCTCTCGCGGCTTTTACGGCTTATCTCATGTATTAAGAGAGTTGTAGCGAAGGTTCCATAACTAATATGCAAGAGAGGAGTTTCTTCCCCCATGCTTAGCTCAGAATCCCGGTAGTGGCCAATATAAAACATTCGAATCTTTACAACCAGTGAGATGGCATCAGAGTGGTGTTAAAAACGACCATTGCCTGAATTGAAACACACTAGCCATGGGTGTTGCAGCAGGCTGAAACTGTTTTTTGTTTGTCTGTGAGGACTCCTATACCGGGCTTAGAACGTGTTTTTTATGCAACTGATTGCAAAACTCCGCATTGTCAAAGATTTCAGACTTGATACCAAGTCTGAGTAAGGATGCGACACTCAAAGATTATTATTGGAGGTTCGAAGTATGGCGTAACCAGAAGTCGGGGTCAGGGGGCATGGCCCCTTCCCTGTGAGACTCCATGTTTACGCGTGCAACCGCAACTTAGAACGTGTTTTGATGCGACCGTTTGCGACCATTCAATTTTATGAATTTATTATAATAATAGGTAGTAGAAATTCAACGACGGAAGAATGGTTAATATAAAGTATTGGGTGCCTGTATGACTACCAAATGGTTTTGCTTTCCTTTTAAATGTATTTCCTAACAACAAACTGTTCTCTTTTTGCGCAGATACCATGCCCGGTGATGCATGTAGCTACATAGCGTCCAATGAAAACCAATATAAGGTACTGTCGCAACAAGAGCCAATAGAGGGCCATCCGGATAAATCGTCTTACCCCGCCAATGTCGAATGCTCCATTATCTTCAGAACAAGACCGGGAAAGCGGTTTTTTCTTCGACTCTCCAAGTTTGAGGTTAGGCCTACTGTTCATCTTAACCTATATAAAATTAGCATTACTGATTTGTTTTGACAAATTGTTTTGAGTGGGGCACCAGTTGCAACAATATGAACTTGATCAGAGTTCGGGTAGTAAACTACTTCTAAAGGTTGTGTTTTTCTATGTTTAGCAAAGTTGTAAGCTTAAAGGCTTTTAAACAGGGCCCTGCTAAAACCTAATTTAAATAAAAAAGTATTGACCTTATGTTTATGACGTCATTTAAAGTTGGGCACCCTGTTCCAAAGGTGAAAAGAAGTTTGTATGATCTTTCACGCCAGGCAGGTTGTGCGGTTTACATTGTTTCATTGCCGTTTTACTGCGAAGATGGTGGAGTTATGATGTCAATATACTGCTCACGAGATCCATTCTGTATTTTGCGGTCTTTAACAGGCATTTTGACAAAATTTCGTTTCCGCTTTCAATATTGTCGTTTATGTTTAGGTTGAAACGTCGACATTCTGCACCAAGGATGGGTTGTTCTTGTACGATGGAGGGAGAGAGGAAGAAGCACAGATACTGTCACCAAACAATCACGCCCTCTGCGGTACAACGCTTTCACTGCCTAACTACTTTACATCGACTGGCAACGAGGTCACCCTCAAATTCGTTACTGATGGAACCAATAATACATACAAGGGTTTTACAGTCCTCGTGACGCCATTTGAAGTAACGGGTAAGTAAGTCAATCTAAAAAAAATCATTGAAGATCACTTGGGATATAGTTATCCCTTATCCTCGGATTGTGCTCCATCCTCCGGCGCTGCGCTCCGATTGCTGTCAGAAACACCAAACAAAATAATGTAAACTTCTCAAAAATGTATGACAGGGCCCAAACTAGTACAGGAGCCAAAGCCAGCGTATGGAAAAGGCCCCCCAGCAATAGATAATTCGCGATAAATGCATTCTTTATCGGCAACATGCGTAACGGCTTTGAGCTGCGTGAGCGTTTTATAAGTTTTCTATACACGCTTACCATAATTTTTACACACAATTGACTTCCCGCAAATGTCGAGTGTGGCCGACAGAAGGTGCGAGTCACGTCAACGGACATAGATTATCTCTGTGTAGAGATTGTATGATTGGCCAACCTAGTACGTACTTTTTATCTTTCAATGACAACTCGTGCAAAGCTGTTAACATTGATATGTTCACTCCTACCAATGTTATGCACACCCTTTAATGTTGTATTCCTTTACACAATCATACCCACGTATTATTGTTTGTTTTATAGATAATTGTGATGGCTTCACGTGTCTCCTTACTAAGCGCTGTATCACAAAAGACGCAGTCTGCAACTTGGACTATCAATGCGAAGATGGGTCAGATGAGCCAGATAATTGTCATCTCTTTAGAAATACAGGTAAGCTACGTGTCGTGGCTGAGCGGATAAGAGCACCGGACTCAAGCTCTGGTGTTTCTGATCAGCAGAGTGTGGGTTCGAGTCCCAGTCGTGACACTTGTGTCCTTAAGCAAGACACTTAACCACATGCTTCGTCCTTCTGATGGGACGTAAAGCCGTTGGTCCCGTGTGTTGTGTAATGCACGTTAAAGAACCCAGTGCACCTATCGAAAAGAGAAGGGGTTCGCCCCGGTGTTCCTGGTTTGATTGGCTGCATATAATGCGCCACAGCACCTTGTAAACCTATACATGGTGCTATGTAAAGGAATAGGTCTCATACTTCAAAAAATAGCTCTATATCTTTCAGGAAAATACTGGCTGTTGAAGCGCCTTGAGTGTCACTGAGTGACAGATATGCGCGCTATATAAGAAGCCGATGTTATTACACAGGGAGCGTAGAGGCAATCCTTAGCCTAACCCTATCAGGACTATCGCTGGAAGATATCACGACAATATCGTCACGATACGATCTTGAGGACAATATCGTCAATATCGATGTTGTTGGGGTTTTTTTCTTTCTTTTTTTCGTGTTTTTTTTTTTGTTTTTTTGGGTTTTTTTGGGGGGGAGGGGTTTTTTTTGGGGGGGGTATCCGCTCCCCCCCCCCCTTTCTCCCACTCTCTCTCTCTCCCCCCTCATTACAGAGACCAGGGAGTTGCGTATGTCTTTCCAATTCTAAATAATTATTGCCGTCAAGCATTTGGAGCCCAGGGTATAGCAATGGGGCCTGGTTCACAATTCTATACACTCTTAAACATTCGCATGTCATGATTGACCCGGTTCCGCGGTCCTAGGGGGGCTGACCTACTTCTGGGTCAGTGTGACCCGGGATCTGCATCAAACTGACCCGGAAATAATCAGAACTGACGTAGAATTCGAACTGACGTAGAATTCGAGCTGAAATCCCCCTGTTTTACACAAGTGTCCGGGACAGTCAACTCAGACATGGGTCAATCTCCCCCCCCCCCCTTTCCCGGGGGCCCGGGACCCGGTACAATTTTGACCCAGGAGTTTTTAGAGAGTGGACCTGCCCGAACTGTCTGAAAATGCATAAACTGTTTTCATTCTCTTCATTGCAATCATTTGGCATTATTCACAAGTTGGTTTTACAGTGTGCTTAGGCCTATTGGAACCTTCAGGATTGAAATGATTTCACTCCTCCCCAAAAACCAATGATTTAATATACCACATACATTAGCGTATATAGATTAGAAACACAAAGTGAATGGGTACAGTGTTCGGGTTTTATTGTATTTTGTTTTGTTAAATTGTTTACTTTGTTTGGGGGGGGGGGGGGGGGGGGAGGGGGATATCTATATCTCTGTTTGTAAATTCCTTTTGCTACACTTTTTTCCCCCAGTAGTTATTTTCCTCTTGTCAGAAGGGTTGCTTTGAGAAGGCAAGACTGTTTTATATTCAAAGTTTCAATATGTGTATACTTATCCATGTATTTGAACGAAACTAAGTTTATTTTAAACCTCATCTGGTTGTGTATTGTTTCTTTTCCAGGTACCCGAGCCAGACTTTCATTGACGCACTTGACGTTAATTCTCGTCATTATGGTTTCGCTCAGAATATCTTTGTAAATGTACCTTCCAAGTGGTCTGATGTATACCTACATAGACACTGTGCTGATTGCGAAAGGCAAGTTAAAGATCCCGGAGAGAAGACTAGACAGTGTTCGAGTTTGACCATTGACTGATATGTCCACTAGTGTATAACGTAGTCTGTCATTCAAGCAGTTTAGATTGGCCGTACCTTTTCACTGTTGCAAGCTTTGTTAAGCTTTGGAATCTTCAGCTGAATTAATTAATGCCGCATCACAAAACGCGTTGAAAGTGACATGAGTGTACACAGGTCACCAAAATGACTGGCTTTTGCGTGGAATGTTATAGAGTAGAGAGTGGTTAGAGATTCACCTGGTGCCATGTTACCGCTCGCTTTGTTCACCCCGGGTGCCATGTTGTCACTCTCCTATTGGTGGTGTCAATGTGGTCACTCAGTTCAATTGGAGAGATTAAATCTGCGATGTGTGTAATCATTTGTGCTAATTGATAGTGCATTTCATTTTGAATTAGTAATCCTGTTCACAACTAACACTTTAGGTACCCCGTAGAAGTTAAAGTCACTTGGAACTGTCAAGCTGTATAAAGCTGATGTCATTGTTGAGAAGCTACATAATGTGACATTTAGTAAACACTTGTTCTGCTCTGTCGTTCTAAGAAAGTATGTCACTTTACGGCATCAAGTTTGGGCAGTCTGAATGATATTAAATCAAAGCTGTATGTGTGTAGTTCGTATAGCCACATCAAAGAACAGTGGCCTTGTCCTTGCTCAATTAAAGGAAGCCTTGCATGACCGTGTGCTGTCAGATCCGGAAGCAGTTGACAAGAAGACATTGAGAAAAAGAACATTAATTTTTGAGAAAAGGAACATTCTAGACTTTCTCGTATGAGTTTGGTTTATATTCTATAGACCTGGATCTATCTGTGGCATGTATATACTGTAATTGAGAAGAAAAAAACAATACAGCGGGGGTTTTCAAAGGTGTGTCGCAAGTACGCAGAGTGAAGCATTATTGGGGTACACGGCAAATCTACTCCAAAACTGCACAACAAAGACATCAAAAGTATGCTAAAACTTTAACTTAAGTATACACCAAAACTGCAACACAAGTACACCAACACTGCTACTCAAGTACACCACTACTGCAACATAAGTACACTAACACTGCTACGTAGGTACACTAACACTTCAACAAAAGTACACTTGCACTGCAATATAAGTACACCGAGACTGCAACATTAGTACACCAACACTGCAACCCAAGTACACTAACACTGCAACATAAGTACACTAACACTGCAACATAAATAACTACACCGTCATTGCAACATATAAATACACCAGCACTACAACCCAATTACACCAACACTACAATCCAAGTACACCAACACTGCAACTCAGGTACACAAACACTACAACCAAAGTACAACAACACTGCAACATAATAATATACGTACACCAACGCTGCAACATAAGAACACCAACACTGCAAAACATTAAATCACACAAACTGCACTAAAATTATATGGGGCTCCCTCTTTCATTCAATCAGTACTTTAACGGGTCGCTTTAGAGAAGCAAACAACCAGTTATATAAGTAAATGACTAATTTATTTTTGAATCAAATGTTTTAATTTTGTGTGTAGTCTATCCTCATTTCAACGGAAATGACCAGGAAAAATTTCACTGGAATGATAAATTTCGTTCAGTCTGTTCAGCTATGTGAATAGTGCAAACAGCGCGTTTGCCTTTTGACTGTCGGCAACAGCTACCAGCAGATGAATAGTGTATTTGTTTTGATACCATTAAAGAGGAAGCTTGGGAAATGGCCAATTCAATTGTTGTGATGTACTCATTTTCCTATAGATAGAGTCCTCATGTGAGGTTAGAGACTTAGAGTACATTACACACTTGAAACGGTCATTTTCCTTCCTCTTTAAGCTTGCAGGGTTTTAACTGGGTTTATACATATACTGTAGTCTAGGCTAAAAACGAAGACGGTTTGGCTGAACTTTGAATAGTATAATATGATGATTACTGTAAAAAACATTTTAAAAAAAATTATAATAATAAAACCTTTACAAATCAGCATTAACTTGACAAAACCAATTATGACCCTAACTTTAAGACTCATAATTTTTTTTTTTAAATGAAGGTAATTTAAATAATTAAGTAGCTAAGATATTAGAACATGTATTATTTTTGGTAGAGATTCGTAGTTTCTACTATTTTTTCAGTTTTTGTAGCATTATATTATTTTCAGAAAGTGTTTGGAACACCTATTCTTTAACATTGATGGTAGACTTGTTGACAAGTCGTTAATGTTTGTCGCGGTGTGTCGAGTCGCGTGTGGTGTTGTAGAGTAATAAAGAATGCTCTCGCGAGATCAATGCTCTCGCGAGATCACTGCTCTCGCGCGAAGTTGCTGGCTGCCGACTCTTCGTCATTAATGTGACCAGTCTTGAGAGCAGTAATCTCGCGCAGAGCAGCCCTCTCGCGGGATATTGCGAGAGAGCCGTTCCGCTATCACCGCGACAGACATTTAACGACTTGTCCACAAGTCTACATTGATGGTAAAGTAAGAAAGATTTGAGAATTGCAAGAGTGTCGTTTCGCAAACTTGCTCCCACGGGTAGATTCCTCTGATCTATTTTATAGTGACTGATAGCAGCTTGGGATTGGCATTAGTCTTGGTGCAAAACATTCTTGTTTTGATTAATTTGTCAAAGGTTTCCCCGTTACTGATGGAAGACCGCTACGATTGCGTAAGTTTGATGATGTCGCGATACTAAAATGAACTTCAATTTGCTGAACGCTGGAATAAATGGAAGTCAGTGACAAACAACAACATACTTAAAATATATTTATATATAATTTGTTTTGAAAATTATCTCTACAACCTGTGGAATATATTTAGCTTTGAATAAGTATAAAACTCAAATTATAATGGAGGTGTACACGTTATCTTGCGTTCAGCAAACTGCTGTTCACATGACCATCGAGCGTTATGGACTCGCAGGAATGTGAACGGATAAACGGATCCTGGATGTACCAGTTGTCTAAGAGGAGTCAAAAGTTGCAATTTTTATTTCGTCATGTGATACATCCCTACAAAGGTATTAATACGGGATTGGTAGAGACAGTGTTCCCGTTTTGTGTGACCAGCCATAAACAATCCTGTGAAAATGTTGTTTCGGAGTCAGGAGAAAATAGTGAAAAACCTTGAACAATTTTCAGCATGTAAACACATTGTCAAAAATGTTGGTTGTCGACAACCGAAATCAGCAATTGCTTTTTTAACAAGATTTTCAGATCCGGTTTTTAGAATATAATAGTGGCTTCTTATATAGCGCTCATATCCGTCACTCAGTGACGCTCAAGGCGCTTCAACAGTCAGTATTTTCCTGCAAGGTATATATGTGGAGCTACTTTTTGAATTTTGAGACCTATTTCTTATTGTAATGGTTTACAAGGTGCTGTGGCGCAATATGCAGCCAATCAAACCAGGAACACCGGGGCAAACCCCTTCTCTTTTCGATAAGTGCACTGGGTTCTTTTACGTGCATTACACAACACACGGGACCAACGGCTTTACGTCCCATCCGAAGGACGAAGCAATAATGGTTAAGTGTCTTGCTTAATAAGGACACAAGTGTCACGACCGGGACTCGAACCCACACTCTGCTGAACAGAAACACCAGAGCTTGAGTCCGGTGCTCTTATCCGCTCGGCCACGACACGAATATGACTTCATTTCAGAGGGAATCATTAATTGACAGAAAAAGAGGCCGTAGTATGATGAGCTTCATTATCAGTGAGCTTTCACACTAAAATTTAACAATGGTAGTTTTTTTTCTTAACCAATCCTGTATAATATCTTTGACCTTGATAGTTATTTGAGTGATTTAATTCATAATATTTACCTTAAAGTGTTAAATACTGAATTTGATATTGATCAATTTTTCAATTGTATATATTATTCTCACGATGTGGTAAATAAAAGAATGCATTAAAGGCAAATCAAACCTTTGTTTTTTTGAACCGTTCGATTGTTTTAATCCTATATAAACGTAGATATATACAATTTAAAACTAACCTGTGAAAATTTCACTTCAAAGGTGCTAGCGTTTTTTGTGATCGTTAAAAGGAACGGAGCGAAATATGTCTGAGAAACGTTTCTGACAGAAACGTTTCTTATATTCAAATTTTGGGACATAAAAACTGATATCTTTTTCCATAACCACATTATTTCGAAGTGAAATGATTCTCAAAATGCTAAATACTATCGAAAGTTGTTGCCATTAATTTTTAGAGTGATTACCAAACGTACCTTCCCTTTAAATCTTAAAGTGGTGAAACAAAAATAGAACGCAGTTTTTGTTTTATTTTTTATTTTTAAGGTTATTGTCCAGTCTATTTTCAGCTATGATTGATTTTGTGTGTAACCTTCACAATAACAATTTAATTAGAAAGAAAGAAAAATAGAAAATAAAAATATGGTGGAAAAATGCCGTGACCCGTCGTAGTGACTGTCTTTAATTGTAGGTCTATTGCCTCAGAATCTATGCAACCAAACGTGTGGGTTGGGATAAAGAAGTTGTACGAAGGAGATAGGCCTAACAAAACTTGAGCAAAAGGTAAGTAAAAAGTAAGTCAATGTTACAAGAAACAACAAGTTAAACCTTTCAGAAAAAGCCTAAAAACACAACTAGAAGTATAATTTTTAAAATTCAGCCGAGAGACAAAGCTTCAAAAGGCAACAAGGAAATAATATGTGAGAGGAGAGGTTAAGCACATACACTCCCTGACAACGATCCTCAGCATCTGGCCATTACAGTATTAAAAATAGAGCTAAAAGTGCTTCACAAAGCACACAGCCCTTTTATATTGTTTTGTTCATAAAATAACGACCGCAGACCGACAGATGATGGCCACTGGCCACAATCCGAGTACACCCGAAATGGGGCTCGAGCCATTGCAGCATTTGACCAGGATGGGTCGCAAATGGGAGAGGCGTTCTGTAAATTGCCGATCATACAGATCACCAATGGATACTTTTTTATGAACATCATAAATGCGACAAACAATGTGTTTTTATATGTACATGAAATGACCACTGCTGACCGATCACTGGCCCAAAATCGTTCCTATGTCCAATACGGCACTGAACCAATTTAGGCTAAAAATCGGCTATAGAATGTGGGTGACATATATAGGCCAAATATATAATAGGAATTATGCCCTTTTCATTTTGATCAAGTGACCGTTTGACCAAAGAAAAAAAGGACTAAAAAAAAGTGCTTTACATAGCACAAAATATCAGCCGTATGAAATAAATTTATATCTCAACGACCTTGTTTTATTTTGTGTTTTGTGTCTTTGTGTGCGTTTTTTAACGTTTTTTCTTCTTCTTCTTAAAAAGATCACTACTGACCGATAGGTACCCACTGACCAAATCCATATACACCCAAAATAGGGCTGGAGCCATTGGAACAATTGACCAGGTTGGGTAGCAAAACGAGAAGCATTCTGTAAATTTTCGTTAAATGACCACTGCATGCCGACCATTAGATGACCATTGGCCAAATTTTATGATCGTTCTTAAATAAATGAAGACATTCAAATTGCAAAAAGCAACGTGTTTTTATTTTTCATGAATCGACCACTGCTGACCAATCAGTGACCGGTGACCAAAATCTTCCCCCGACAAATACAGCTCTGAATCGAGTTAGGCTGAAATCGGCTAAAGAATGTGGGAGATATAAGCATTAATTGTGTCAGTATTCATAAAATGACCAGCACTGACCAATAGATGACCATTGGCAAAATTGTGTGAATATTTCTAGATGGATGAAATACAATTAAAATAAAATAAACAAAGGAACATTTAAATACCCCCTCCGAAAAATAAATAAATAATGAAATAACTAAATATTACCGCCAAAACCTGTGTACACCCCAAATGTAGCTCGAGCCAATGAAGCAAGGGACCGGGTTAGCCCTGAGGTTACAGAATGTGTGAAGTTTTGTACATAATCATGAGATAACCACTAATGACCGATGTTTGACCACTGGCCAAATATGTGTACACCCCAAAAGTAGCTCGAGCTATTAATGAATTGGTCCATCAGGTTAATTGGCTGCAATTGGCTAAAGAATAGGGGAGAAGAAGCATTTTGTAAGTAATGTTCGTTAAATGACCACTATCTGACCACCAGATGACCATTGGCCAAAAGGCATGACATTCTTTAGATAGTACTGGTGTCAAGTTAAATTTGACCAAGTTTGGTTAAAATCAACCGAATACTTTAGGAGTTATGGTGTTTTTATTTTTATGACGGGACCGTTTGACCGAAGACTAATTCTAGCGTCACAATATAGCAGCCTGCTTTGCTAAGCTGTATTATAAAGGAGGACAGAAAAAGGGGGGACTTCTAGCAGTACAATAATATCATTGCCCTTTTCTTAACAGCAAGTACCCCAAGCTAATTATGGTATATATAGCTTGTATGTACAAATTTCTTTAAAAAAACTAAAAACCTGTGAACACAAAAACTTGCTGAGCACAGACATTATTATTGCTCTGCCGAAATTTCAAAATACCAATAAGCTTACATGTACCTTTATAGTCATGTACCTTAGTCATTCGTTGCCATGTGAATAAATTATGAACATCGCCACTCCCTGTTCCATTGAGTCACAATGTTACGACACTAACAGTCACTAATGCCAAGTTCATAGTCCATACGATCCTTGCACATACTTGGTTTTTCCCCGAATGAGAAACACTCTCAACATAGACGTGGCCCAGTCGGCTGAGTAATTAACAAGAGCGGATGCAATTACCAACTCCTTCTAACACGGGTTGCACGTTGTACGCAGGGGCTTTGGGAAGTTGAGAGTTCTATTTTTGTATAGTGGATGGAAAATGAATAAAAAGGGCTGGTTTGCTTTTAATTATTCTGTTCATTGGGTTTACATAGTTCCATTGCAGTTTACAGCTAAATACCACAACGAGCAGAATGTTGAATGTGTCGTCAGCAACCATCCATGGAAACGATTCTCTAAAATTGGTGAGTAAAACATGTTTTCTTTCCGATAACTATAAAGTCGCAAGGTTGGTTTTGGATAGAGGAAGAAGGCTGCTTTATATGAATGTAATAATATGACTGGGTTCGTATACTAGACCATGTTACCTTTGTTTACATAAATTGTGACCTTGTACATTATAATGCATTTCCTGATAGGCAAGATACTGCACTGGCCATACATGAACATTTACATTTTGTGTCATAATTTTCACATAAATGTAAGAGTTACAAAAGTAACAGCTGGACAGCTTTTGATGAGGTTTGTCCCCTTTCGTCATATAACAAGTTGAGAAAAATTAGACGGTGCCATCTCCATAAAACATAAGATTTGTTGTTTTCTTCCATTGAGCTGTGTACAAATTGTGCCTTCAGGAAGTCCAGGCTCTTTGGCTCTTTTGTTAGCATGTAATGTCACAGGTCACATGGTTTATATAGCGTTTTATCACACCTCTAGGGGCGTATCAAAGGGCTTAGTATTAATTTCCCGGCAAGTTATGTAGAGCTACGTTTAGAAGTATGAGACCCATTCCTATAAGTAAATGATCTGGGGGTTTTCGTGTATAGTATGGAGGTACCTCCATGGTACAAGAGACTGTTTTTCACGGCTCATGACCTAGTAAACGTGCCGTTTGTGTTATTTATTACATATTGTCATATATAGGGCAAGCGTACATTTTATTTATTTATTTATTTATTTATATATATTTTGTTTGTACAAGTAGTAGAATATATGGTGCTCCATATAATGTGTGTCACTCCTTGCCGGAAAAGCATTAGTCTTTGTTCTGATTTTTAGCTGTTTCGGCACTTTACCCTTTTTCAGACCCGGAAGTCCATTTTGTTTAAACAGTTATCATCATTCATCATTCACCATTCACTGATGTTGCATATTACAATGACGTCATCGGTCGTCGCATTAAAACCTCATGAATATTCAACTAGTTCATTTTATGGCCCCCATATCTGACAAGAGGAAACCAGTATTATCTATCTTCATTACAAAGTCTTTGTTGGATACAAAGGGTGTCATGGCCGAGTGGTTAAGAGCATCGGATTCAAGTTCTGGTGGTTTAGTCATCGGGGTGTGGGTTCGAGTCCCGGTCATGACGCTTGTGTCCTTGAGCAAGACACTTTACTATAATTGCTTCTCTTCACCCAGGGGTATAAATGGGTACCTGCAAGGGTAGAGGTTGATATTGTGTTTGAAAAAGCCTTCGGAGCGCCATCACGGCAGCCCGGGCTGTATACTCCCCAGGGAGCTGAGAAAGATTAAAGGAATGTTATTGGCCCAATGACCAGGGCACTAATGTAAAGATACGTTATTGTGAAATGCGCTATATAAGAACTAGTTATCATTACAAAAAAATGGTCCTGCGCGAGTGAAATTTTTATGACGTCATCTGCGGTTCAATATTATAAATTGTAGCCAAAATTTGGTTCTTTTAGAAAAAAAAACCTTGTTGACAAACAAATACAAGTGCATTCTATGGGCAACTTGCGCGCATTCAACGTTCAAGGCAGGAAATGGAAGTCCCGTTGATGCAATATCGGCAAACTTTCCTTCATGAATAACAAGTTTATTGGACTATTTTACCGTCTAGTCCGGTTTTTAAAAGCTTTATTCATTATTCTTACTCTCTAGGTACTGGAAACGAAACATAATACGGACAGGAACAAAATCTAGAAACGAGTGTTTCCTATGGAGGTCAACACGAATTTGACTACATTATTTTTAGTGGGTTCACCCACTAAACTGAACGCAAAATTTCAGTCAATTATGGTTTCAGTCAATTATTTCCTTGTTATCTACATAAAACGAATTCTGATTTGTCCAGAGGAAAAGATGTCGTGTTGTTTCGTTTTTTGGTCCAATTTTAAATAGTTGTTCTTTTGTTCGGTGACCTCAGTAATAAGTGCAAAGTAAGGTGTAGTCGAAATATGGTGTAGTGTGGTTCTTCAGAAAGAAAAAAAAAACCGAAAAAGTGCTTTTTCCCAAAACCGACTTGCTGCCAGTTTTCGTGAAGCACTTCTCCACTTCCCCGGTCAAATAGGGCCATTTTTAACGCCTAAATTTATCAAGTCTCCTCAAAAGTTGAACCACAGAACCCACAGGTTGTGATAGATTCTTATGTTTACACAATCTATTAATTGCATGAACCCCAAAACGTTATAATTTAAAAGATTTTGAGGGCCTACAAATTATGATAATCAGCTTGGCCTATTTAGTGTGGTGCGCCCATACGGCGAACTGTATAGCTGATAGCGCCCTCTTTTGAATCAACATGGCCTTCATGCTGATTTAAGCCATTTATTTTGCGAGTTAGATTTGAATAATGTCTGGTACAATGATCTGCTTGATCACAAGTTATCGCTTAAATTTGAATTTCTTGGACTATATCGAGACAAATGCTACGTCACATGATTCGAGAGATCGACACCTTTGCGTAGTTACGTATGAGACGGCAAACACCCACACAAAAACGAACTTGTATGGCACAAACGATACCTGGGTTTGCTCATCTGGAGGTTGCTATATACAAAAGTTTGCCCCGTCCTATTTGACATAGCAGCCATCTCTTTATTCTGAAGAATGCAACATCAAGCGATAACCAGTGACTAAGGAAATCACCAGACTGTATTCAAACCTAACTCGCAAATGGCTTATTACTGTTACTCGCACCGGGGACTCACATATCGGGGAACAACAAAACATTTATCAACGGTCTAGTATCCTCTTCTGATCAAGCCAACAGTTCGGACACAGTCTGTTACTATACCACGAACGAACGTATTAATGAACGGACCAAACAGATACAAATTAAGAATCGTCTTAATGTTCAAAATAAAACTGACATATCCGTTCTAAAGGGATATAAATTTCTCATGTTTATTTGCAAACACACCAAAAAAAACTCAATGAAATAGAAAACTGTACTACACCACCTAGTCCAATTTTATCCCCTTCTTCACTGAAGAGCAATTTACTTTACAATATTTTCCTCCACTTTTTTTTCGGTAGCAAAACTATTTGAAGATTCTGAGAGTCTACATCCGATACACCATTGTAACGTCGTGAGCGAGAAGAAGAAATAGAAAGTCTTTAAGCGACTTGGTGCCAGATCGGTCGGAAGACACTGTAACCGCGAGTAGAATCGAGCTGTGACAGTACATAGATAGTCAGCCTTAGTTACGACGTTGACAGACCAAACAGAGAACATTGTCTACTCAAGTTTACAAAAGTCAATAAGCATGTCTCGACCAAGAAAGAGACATGAAGAACATGTTGACCATCGTCCGCTTAAGAGGAAGTGGGAAGACAGAAATAATGCAGAGGGATTGAGGAAAGTACCCAACGTCAAAAGAGACCACTGGCGTCATGCAGGGAGCACATTTCACCATGGTGTAATAAGCAGGCCACCGGCCACACGTCCAGCTCCTGGCGGCAAAGCAAGCCGGGGCAGTATTACGGGAAGTGAAGTCCGAAACTACAGCAATTTCAAGAAGCGAAAAGCTACAGAAACCTTTGACCGACGGGTTTATTCGCCTGACAGGAATGCAAGGTATATTATTGGTCCAAGACGTCATTGGTTGACAGTAATTCGTAATAGCACGCCCTCTTACAGTATGATTTAACCAAAATGGCCAGTTATCACAACGTCTTGGGTGTGTCCTTCATGATTGGGCTAACTTTGTCTTTGTTTTCTCTTAAGCCTTTCTTAGGGGACAAATCAGCGCGCGATCGCGCGATCAAACAAGTTCCCAATTAATCAAAGGAAAACTTGTCTATATTATTATGGTTCCAGGTACGGTTCGAACCGAGGCTCACGGATTTACGACTCAAAATGTGGAGAAGACACACATTATTATATTTTCAAAGACTAGAGCAGACCTAGAAATAAAGCTTAATTTAATAGAGTATAACGGCATGTCATCTTTTTCTGTATCCATTTATAGGCATGTCAGACAGCCAACTGTGGGATATCGAAGCAAGTTAGAGAGGCCTATCGAACACAAAACGCAGTGCAACACTAATGACAGACCAGGATGTTCAAATTGGGGAACTGATCAAGACAGAAATACCGGAACCAGAAGGAAGGCTGATCAGACACGTAGGTTAAATAATCCACCAACATTAGTAACTAGTTTATCATGTTATGGTAAGAGGGGGTCTTCAAGACAACACAGTGGTTTCAAAGGGTTCAGACGACCGTTTCAGAAAACGCCACCAAAACGAAAAATTCGTGGTTTAAATATACCTTACATGTTACGACTCAACGACGAAGAGGTTGCTGTCAAACTGGCAGGCGAACCCCAATCCCTGGTGAAGACTCTAGACGATAGTGCGATGAGGGATGATACGGTGCCAGTGATACTTCAAATAATGGAAAGGGCTTGCACAGGGAGCACTCACCATCACAACAATCTGAAGTTGGTCATACGAAATGTTGAGAAATCGGTGTTCTTCATAAAGAGGATCATACAGTGGATTAACAAAACAAAGCTCACTGGAGAAACACAGAAAAATGTTCGTAGAATTTGTACCCTTTGCACCGCTATTATTCAACGCTCACCAAATCCCTTGGCGGCCGCTGACCGCGTGTCAGCTGTTGTCACTACGCTGTACATCAACTACCAAAAACGGCTTAAGTCTGATGACAAACCACAGAACGAGGACATGCTGCGCCGGATTGAGAACCTCCATGATGAGTGCAACAGAGTACGAAGTGAGGGGGAGAATTCAGAGAAAGTATTGGCCATTAATCGGTTCAGAGTGATGCCAATCCTTCCCGATATAGCTGATTTCAGAAATGACGAGCTTCCGAGTCTCAAAACTATTTTGAAGGAGGGTGCATACGACAGTGTTGATGCGTACCTAGACACAATTTTTCGGCTGCTCAGGGAGGATTTTATGGCCCCTTTGCGGAACGGGATCACGTCCTTCATCAAAGAAAGGAAAACAAAATACAGCCACAAACGCCTGGACGACGTCCGCGTGTATCGTGGCGTCCACATATTGAATCCTGTATGTGGGTACGATGGTATTTCCTACCGCGTCCAGTTCAGTATTCATGGAAAGAGGACCAATCAGTTAGAAAGAATGAATGTGCTTCGTTACGGATCACTGGTTTGTCTCTCGAGTGATGACTTTGTAAATGGTCTCTTCGGCGTGGTTGCGAACCGAAACTCCGAAGACATCAAGCAAGGAATCATTGATGTCCAGTTTCAGGATCCTTTCACTGATCCATCTATGTATTGCAAGGAGTACGTCATGGTTGAGTCCATAGCTTTCTTTGAAGCCTATCGCCCAGTGCTGGAGGGATTGCAAAAGATCACAGAAGATACCCTGCCTCTGCAAGACTACATCGTCAAGTCATCACGTGACGTCTCGTCTCCCCTCTATCTTGGAATTGCTGCAGACGGGACATATGACCTATCGCCATTATACAAGCATAAATACAAAAGTCATTCACTGCCCACACTTCTGAAAATCCATAATGCCAAGAAGAATCTGTTTTCTGGTCAATGTTCCGATTCAACTTCCCCTTTGAAACGCAACACCTCCCCTTCGAACAGTACAACGTCGCTCTTATCAACACAATGCCTACGAGCACAATCAACATCCAATGAACCAACACCCAATTCTTTAAACAATTCTGAGCTGTGCCAGACATCTCATGCCGAGGGTGATCATGAGTCGCCTGAAAGCAAGACAGGAAGCCTTGAAGATGGCGGAGAAAGAGCTGAAGAAAAAAGCTCTGCATCTGAACTCAAAATAGACGATGGGAATGTTGAAGAAAAGGTTTATTCACCGGTCAGTGAAGACATTGTTTCATGCTGGTCCAATCCCAGAGAGATTGCCGTTTTGAACTTTGCTGACTGGCCAGACGAGAGTATGGTCCATTTGGATGACTCTCAGCTACGAGCTGTACACGCAGCTTTGACGCAAGAGTTAGCCGTCATTCAGGGTCCACCAGGGACAGGGAAAACTTACGTAGGGCTTAAGATAATGGAGATCCTTCTTCGCCCTGTTAATCAAGATGTGTGGTCTGGAGGTGAGTCTGGTCCAATTCTTGTTGTGTGTTACACAAACCACGCTCTGGACCAATTCCTGGAAGGGGTTCTCAAATTCGAGAGAAATATTGTTCGAATTGGCGGCCGTAGCCAGAGTGACAAGCTGATGGAGTACAACCTCAAACAATTAAAAGGGAAGTTTTCAAGGCGTTACAATGAGACAAAGTCTGGCCATTACTCACTGAGAAATGAAGCTAAGTTCACAATCGACACCAAAGTTAACAGGGCGGTTTCATTTCAAACAGTAATACACAGTGCCGAGAATCTTAAGTCCGTCATGAAAGACCAACATGCTGAAGGTTTCTGTACACCACAGAAATTTGTAAACGTAATGTGCGAGTGGCTTGGACTACATGAATGCATACTGCAAACTTACCGTCAAGAAAATGTTCATGATAACAACGGTTCTGCAGACGAAGGTGGTATGGATGAGGATCAAAGAAGCATGTTTGATGACTCTGAGGAAAGTAGGCTGCTGGATGATGAGATAGACGATCGTGCCAGGCAGAAATCACTCACTGAAAAAGCTCTAAGAGTGGCACGTAGAGGCAACACTGACATTCATTTGTTATACAAATGGGCTGTTAGGTCTGAAATGAACGCCCTGGTAAGAATTCTGGAGTCTTTCAAGAAAGAAATGATAAGCAGTGATATGATGAGTACGGATGAAGCAAACCGTGTGCACGATATCTTGAGGCTTTCTAGAAAAGACAGATGGAGACTCTATCGGTATTGGGTAAATGTGTATCGCACAAAATGTCTCGCCGACACTGCTGAAGATACACGCGAGTATGATGAGTGTACCCAAGCAATCAGAGAAATTGACAACGACGAATGGTGTTACCTTTTGAAAATGGTCAAAGTGATCGGTATGACCACCACTGGTGCAGCTAAGAAGCAGTCGATACTACAGCGTGTCGGGGCTCGTATTGTGGTAGTGGAGGAAGCTGCAGAGGTGATGGAAGCCCACGTGGTAGCAGCTCTTAGTAAACAGTGCCAGCATCTGATCCTGATTGGTGATCACCAACAACTGAGGCCAAACCCGGCCGTTTATCGTCTGGCCAAACAATACAATCTGGACATTTCTCTCTTTGAGCGGATGGTCAATAACAACTACCCGTGTCAGACACTTTCAAGACAACATAGAATGCGACCTGAAATATCAGAGATAATGAGGAACCATTTTTACCAAGATATTCAAGATGATGACTCGGTCCAAGGTATGGAAGACATTCGTGGCTTGGTGAAAAACATGTTCTTCATCAACCATGGATTCAGCGAGGATGATGAACAGGATGGGATGAAGAGCCACTCTAGTGAGCACGAGGCGAACATGGTGGTCGCATTATGCAAGTACATCTTGCAACAAGGATATTCTCCATCGCAGATCACAGTCTTAACAACATACAAAGGTCAGCTGTTCTCCATCAAACCGAAATTATTAAATGAAGTAGGATGCGACAAGGTTCGCGTCAGCGTTGTGGATAATTATCAGGGGGAAGAATGTGACATCATCATTCTCTCACTGGTGAGGAGCAATGACGAAGGCCAAATCGGTTTTCTGAAGACATCAAACCGGGTCTGTGTCATGTTATCGAGGGCTAAGATGGGGCTTTATTGCATCGGCAATTTCAACCAGCTTTCAGCGAAGAGTACTCTGTGGAAATCTATCACAGATGAACTGAAGACCAAGAAGCTCCTTGGCGACAGTCTTGTTCTTACTTGTCACCTTCACCCTGATAAAGAAACGCATGTATCATGCGCTGGTGATTTCAAAAAAGCTCCAGAAGGCGGCTGCATGCGTCCCTGTACCTTTCGCCTATCCTGTGGTCATTCGTGTACTAGGCTGTGTCACCCGGACGATTCCAACCATAAACAGTTTAAATGCACCAAAAATTGTGAAAGAATTATTGTCTCCTGTCAAGAAGGTCACAAGTGCCAGAGAAAATGTTTTGAGCAATGCAACAAGTTATGCCCCGTTCCCATGAAAAGGTTGTTGTCTAGGTGTAACCATTTAGTCACAATGAAATGTGCTGATAATCCCGAACTGTTTGAGTGCAAGGAGGAAGTTTTACGCGAAGATCTTCCTTGTGGGCATCAAGAAAAAATGCATTGCTCCCAAGCTCCTGATCAATGCCCGGCAAAATGCAAAGAATTGTTAGCGTGTGGTCATCATTGTACCGGTTGTTGCTCGTCTTGTTTTGGCGGAAGGCTACACGTATCTTGCAGATATAAATGTAGTCGTATTCTTGTGTGTGGCCACGAATGTTCTCAAAAGTGTTCGAGCTACTGCCCACCCTGCGAGAAGAGTTGTGAAAATCGTTGTCATCACAGCAAATGCGGTAAAAAGTGCGGGGAGCCCTGTGCACCTTGTCAAGAACCATGCAGGTGGCGCTGTGCTCACGGGGAAGGATGCAAGAAGAAATGCAGCGAACCTTGCAATCGAGATCCATGCAACAAAGCTTGCAGAAAAAAGATTGCATGTGGCCATAATTGTATTGGTGTCTGTGGAGAGCCCTGCCCTTCCAAATGCCGTGTTTGCGACAAAGACGAAGTCACCGAAATATTGTTCGGTAACGAAGATGAAGATGGTGCCCGATTCGTACAGTTGCAAGATTGCACACATATTATTGAAGTGACTGGTCTAGATCGATGGATGACGCAAATTGACAGCGTTCTTAGCGCCAACGTGGAGGAAGAAGAAGACGGCGAGTTGACTTCGGAAGCTGAGCAATCCACAGTCTCCATTCAACTGAAAGGGTGTCCAAGATGTAAAACGCCTATCCGACGAAGCACGCGATATAATAGAGAGGTTGTCAAGATGCTTTCAGATATCGAAGCGGTCAAAGTTCAAGTTTGGGAAGGTTCAGATAACGCACAACAAATTGCACAAAGCAAATCAGCAATCAAAACTATGTTAATAACAATCAAAAACAACATTAGTATATTTACCTCCGAGTCTGTAGAAAAAGACTTCTCGGTAAAACTTTTTCGAGAGCTACACAGATATACACCGCTGCACCGAATTAACAACCTCCTGAATCAAGCAAAGTTTGCATGTAAACTGATAGAGTTAAAACATAAGCTAACAAAAATGAATGTGGAGGATTCACCGTGGTGCAAGAAGACATTGAAAGATTTACTGAAAGTGGGCACGCGGTTATTTAATTCTTCTAGGCCTTTCAGAGGCACAAATCAAGAGCTCATTGACTTCCCAAATGAACTACACCGTCTCTATCACTGCTGCAACGCGTGCAGCCTTCAAAAACAGATGCATGGGAGAACAGACAACGAACTGTCGAGCGAGTTGGACAGGGTTGGTGAGTTGCTCTTCAAGAACGGGGGCCCGCTGACACCCGGTATAGACAAGGAAGTCACGGAGTTGTTGAAGAAGATTAAGGAGGGAATTGGTGCGTTAGGTATCAGTGAAGAGACAAAGATAATGATCGTAGCGGCAATGGGTCTGAAGAAAGGTCACTGGTACAAGTGCCCTAATGGACACGTTTATGCCATTGGTGAATGCGGTGGCGCTATGCAAGAAGGTCAATGTCCGGAGTGTAAGGCCGATATTGGAGGGACAAGCCACAAGTTGACAAGTGGCAACGCCGTAGCTACTGAGATGGACGGGGCCACGTTTCCGGCCTGGTCAGAGCAAGCTAACATGGATAACTACGATTTACAGCATCTCGGCTTGTAGAACGAGGTTGTCTGAAAACGCGAAGTGTATGGTTTAGGTTTTATGGAATACCGGTTTTAAAGTCCCTGTCACGTGCATACTTTGTTTGAGTTTTTAGCGAGATCGTGTTAATCTGCAGTGTTTTACGACATACACAAACTAACTTGTCTTGATAGCATCAATCAACAAAGTGATTAAAATTAAAGTGTAGGCTTTGTAAATACAAAATAGTAATAACATAGAACCCTGTATATAGTAGTTTATAAATTGAAGAATACAAAACCAAGTACTTGAATCGGTCTCAAAGTCCAACTCCATACGATATTGCAAAGACTTTTGACTCTAAACAAGGGTACCCAGGGTCATCCTACACACACAGGTCACTCGAACCCTAGAGGTTTTAAAGTTTTAAGAATCTGTCGACAAAACTGTAGGTGAATTAATTCGGATCATTTAAGAGCAAAGTCTTCTATTCTCCGTTGGAAATTATGCTGTTCAAATTAACAAACACTTATTGCTTCACAAAGCGTGAAGTTTGAATGCTAATTAATCAATGATTAACTCAAAGCAAAGCAATTAGTATATTAACATTGTATGACTCGTGTTTATGATTCATGAAAGAATAATTACGACTGGGTTTGATTGAACTTAGTTAACCCATTTTCAAAGTTTACTCCTATTAAAGTAAACCTGTTACCAGTACCAATGGGAGATTTTTCTGGACTCTAGGGGACAGCACATTAAAAGGCCATTATGCACATCTTAACATTACACTACAATGCATCTTGTGAAACGGAGTATGCAGTTAAAATACAAATCAAACTTTCGATGCTGTAGTTGACAATGTTACTATTGATGCCAGGTTTTGTAGTTGTGTACCGCAACGCTTAAAAGTCAGAGCGCCATGATGTTTTCCGGTGTTGCTTGCATGGACTCGGATTTCCTTTGAATTCTTTGCGCGCCGATCATGCGCATTCGTGGACATTTCGGAAACGTAATGCTGCTCAAAACTACGTGAATATTGGACATGATGCTGCCACCTGGTATTCCAAAGTTGCTCATCACCTGAGTGATTTTGCCCTCTTTGAATGTGGCTTATGTTAAGGGTGTTGATGGGGCTGCCCATGACGACGGTATCCAGTCGCTTTAGTTTGATGAAATATCACAAATTACTTGCCTGTTGTTTTTATAGAGTAAATTTTTGTGTTATTTGTTAAATTAGGCTCCTATTATACACAAAATACCTAAAAACTAAACTTCAACAATATAAAAACAACAACTACTACTACTACAACACTACTACAACAACAAAAACGTAAGCCGATAATATTATCGTATAAACCCAAGGTATATACGGGAGACGCAGCATGTGTAATATTTTGTTTAGCTAAAAAATAATCACACTACAAGTTAAAACTGTTATAATTAATTATTGTCATTATGTGAAAATAAATTTAATCAGACAAAAATCATAATATGCAATTTGCATAAAAGGCAAATTCCTATCGGTTGTAAATTCAATAGAAAATTAATTGTGACGCTTTAATATATTGACAATAGCTCATTGCAACTTGCATTAAATGAATTTTAAAGTTATTCATATTTACCTTTGCTTTTCATTCATAAGTTCAGATTTTCACATTTTAAGCATTAAAGTAGAATTAGACAAGAAAAATATGTCCAAATATTATTAGTTGCTCTTGTTTGTAAGGACTGCACTATATTGAAACAATATACTTTAAAGGAAAAATGTCAATGTCAATGGTTTTGTTGTTGTTTTATGTAATTAAGTCTGTGTAATGTAATTTCACTTTTAGGCCATGTTACAGGCAGAATCTGGAGAGGGAAAAAAAACTTCACCTTTCAATTTAGACTATGGGGAATTAAAGCAAATCACTGTAAAAAAACAAAAACAATAAATTAAAAAAAAGTGTGATTTGATAGTTGATCGTTTGGTTCCCAAATAGTTGCCTGTAAAAATTGCCTCGTGTGACAAGGAACTTATTATAAATTACTACTAATTTATTACTACTAACACAAAATAGGTATAGTTGCTAAAACTGTAGACGTAAATAATTTTGTCTTAATCGTAAACAAACTTAATTATCAAGCTTCGGACGGCCGCAAACGAGCATTACCCTCCTTTGTGGGCGTGTCGTGGACGAGCGGTAAATTGCACTGGACTCGAGCTCTAGTGTTTCTAATCAGCAGATTAGGGGTTCGAGTCCTGGTTTTTACACTTGTGTCCTATTAATAAACATGTCAATAGAGGACGATGTAGCACAATAAATGACGTCATAGAATATACTTTTCATAGCCTGGGACTCGTTGACGATTCCATTCACAGACACTTAATCCGTTTTAGACACTTGAGATACCAGTATGATTTAGTAGAACTTCCTAATTGGACAGGAAGGACAGGAAGAAAAGGTCAAAGTGGGTTATATTTTTGGAAGAAAGTTTCACATGTCGTGGGTACAAGACGGCACAAAGATATCGACTCTGTGACATGTTGTTTAAGAGATATGATTTTCTTAATTTTACAGCTTCCGGTTTGAAACAGAAGGAAATGTCAAGGTGTGGTCATGTTTTTAAAATAAATTGTCACATGTTCTGTTCGCTACAAGACGGCGAAAAGAATATGACTTAATACCATGTGGTCTAGAAGAAGTTATCTTTTAAGTTGTTTTCTCTGAATTTATGTAATTTGATACCGATGACGTCACGATGACGAAAACATGTTTCCCCTGTTTTAGCTGTTTAATATAACATTTTATCCCAAACCTAAACTTATCTACGGGACGAGATTTTATTTTATTGTCATTTTTGAGATGGGCTAAAAAATAAATACAATACAGGTTAAACATTTTGTATCAAAATAAGTTTTATTGTTCTGTATCCCTATCCAAAAAATAATTATACATGCAGTAGGCATATTCAGCAAATTCATCAAAATAGTATAAATAATAATTAAAAATTGTACAATTTTATCTATAATATTGATAGTAGTTGTCTGCTACTTGCATTTTGTGAATTTTAACATTTTTTATTAATTTTACTTTTTATTTTCATTAGAGATTTCAGATTTTCATAGATTTAAGCAACAAAGTGGATAGGCCTAAGCAGAGCACAAATAGGGAAAATAAGAAATCTTATTTACAATTTAACAATTTCTTAAACTGGGTTGTTGTTTAAGGGATGTAATTAAGGCAGTGTAACGTAGGGTCACCTTTTTTGTTACACGCAGCAACTTTACACACAACCAGTTCCAGGCATCCTCGCGGAAGAAGAACACTTTCTTTAAATTAAATTGTCAATCTTGGGGAAAGTAAAATATACCGTTAAAAAACAACAACTAACAAACAAAACAGCAACAGCAGCAGCAGCACCACCACAAGGGGGTTTCATGCACAACATGGAGTCCAACTTGTAGGTATTGCCTTTGGTGTTTCATTGTTGCCAGTACAAAAGTTGCCTCGTGTTATAAGGATTTTGTTATAAAAACTTGAAAAGGAATAGGCTGTTTTTTTAAAGATTTGTTTTCATTGAAAGTAGTCCTAAATTAAAACAGTATGTGGTGATTATAACTATACTTTTTGTAATCAAAGTGGTAAATCATTAATATCACTACTAATTCATCCTAGCTGATCTTAGATAACTGGAAAATAACTGTTTGCTTAGTTAGTTAGTTTGTACTTACAGGATTGGTTATTTTCAAACAACAATTAAAAAAACAAAACTAAAATGAATATTTGTTGAAAATAAAAATCATACCAGTACCAATCATCCAGAGTTTATGTCTGAAATACTGTAAAATTCCAGGGCTTAATTTCATAGAGCTGCTTGAGCACAAAAAGCAGCTAAGCACAACAAAACTATGCTTACCAGAATAAGGTTACCAGCCAAACTACCATGCCACGTGTAAAATTTGTATCCTGCTGCAGAAAATGGTTAAGCAATTTTCTCTGTTTAAGCAACTCTTGAAATTGGGCCCAGATAGTAGCATTTAAAGACCACCATTACCGCAATCAAAAATAAGCCCGCTATGAGCGAGCCACACAATCACTAACGAAGCTTAATCAGTTTATGTTAGTTTTTTACCATCAAATTTGATTTATATTAGTAGCACGGGCCCGATATTTTAAAAAAACTGCTTAAGCATAAAATGTAGATAAGCACAATCAAGTTATGCTTACCAGAATAAGATTACCAGCCAAAATACCTTGTTACACGTACAAACTGTGACTGGTATCCAGCTTATTTTTGCTAAGCAGTAAATGTTTAAGCAATATTTTGCAGCTTAAGCAGCTCTATGCAATTGAGCCGTGGTGTGTTGGAAAGTAGGCCTAATAGGATTGGATTTAATTTCCCCTTCAAAAAAACTCTTCTTTTTTTTCACATTAAAAAATTTAATAGATGTAAATTTTGTATTTGTTTTATTTTTATTTTTTTAAAGACCACTGAGGGTAAACATTTTAGGCTCAAAAAGAAAATGGGAGAAAAAACAAAAAACAAAAACAACGTTAGAATAGTTTGCCTTACTGTGTACACTTATTGTGCCTAGTTTTCATCTTAGTAATTTTAGCTAATTGCGATTAAGATTAATTGGGTTGAGGGAAACTCAGGCCATGGGCCAATTAAGATGATAAGCACACACACAAATATTTACACAAAAAAATTACTTATAGCAATGACAAATCTTGTTTAACTGAAACTTGGCCTAATTACCATATTGTACATTCCTCAGCAGAAAGATATTGCTGAGCATCATTTTCATGTAAATAGACACTAGGATGGATAGAGTATTGAAACGGGAGGGGGGGGGGTGCACAGCCAAAACAGAGCAGGACAAAATGGAGTGCAGTAAACAACCAATGTCTAAAAAACAATTCAATTAATGCAAAAAGCTTTGTCAGAGGAAACATTATTGGGACTGTTCTTCCCAATTCACCTGACTCATGGTCACAGTAATCTTGGGTGCGCCTTTTTTGAGTCAATGTCCCTTCTGTGTTACGCGGTGTAGTGCACATTTCAGGCGGCGCGGCGTTTACACGCTAATAAGTGTGGATTTTCATGTGAAATTGCTGCAGGGGGTCAATAGGCAGTATATTGACCCTTAAAGTGCGTTTATAGAGCCGATTCCCATTTTAATCCGCTTTCGAAATCTAGTAGCTGATATATCAAAGATAACATGCAAGTACTTACTGTTGATTTTAAGAATTTAAAAAAGCCACAAAAAAACACGTTTTTGAAAAGCCCGCGCGTCGCGAATCTGAAAAGGCCGAGGTGACGATTTATGCTACGTGACGTCATAAGCAGGAAAACAACGACTGACTATGTCTAATACCCAGACTCATCAAGCACACCCAGGGGACGTGTTGTATGACTCGAGTCCAGGACTCGGACTCGAGTCCGTCTCGAGTCACAATTTCGATGACTCGGACTTGACTCGAGTCATGTCTGCAAAAGACTCGGACTCGGACTCGGACTCGACTATCATGACTCGGACTTGTCCCCGAGGACTCGTGACTCGAGTCACGTATTTTCACAAACAATACTTTTTTAAATATTAAAAACAATTCCGATGATCCGATCGTCATTCTCGGAGTGCACATGGAGTTAACGTCTAGCACAATAAATAAGTACACTGTCGTATGGTGTTGCAAGTAATAGTGTTCGTGATTATTGTGTAGATGGCCATCTACGTACGTACAGCGCGTGTATGTTCGATTCGTATGTTCAATACGCATAATAACATGGGATGCACGACACCAGTATTATGCTGGTATTCTGTCAACGTTAACACCATAGCCACTGCTTGTGCTTGATGCATATTACCAGGGAAATGGCATGGGGGATGTCTGGTACCTGTAAAACACAGCCTGCATATTGCACTGTGATGGCTGTGTGTTGTTTGCACCAGTTTCTACACATGGTCGACACACACACACACACACGACGTCAAGTTTGGTCACGTCACTAGTAAAAAGTACAACATTTTTTTAATCATGGCATCTGCCGTTCCGCTCCGTATTGTTTCTTTTGGTTATACCAACTTTAACAAAAACTTTAACAGAACTTTTGTTTAAAATAAATGTGTTTTATTTTGTCATTTCCAATTCTTATTTTACGACATTTGGTTTGCAATCAATATTTAAACAAGTGACTTGTGACTCGGACTCGGACCAAGTGACTCGTGACTCGGACTCGGACCAAGTGACTCGGGACTCAGACTCGACCCAAGTGACTTGAGACTCGGACTCGGACTCGACACAGGTGACTCGACTACAACACTGAGCACACCACGCTAGCACAATTGTACGCATTCACTCGCTGATGGTGATAGTTCTTTCGATAGTTCACAAGAAGCTAGCCCTATTAGGACTCTTCCTCTGTGTAGTACACAGATACAGAGTCCTAACTATTAGGTACCATTTCTGGGGCGGACAATTTTCACAGCTTCATAACTCAAATCTTACCTGCAAGAAGCCACTAATTTCACAAGATTCACATTCCAGGGCGGCATACCTTTCGCTGCGGTGAATTTTGGACATCATATATTTCTCATTAATCCGTCATTTTCGTGAAATAATGCAGCTCCCAACGCTTAACAATTCTGCCAACTTTTAATAAAGAAAACCAAGACGCCGGCGTTTGCGTATGTTTGCATGGGTGCAGATTACGCATACAGCACAGAGGAAGAGTCCTATATAGGGCTAGTCCACTATGGTCGATGTTCTCTGTGCGTTAACGGTTGGTAATAAGTTACCAGCGTAGCGCGCAGCATACCATTACCAGCTCAAAAATTTTCAACGGCGGCCATTTTGTTAACGGAAGACGAGGATTCTGAAAACGGTGAGAATTTATCACTTTTTGCAACTTTTGTTTTGCAGAGTGGATTTTCTGGACCCGCGCCGAGCTCACTGTGAGAACAAAGAACACATAGAGCCTAATTTTGGTGAGATCCGGTTTGGGAAAATAACTGTAGGTGCAGAAACGTGAAGGGGAAAAAGTTTCAAATAAGATTTTGTACATGTCACTCTATGAGGGTAATGGAGACGATAGCGGAATGAACCTCATATAGTTCAGGAGTACTCCATGTCAGTGTTTTCATTGCAATGCAGCGCAGCCCAAAATTCTGAAATAGACGATACATTCTAAAATAATTGGTGTTCAATGTAAGGCACGGTACAACATTCTATACTGCACTGGGTGAGTGCATGATCCACCACTCACCAGTCCACCACTTCATACAAACAACTCACTTCAGATCAGATTACTGTCCTGTGCATGTAGTGGTGTCAGTGGTACAATGTACACAGAGTCAGACCGGTCCCACAGACCAAATGGAAGAATTTTATGTCAACTAATTTGCTCACCTGAATAACATGCCTCATGAATTTGAAAACATCTTTGGTGCATATTGGTGGATGACCGAATGGAACCCTTCAACCAAGGATATCTGCATGGATATGGATGGCGATAACATTTTGACGTCTTCCTGGTCCATGTACGATCATCTGTTGTTTACAAACAGAATCCATGCACCGCGGTAATCCATGCTCGCTGTGTCGCAACATCTTTGGTAAAAGTCAACCAAAATACTTCGGGGTTCTTCGCCTTATTGTGAGTACATCCACCCACGACACACGATACTGGCATTTTGTACCATCAACACTTAATTTTGATCGCCAAATCTTACAATATAAAAACTCAAATCGAACATTAAAAGCAGGAGGAATGATACGAATCGAGTGCGGTTTGTGTCGAGTAAACTCCGAAACAGTACAGTCAGACAGCATAGCTAAGTTACTTCCGCGTCACGTGATTTCGTTGTTGTCCTGCTTGTGACGTTTTCGGGGTCACGCGCATATCATTATCATAATGTGTACGTTTTCGTAATGGCTCGGGGCGAGTTAAAATAATGCTGGGTTCGTCAGTTCTTTTACGGTGTAAAACAAACAGATAACTTTAAGGTAATATTTTATTTAGAATCAGTAGAACTTGTTTTATAATATAGTTATACTTCTTTCCCACTTCACTTTGACGCTATAAACACACTTTAAAGACGTGGAATGCACCTCCGCATAATGCGCGCCTACCCTTTCCACCATTTTCAATTTCTTTGTGTACAATTTGGATCCCCAAAAAAGCGACAGGATAGACGCGTTTACGTGCGCTGCGCATCGTGCAAGGGGGCAAGTGCGCGCTCCAGATATAATTCAAAACTAAATATTAAAAGTAAAGCAGTTGTTCAAAATAAATAAAAAATGAAATTGCACCAAATAATCTATTAACCTGTTTACCTTTTTGCTTGAATTAACATAAAACTGCTTTGAAATGAATAGGCCCTAAGTGTATTTTACTTGCAGGCTTATTACTAGACCCAGTAATTTAAAAATTAAAAAAAAATTAAAAAAGGAGTACAGTACGAAAGCCCATTAGCGCCACGAAAAAATAAAAATCAAATCCGTTATAACGGATTCGAATCCGTTATAACGGATTCGCAATCCCTTATTACGGATTCGCAATCCGTTATTACGGATTCGCAATCCGTTATTACGGATTCGCAATCCGTTATTACGGATTCGCAATCCGTTATTACGGATTCACTCGAGGATCCCTCGATGGCGCTATTTGCGTTGGACAGTAATGGTTTTTACTGCCTAACTTTTATTAGGCCCAATTAAAGGACGTACGTGATTTCAATAATCAATCTATTATTTGTTTTACAGTAACTGCAAATCGAGTTATTGAACCACTACAGCAAAATATTGAACTAATTAGTTAAAGTGCAAATTTACAAATATACAGTCCAAACCGTTGAAAAAGTTTTAATAACTTTGTGTCTTTACGGAAAAACCACGTGGTTCAAGAAAGGCCGGACCTATCCCACTATTCTATCAAAAGCGTTTGTTATGAAATTAATTGAAATGAATATGGTCGAAAGATGTTTAAAAAGTAGAATATAATAATCCACACAAAAATGCCTCGAAATTGTGTGGTTTTTCATTTAATAATAATAATAATAATAATGGAAATTTATAATGCGCCGGTATCCATCAAAAAGATGCTCATGGCGCAGCGAGACACATTAAAAATCTAATATCACAATCATGGAGTTTTAGTCAGTTAATGAGATTTCATCAAATGTGTTTTAAGTGATGTTTTAAAAGTTGCAAGTGATGGCGATAGCTTGATGTGTTCCGGTAACTTGTTCCACAAGGTTGAAGCTGCTGAGGCAAAGGACCTTTCACCCCACGATCTCTTGAAATGAACTTTCGCTAGAAGGAGTTTGTTGTTGGATCTCATGAATTCACGATTTGAATGATGCCGTTGGACTAGGTCGGAAAGATATGATGGTAGCCTGCCTGTAGTGGAGCGGTAAACATACATTAAAATTTTGAAGCATATCCTGTCCTTGATAGGTAGCCAATGCAGTTTCCTTAAGACTGGAGTGATGTGTTGACTTCTTTTAGTCTTAGTGACAATCCTAGCAGCTATGTTCTGAAGACGAGACAGACGATTCAACTGATTTTCCGGTAGTGAGTAAAGTAGTGAGTTTCCCATATCAAGGCGGCTGGTGACGTAGGCGTGGATGAGCTTTTCTGTTGCGTCCTGGGTGAGGTATTTCCTGATGAGCCCGATGTTGCGTAAATGCATTGACGAAATCCTACACATTGAAGATATGTGTGCTTTGTGTGACATCGTGGAGTCAAAAATGGCTCCCAGATTCCGTACTTCAGATGATGCGGGGACATGAGAAACTCCTATACGGATATGTCCAATGTTAATTTTGCTGCGATGTTGTTTTGAGCCAAATATGATAAATTCAGATTTATCATCATTCAGCTTCAAAAAGTTAGCTGACATCCAGTCGCGGATTTCATCAATGCACTGCTCCACTTGATGAATGGCCAGTTCCGCTTTCTTTTGGTCGGGATCAAAGGAAACGTAGATTTGCGTGTCATCAGCGTAAAAGTGGTAATGGAGGCTGTGCTTGCGGATGATGTTTCCAAGAGGACCAGTGTAGAGTGAGAACAAAACTGGTCCAAGGACGGATCCTTGGGGAACACCTGATGTTAGGGTCGTTTGGCTTGAAACTTTGTCTTGAATTTGTACTCGTTGCGAACGGTTGGTGAGGTAGGACTGGAACCATTTTAATGCCATACCATCTATACCAAGTTGCTGAAGTCGTTGTAGTAGTATGTGGTGATCAACAGTGTCAAAAGCGGATGATAAATCAAGAAGAACAAGTGCAACGAGCTTTCCATTATCCATGGCAGTCAAGATGTCATTCTGAACTCTAACCAATGCAGTTTCAACGCTGTGATTTGCTCGATATGCAGACTGACATTTGTCAAGAAGACTGCGTTTATGAAGAAAAGAGGACACTCTGGCAAGCACAACACGTTCAAGCAATTTGGAAACAAATGGGAGGTTGGAGACTGGGCGGTAATTCTTCAATGTCTCTGGATCGAGGTTGGATTTCTTAAGCAGCGGTCGCACAATGGCTGACTTGAGTGATGAAGGGACAATTCCCGATGCAAGTGATTGGTTCAAAATGTGAGTTAAAAATGGTGCAAGTGTGTCAGCACATTTCTTGAGCAGGTCAGTCGGAATCGGGTCGAGGCAACAGGTCTTGGGAGGAGAATGAAGTAGTATCTTCTTAATCTCGTAAGAAGATGCTGGCTCAAATAAAGTTAACTCTGTGGATGGAATTGCGGAGCTCAGAAATTCTTCTTTAGTTGATGCAGTGCTAGGGAAAGTGTCACGTATATGTTGAATCTTCTGAGTAAAGAAGTCGGAAAATCTGCCAGCAAGGTCGTCGGCAGATTTCATTGAAGGAAGCTTAGATGGTTTTTTGCGGTGTAGAAGTTGGTCAGTGACTCGAAACAGCTGCTTTTGATCTGATGAGTTGGTGATGAGTGTTGAAAAATGTTGCTTTTTCCTATCGCGGATGAGGTAATTAACAAGGTTCCGTTGCTTGCAGTAAAGCTGACGATCAATTTCAAGTCGAGATTTACGCCATTTTTGTTCTAATCTCCGTCTTTCATGTTTAGCGTCAGTGATGTCTTGGCTATACCAAGGGGTGTTTGGACGTAAGCGAATAGTGCGCTTTTTAGCAGGGGCATGGTCGTCAAGTAGAGATGATAGAACGATATTGTAGTTATCCACGTTGTCTGAGATGGTAGTACTATCCGAAATGGGGAATATATGGGAGTTACCGATGCTAGCACTGAAGGAATTGATGTCAATACTGCCAAGATTTCTGGTGGTAACAGTCTTGGTCGGAACACGTGGCTTCTGGAGAGAGAGCTTACAGATTATTGCATTGTGGTCCGAGATTCCCTCTTGAATGGAAATACCGGAGACTGGTGAATCATCGCTGGCTCGTGTTATTAATAAATCAAGGGTATGTCCGTCTTTATGTGTAGAACGCGTAATATGCTGACGAAGATTGTTAGAGGATAATAAATCTAACACCGTCCGCCATTTTGAGTCAAAAATTTGACTCCACAAAATGGCGGACCGTGTTAGTTCACGAAATATAAGAAAAACCACACAATTATTTGTGTGGATCATTATATTCTACTTTTATAACATCTTTCCAACCATATTATTCATTTCAATTCAATTCATAACAAACGCTTTTGATAGGATAGTGGGATAGGTCCGGCCTTTCTTAAACCACGTGTTTTTTTCCGTAAAGACACAAAGTTATTAAAATTTCAAAGGTTAGGACTGTGTATTTGTAAACATGCACTTCAACTTAGTTCAATATCTTGCTGTAGTGGTTCATTATTAAGTGTACAATGGTTGCGGTGATTTGCAGTTACTTTAAAAAAAAATAATAATAAAACATGATTATTGAAATCACGTACGTCCTTTGGGCCTAATAAAAGTTAGGCAGGATAAACCATTACTGTCCAACGCAAATAGCGCCATCAAGGGATCCTCGAGTGAATCCGTAATAACGGATTGCGAATCCGTAATAACGGATTGCTAATCCGTAATAACGGATTGCGAATCCGTAATAACGGATTGCTAATCCGTAATAACGGATTGCGAATCCGTAATAACGGATTGCTAATCCGTAATAACGGATTGCTAATCCGTAATAACGGATTGCTAATCCGTAATAACGGATTGCGAATCCGTAATAACGGATTGCGAATCCGTAATAACGGATTGCGAATCCGTTATAACGGATTCGAATCCGTAATAACGGATTTGATTTTTATTTTTTCGTGGCGCTAATGGGCTTTCGTAGTACAGCGCCCCAGTTACTGGGTCTATGCATGTACATGAAATTAAGATATATTTAATACTTTTATGCAGCAAAGGCTGCATGAAAAAAATGTATGTGCAAGTTGTGGCTGAAGGAGTAAAAAATTAAGAGAACAGATGACGATTAAAACTTCACAAAGGTGTAGTGAAATTATGAATAGAAAAATTTGAAATTATTCATAATTTTCACTCAAGTCTGATTCAAATGTTCAACAGACGTCGAAAGTATCAACACTTTTACATGACAAAACTTTCTAGACAAAACATTCAACTGTATGTGGAAAATTTACATGAACGAAATGGCAAGAACTAAAACAACGTTGAAAAAGTTCAATTTGTGAATACCACAACCCTGTAAACGAAATAGAAAGCCCCAACCCCCCCCCTCCAAAAAAACAAACAAATGATACAAAAACAAACAAACAAACAAACAAACAAACAAACATCTAAAAGTGAGCCTGCAAAAATTTAAGAATGGCAGGCCTTTATCAAAAAAACTAAGTTTCGGGCACTGTGTAATCGATAAAGAAAATATCAAATAATAAACCACAAGGGGAAACTGACTGGGTAAAGAAAATGTCATATGACAATATAACAATGTACTTTCCCATTCAATTAAAAGTTTACAACAATAGAGCACAAACAGATTTCTTGGTAATTAAGTCTTCAAGACCGCATTCATATTGACTATCATCCTTTTTCTTGTCTAGTTTTTACTTTAAGATTAACATGTACACATGCATGTACATGTACATCACTCTACGTCTAAATTATGCAATATTTTAGAAAGGGCATGTATACATGCCGCAAATAAATCTGTTTTTATTTATTTGAAGGAATTCAAGAATCAAACATTATTTATTAACTCAACGAAATCAACTTTGGTATCTGCTCAAAACATTATCGATCTATCCCCCAAAGACCAATACTGTGAGATATTCTTCTCACTTTCCCCTCACACAGCTGCACTTTAGAACTCCCTACCTTCGTCTTGCTTTCCACAATCTTACAATCTATTCCAGTTTAAGATGAATGTAAACAGATATCTTCTCTCTCTTCAACTATTCTCCAATTTCCTTGTAGTCCACCTGGTGTGACATTCGGGACTTGCGTTTGCCGATTTCTTAATAAAGACATTTTGTTTTCGACAGCAGAGCTGCTTTGAAAGCACAACACAATAGCCAAGTACACAAAAACCTTGTTTAGCAGTTAAACACAATTACCAGCCAAAAAGAAACTATGTATTGCGTTCTCTTTGTGACTGGTTCCCCGCTTATTTTATCCTCAACAGAAGCAAGGGCGTCGATCGCTACTGAAAAGTAGGGGGGACGGGCGAGCAAGTCTTGACAAAATACATCTTACATTATTTGCACCCCACACCATTACTTTTACATTTAATTTCTGTGTTACACTTTTTGTTCCCTATTTTTTGTTTGACCAGGAGGCGAGTTACAGGGGGTGATAATTTTAACAATAACATCATCCGAAATGGTGTTTGGGCCTGGGTTTCCCTTATGTAAAACCGAGGTTCTACCAAATACAAACATGCTCCGGGAGTCCGGCGTTTATCGTGTGTCAGCTTGAAGTTCTTCGAAAAAAACAAAATACTGCTTCTTCGACAAATCTTGTCATGGCCCAAACTGCTCCTATTTATTTTAATGGATTTTACTACATTTTGTGCATTGTGCGATGGTAAAAAAATGTAACACATTTCCACGTGCGCGCACACACAGACATCCTTTGTACCGTACATGTACATTATAGCATTACAAACGACGCATAACTTGAATGCTAACAAGGTATGTAAGCGGGATTTTGGCGTTCATGTCTTGGACGAAACTTGTCGTCTATAGTCTGTATTAGAAACGAAAATAGACCCAAAATACCATTCTGCGCGTGGTCCATCAGAACAAAAGATGAAAATGAAGAAAACATTTCACCGTTTGTTCGCTATACTTTTATTTGAACAAAAATTGAAATGAAATATTAAATCTAGAAAATGGTGTAGGCCTATATTTTTATATGTTGTTGCATATGAACAGTCAATCAAAAAGTGGGGGGGACATCTGATATGCTGTCCCCCAGTCTAAAAAGTGGGGGGACATGTCCCCCCGTCCCCCACCCATCGACGCCCTTGAACAGAAGCAATTTAAGTAGAACAGCTCTCAGCTAAGGTTTGCGGTAGCACCATGTGTAAATCTCTTTTGAGTAGTGTTGGTTATGAAAAGAACCAGTTGTTGATACTCAACGTTTCAATCAGCATGCTCTAATCGTCTTTATTTTATTTTTGTCTCCCGAAGACGATCAGCGCATACTGATCGCAACATCAACAACCGGTTCTTTTCAGAACCAACACTACTCAAAAGAGATTTACACATGGTGCTACCGCAAACCTTACCTGATTATACTCCCACCATGCAAAGTTTCAAATCCTACTTTAGTACAGCTCTGTAAGTAGAACATTCTGCTTACGACGCTTCATCAAAAGAAATTATAGAATTGTAAAACTTCATTCTGTATTATGTCCAATAAAAATTCACCTTGCATGATTGGAAATTGGTTATTCTAATAAACCACCCCAGCTGTAACTATGTAACAGACTTAAAAACATAGTTACGTTGTTAACTCTGTGATTTTACCTGAGTCATTCTGCACTCATGTGACCGTGATGATGTCAGAGCGGGAACTGAGTGATTCTTCGTCTGCTTCTTGTCCGGACTCTGGATGTGAATCAGACCTCGTTGTGACTCTGACCGTCGCCTGACTACGGCTCTCCGTGATAGGTGGTAACGATGCACTGTGTGGTGACGATGCACTGTGTGGTGACGATGCACTGTGTGGTGACGATGCACTGTGTGGTGACGATGCACTGTGTCGTGACATTACTCTACACAAACAAAAAGCAGGTAATAATAATAAAACTTGGTTTTTATACAGCACATTATTACACCCTCGGGCGTATCAAAATGCTTGTTGTTTCTTTTTTCAACAGGATAAGTAGAGCTAAGTTTTGAATTATGAGACCCATTTATGAAGCAATTTCTAATAGTTTACAAAGATCTGTGGCACATTCAGCAGCCACTGCTAGAAACACCAGGGTGAACCTCTTTTCCTTGCGATAAGAGTACTGGGTTCTTCTCATGCCTTACACAACACACAGGACTTTGGGCTTATGTCCCATCTGAAAGACAAAGCAATAGTTGTCAAGAACCGGGACTCGAACCCACACTCTACTGATCAGAAACACCAGAGCTCGAGTCCTATGGGCTTGACTGCTCGGCCACAGTTAAAAAAAGTTACAAGATCAAAAGGTTGTTCATCAACTATAACGTGTCTAAACAATTGCCTTCCGGTCTTCTACATTGAGTCAACAAAGTCCTAAATATAGAAAATCTCATCGTAAGGGAAGATATTCCTGATGTACATAATTATAATCATGATACCAAAATGAAAAAAGTTCTAAATTTATAGTGCACCACATCTGTCATAAAATAACACTCCTAACGCAGAATGATCAAATCATGGCGTGTCAGGACCGAGCGGTTAAGAGCACTGGACTCAAGCTCTGGTGTCTCTGATCAGCAAAGTGTGGGTTGGAGTCGTGGCACTTGTGTCCTTGACAAAGATGCTATACCATAATTGCTTTGTCCTTCAGATGGGACATTAAGCCGCAAGTCTCATGAACTAGGATTGGTAGTGCAGGTAAAAGAACCCAAACCACTTATGGTGGAAGAGTAGGGGTTAATCTCGATGTTGATGTTTCTGGTTCACATAGCAAGCACCCTTGTTTACAGGTTTCCTCAGGCTTGCGAGCTACAGTGATTAAGTTCACTTATGAGGCATCCTTGGTTTATAAAACAATAACAACAATAAAATCAGGTGAGGATTGTTCAAGCCGAAGAAACTGCAACATTTTGAAAGAGACACTTGAGGCCAAGTGGGGCATATTGCTTCCAGACTATGCCATGGGGAAAGCTCTTTCACTAGTGTTAAGTGAACTAACTTGGTAGTCTAACGGCATTACACAATACACGGCTTAATTACTAATCCAGAGGACAAATTGTGGTTGAGTTTAGCAAGACTCAAAGAGCGCTAGGAATGGACCCCGAACCAACACTCAGACCATAGAGGTTCCAACTCTGATGTCTACCTCCATGCTCTCTGACGGCATCAGAACTTAGGTCCAACATGTACATCCCTCACACAAAACACTCTTCATCACTATCAAATGACTCAATTCCATCCTTATTTAATAGGGGTTTTGTAAATACAGAACAAAGAAATAAGCTTAGTGTTGAAGGCAGGATACACTTTTGGTCATTCTCAAAGACCAGTATTCTCACTTGGTGTATCCCAACATAAGCATAAAATAACAAACCTGTGAAAATTTGGGCTCAATTGGTCATTGAATTTGCAAGAAAACAATGAAAGAAAAAACACCCTTGTTGCGTAGAATAGTGTGCTTTCAGATGACTGCCTGAAGCCTTTCTCAGATTAAAGTTCAAATGATGGGGTGAAAAACTACCTATTCCTCTAAAACTACATTACTTCAAAGTGTGTTGTTTCCAACAATGTTATATAATATCAAAAGCTCTCCGGTGCTCTTTACCAAGTTAGATTTGATGGTCATTAATTTTTTCGAGTAATTACCAAAGGTATAGAATCTCTTTAAGGGAAAAAAAGATTCACTTCAATTGAGAAACTCCAACATGTAACAGTGCATAGGTTTGAGAGCTAGGATCTAAAACAATGTGATGATGTCGTACCTGCTACTATGATCTTCAGACTGGGCTAGCGACATAGACTGATCTGCCTCTGATTGCGAACGAATGTCGCCCTCTATTGTTGAGCTTTCACCAGACACTGGAGTTGACGAGGTGTCTGTATTTGTGACGTGAATACTTCTGAGTGGTGTCAAAACATAAGGAAAGAACGGGAGAAACGAATACAAAGTTACATTAGTTTAGTAAATTAATTAGATGATTTTAGGTTGAACAAAGAAAAATTTACTAGAGCGGGACTTGAACCAACGACCTCCAGATTAACGTAACAGCGCTCTATAACTGAGCTATCTAGCCCTAGGTGTATTATTTAAATTAATTAGAGTTACAGTAAACAAAATTCAAGTCATTCAAATGAATCTAGCTAAGTCTCTCAAATAACGTATTAATTAGAAAGGCATGGGAGAGTGAGTTAAAGAACAAAAAAGAAATTAGTCTAAGTTCATCGTAATGCTGTTAATGATTCTTCCTACCCTAAAACAAAATTCAGACCCCCTACATTAATGAACTACATGGTAATTGAAAACAGGATCAGATATATCACATGCACAGACAGGATTGGGAGTAAAGCAAAACTGGAATAACATTAAGCTGACTGATATTTTAAAGCAAACAATATCACTGAGTTATTGCAAAAACAGTGGATAACGAGAACCTTGTTGCCAACACAGTTTTTGGTAAACGCAATAAGGTGGTGCTTTTGTTAGATATTCCTGAGTGTAATACACAAAACCAACAGATTGAGTTACAACCTTCGCAAGCTTTGACAGTTACCTCAGAAATTCAGGGCAAACCCTGTAAGTGGATAGCGGTGACTGGAAGTGCAATTCTACAGCAGGGCTCACCCTTAACCAGGCATGATATTTGGTTCTTATATAGTGCTTTATCACACCCCAAGGGGCGTATCAAAGCGCTGAGTATTTTTTCATACAAGGTATGTTGAGCTACCTTTTTGAAGTATGAGACAGTTTTCCTTTATAGCACCATGTAGTGGTTTACAAGGTGCTGTGGTGTAATATGCTGCCGGTCAAACCAGGAACACCAGGGCGAACCCCTTCTCTTTACGATAAGTGCACTGGGTTCTTTTACGTGCATTACACAGCACACAGGACCTAGAGCTTTACGTCCCATCAGAAGGACGCAGCAATAATGGGAATAAGTGTCTTGCTTAAGGACACAAGTGTCACGACCGGGACTCAAACCCACACCCTGCTGATCAGAAACACCAGAGCTTGAGTCCGGTGTTCTTATCCGCTCGGCCATGACACGCCACTACTGCTGCAGTCATAACTCACTCATTCAGTAGATGTTGGTTGAGGAGTGCAATATGCTGATGAGCTTCCTCAAGCTCAGCGTTCAACAGGGAAATCCTCTTGTCTCGTTCGGCCAACTCTTTGCGGAGATTGTATACCGTTTCATCCAGAGACTCGCAGAGAGCCTGTCCTCGTACAAAACAAAACAAAATCATGAATCAAACTTGGACAACAAATGAAAAGTGGTACTGAAAGAGTTACAAGAACACAGCAGAAAGTACTGCTAGCTGTAATTGAAAAACAACAAAAGCTTAAAGTGCCCATCATGCGTTTAAAGTATTCTGAGTTAAATTACCATGGAAGTACGCACAATTTGATAGAAGTCTTTTCAAGTTCTCATACCATAAAAAGATGTCTGTCTGATTAACTGTATCTGGTTTTGTAACATTCCGATGACCCATTAGTCTCACGGCCGATTAATCTGAGACTTAGATGTGCTGTAGGACTTAAGTGCTGCTTAAAGAACGGTTACAATATTTACTTTATCGTTCAAGAATTGATGCCCCATTTGTGTGACAGCTATTTGCTCTGACGTTGGAACCTGAGTTGTACAACTAATGGGTCGTTGGACTTAATAAGGGGTGTCGGAATAATGGGTCATTGGACTTATGAACCTGATTAAAGAAACCAATCATAACTGAGTCGTTCAAGTTATTGAAATGATCTAATGGTTTCCATGATGTAAGGTCAGGGGTCGTGAAAACCGGGTAAAGCCAATCAGACAGACATCTTGTTCCCGTATGAAAACACCTTGAGTATTTCAAAATGAAACAGCTTTCTGTGATAATTTTAGCTTGGCAGCTTGGAAACATCATGGTCACTCTAACTAAGCCTCTATGCATAATAAAAAATCTAGTTGTAGGGTTTGAACATTTCAACAACAACAACAAAACAAGCCTCCCAACAAAAAAACAATTGAAAAACAACATTAAAGAGTTTCAAAAGGATGGGTATTCAGTGGCTAGTGCTGATCATCAATGGGCCCTCGTTTAAATCCAAAAACAACATTAAGCACAAGGTAAATATAGTGCATTCCTACAATAATAAACTAAACATTTACTCAACTTGACAGCATAAAAAAACACTTCCAAAATATTATTCAAACAAACATACAAGACTTGAGTAGAACTGAAGAGTGGGAAAACAAGCATAAAAACACAATGAAAGTAAAACACAAACTCTCAAGAGCAGGAACAGTGAACTAAAACAGGGAAATAGATTTCCAATGCATTGTGTAATTGCGACAAGCCATGGCAAAACCAGGCATTTCCTGGTATTAATGTCCAAACCTTGTTTATTCGCTCAGCGAACAGAAGTGATAGAGCTTTTCAATAGCATTGTGTAATTAGGGCCTGCAAGGCAAGTCATGTTTTTCCTCAGCTTTATAAAAGGTTTTGAGACATCTTGATACATCGATACTTTCGTTAAGGTTTTCTTCACTTGTAACGCCATTTCATTATGTCCGAGTAGTGACTGATTTTGATGTGTGTCGCCACATGTCCTTGAAAAAGAAACTCTTAGTTTTATCGGTATTTCACAGGATTGGTGAAAACTTGGGTTAGATCCGATGTGTGAGAAAATAGAGAAAAAACATGCACAATTTTCAGCATGTAAACACATTGTTAAAGGTATCATGTACATGTACTACATGTACATGTACTACATGTACATGTAGTACATGTACATGTACTACATGTACATGTACTACATGTACAAGCAGGATAAGGATAACATTTTGGTTGTAACAACTAAATTTGAAATCAACTGTTGCATATATATTTTTTTTGGGGGGGGGTTCAGATTCAGTTTTCTCAAATATGACTACATTTCAGAGGAAATTATTTGACAGAAAAAAATGGTTCAAGTAGCTGAAGTTCATTATCAGAAAGCTTTCAGACCAAAATTAAACAATGAGTTTTTTATCCTTACCAATCCTGTATAATGCCTATAAGATTTGAGGTTTTTCTACACGGGCCAATGTGGAAGCGAGGTGGGAGAGGGGGTGATGTGGGATGGAAGGGGGAGGGGGTAATGTGGGGTAAGAGAGGGGGGCTGTGGTGAGGATGTATGAGAGAAGACACTCACCCTGCTTTCTTCCAGATTATCATGAGGACCTGGTGGGTCATCGAGGCACAGAAACTCCCTTGCAGGTCCACTACAGAGGAGATAATCACAAACAAAAGTCAGAATCAGTTTGAAACCCTAAAGCAGTCACAGGTGTTTGTCAGGTACTAAACTTAATTTGATATGTGTACACACAGCGAACAAGTGAAAGCTACATTTACATACTGTTCAGATATTTTTAATTTAAAAACAAAGTACAGAAATTCCAATTGATTATCACAAAAAAAGCTTAATATTAGGCTTTGTCCGATTAGGCAGCTACAGTTATGGCTAGAAACTCAGAGCCATTAGTCTCCTGACTCCCAGTCTACCCCGTGACAGTACAAAAACAGCAGGACAAGCTCTCATTTGAACTCAGTAGTCTGCTGATTCCCAATCTACTCTGCGACAGTAAATAAACGGCAGGACAAGCTCTCATTTGAACTCAGTAGTCTGCTGATTCCCAATCTACTCTGCGACAGTAAATAAACGGCAGGACGTGTTCTCATTTGAACTCTTTAGTCTGCTAATTCCCAATCTACTCTGCGATTAAATAAACAGCAGGACAAGTTCTTATCTGAACTCATTTTGTATGCTGATTCCCAATCTACTTTGCAGCCGCAGATCTTGACAAGTTTTTATCTGATTTTGGTGGTCTCCCTCTTCACAATCTACATAAATAGCTGCACAGTTCTACACAGCAACGAAGATATTAATAATAATAATAATAATGGCTTCTTATATAGCGCTCATATCCGTCACTCAGTGACGCTCAAGGCGCTTCAACAGTCAGTATTTTTCCTGCAAGGTATATATGTGGAGCTACTTTTTGAAGTTTGAGACCTATTCCTTTACATAACACCATGTAATGGTTTACAAGGTGCTGTGGCGCAATATGCAGCCGATCAAACCAGGAACACCGGGGCGAACCCCTTCTCTTAACGATAACTGCACTGGGTTCTTTTACGTGCATTACACAACACACGGGACCAACGGCTTTACGTCCCATCCGAAGGACGAAGCAATAATGGTTAATTGTCTTGCTTAAGGACACAAGTGTCACGACCGGGGCTCGAACCCACACTCTGCTGAGCAGAAACACCAGAGCTTGAGTCCGGTGCTCTTATCCGCTCGGCCACAACACCTCACATATTATTACATGGTGCTACTGCATAACAGATATTACTCTCCCCCCCAAAAACAGTTCTTTCCTTTAAAACCACTAAACTTCCACTCAGTCAGTCAGTAATAATCGATACGTTTTTGTGGAAAGTCAAACATTGAAATCAAGAGAATGAAATGAAATCTTCACAAATTGACACTCTACTCTTTTGTCCTATTTTGAACTCCTTACCTCAGTACAACTTCTTTATGGCCGATGATATTGTCGATGAAAGCTTGCAAACCGAGCTGTCTGTCCTCCAGAAAGTTCTGGTCAAAGTTGCTGCCGAACCATCTCTTGGGCGGCAGAGAAAGGCGAAATATTGGGAAAATTTCCCTCAACTGAAGAGAAAGCGGAAGAAGAAAAAGGTTTTGTGGCGATGCTGTACTTTACTGATTCTTGACAGTATCAAAATGCAAGTGATTTGAGAATCCCTATTAACCCAGCAACCCCCCCCCCCTCCTTTCCCTTTGTGTCTTTTGCTACAAATCTTCCTGAATATAATAACAACAATACCAGAGTCTTAGTGCGCATACATAAATATGTAGTGATATCTATCACTAAGGTACTCGAAGCACAAGAGAAACAGTTAAAGACAAGTTTTTGACATTTTTGAATTGATTTTATGTAACACCTTATAGAGGTTTTAAAAGGTGTTGTGGCCCATTGAACAGCCACTGCCAGAAACACTGGGGGAACCAGAAGCGATAATGGTTTTGTGTCTTGCTTTAGGACACAAGTGTCAAGATTCAGACTCGAACTGTCACTCTGCCAATCAGAAACACCTTGCCATTGACTGCTCGGCCACAACACGCCACCTACTGAAAACAAAACACCCTCACACTTGCAAGGTTTTAGACTCTGGTAACATTCGCATGCCTGGCAAAATGATCAGTGTACTGTTGTTTGGCCCTGAAGTAAAAGTACTCTCCTACAAACTCAAACAACCCCCTGGACGGGAACTTTTTGGACAAAAACAGTTTAACCCTCCAACTCTTTGCACCATTTTTCAGCAAGTTGACACAAACCATTTGATACCATTCAACTGCAGGGATTGTGAACAGTGGCGTAACTGTACAAAAAACTAACTTTGGACATGTGTGTACTACTGTCTCCAAGACACATTCAACGCATGAAATTGCTGACTGGCATTGAATGGTCAGACAGTATGGGGGTTGACTGTGTACTGTGTAGATCCATTCACCGCATGTTATCATTGCAGGTTGGCATAGTGAATACATGCTTCATTCAAAACCACAATGGATGATGCGAACATTTCAGAAAGTAAGGTTGACGACTGTGTACTGTGTAGCTTGCATTCACAATGTAGGCTAGCACAGTTATTATTCAAAAGAATATTGGTTGATACTGAATGGTCAGACAGTAGGTAGGCTCACACTGTACAGTGTAGATGTACTTACCACATGATACTATACATGTTTAGACCATGCAAGTCTCGCGTGTATTCAAACATATTTGAGACCACTTTAATCCCAGGAACATTGCTTATAACGCATGAAAGAAACAAACTCGCGCACTTTAACGGGTCCCAACGTTCGAATAAGCGCGAGAGCAAGCACAGTCTTTTGCAGGCCATCCTCATGGGGTAAATCTATCATTCAAAACCACAGCGGGTGCATTGAAAGGACAGGCAGTGGAGGTATTCAAGTGATCAACATATAAAAACATCAGTCATGTCAGTACCATGCAGTTGTCTATTAATAACTACTGCACCCAGAAGGCGAGAGAGATACAATTTATTTAATAGTCAGAGTTCACAAAAGTATGTTTACCTTGTCATTGACTCTCACAAAGTCTGTATACCTGCGGAAGATTAGCCAATTATCTCTGTCAGATCTCCGTACATGTATTTTAAAAACCTGTTTTGAAATAAAAAGAGAAAATGGAAATATAAATATTATACATCTTTACTGATGTACTCAAGTTTAACAGTTCAGGGGGGGGGGGGGGGGGGGGGGATGTCCACTCGCTGAAACTGAGGACTTTATAAATAGGGATCAATGCATTTTGACAGAGCGAGGACATCTTTGTGTGTCGTGGCCGAGTGGTCTAGTTCACCAGACCTAAGCTCTGGTGTTGTCAGCAGCAGAGTGTGGGTTCAAATCCCGGTCATGACACTTTGTGCTCTTGAGCAAGGCACTTAACAATAATTGCTTCGTAAAATGTTAGGAAGGTTGTGCGTTCTGCTGGACCAGCCAGGCTCCTAGTGGTCGATACCCATACCTACATCCTTACGGGCTGTGAAGGGGGTAACCCTGTTTCAGCCCCAGGAGTAGGACTAGGTGGCAAGGTGTCCCTGGTGAAAATTGATTGGGGTCGATAGCCCAAATTAGTTAAGTGTAGCCCTCACCTTGAAGTGGCCGTCTGTGGCCTTAAGATGTTAGGTGATGTCTTAAAATATAAAAAAAGGGGGAAAATAAAATCCTGTTTTGCTTTCGTGTAAACAACCAATGGCAGCGTCCTCAGTTTACAGGGTAGACTGGACAAACAGGTGTGCTGGTCTGTGTTTTGAATCTACTCAGTGACCAAAAAGACGAGTTGCCAATATCCTGGTGATTTGTAATGTGACATCACACTTTGGTTGAGATTAATCTTACCTCTTTGTGAAATGGGCTGTAAGTGTTCAAGCAGGTTTTTATGTCATTAGAGTGTCAACTTTTCCCCAGAATGTCCGTCAAAAATTTGACTAGTGTTTGAGAGGGCAAAAAACTGCATAAAATTAAAACTATTTGTAAACCACTTTATAGAGAACCCACCGTAAATTTTGCTCTTTGCTCCATGATTTCATAACCAACGATTGGCGCTCGTAGTCTCTGCTCTTCTGTCTCCTCAACAGTGACACTCACACACGTTCCTACCCCTAGGCTGTTATGTCTTGTGGCTCCTTCCCTTATCCCATCGACAGGCCCCCCTGAAGCCCCCTGTAGCCTGGAAGGAAGATTCTTAGGCCTGGGTGGTGCACTTGATCCTGTGGTCATTAAGGCACTGCTCTCTGGTATACAGTCTATCTCATCTCCAGACGAGGATTTGGATTGTAAACTCCTTGTGGATGAAGAAGTGGATAAACTTTTTATAGTGGACATGGTGGAGTTCAGACAAGCAGGAGGTGATCGAGCTTCAAGAGCCGTTTCCATCATGGGTGACGTCACGTCGATTTGATGAGGATCAAAACTGTCTTCCATTCTTCCAAAGTCGTTCTAAATATTGACAGGACTCTGAATTACAGAAAGGGAAGAACATTAAAATTCAGGTTAAAATTAGGGATCTCGTTGGCTCAGTGGTTTCTTTCCCTGCCTTTCACCTCTATGGACCCCGGTTCGACTCCCACCTCAGACCGGAGCCTTTCGTATGAATTGGGTTTAATAATATCGGCTTTTATATAGCGCAACTCCAAAGAATGATCATTGCGCTTCACACACTATTACCCCTGATCACTGGGCCATTTATTTCATTCCTGAAACCATCTCAGCTCCCTGGGGAGTAGACAGCCTGTGCTGCCAAAGCGCACTACATGTAAGCTAAATCATTCACAAGAACCACCTCTGCCCTCACTCACAGGTACCCATTTTACCCCTGGGTGAAGAGAAGCAATTATAGTTAAGTGTCTTGCTCAAGGACACAAGTGTCATGACCGGGATTCAAACCCACACCCTGATGACTCAGCCACCAGAACTTGAGTCCGATGCACTTAACCGCTCGACCGAGACACGGTTTCAGTCCCTAGGGTGCCTGGGTTTTCCCCCCAATCAGGTTTTCCTCCCACATCTAAAATTGACAATTTTTTACGTTTCCTAGTCATGCTGTTATTGGCACTAATTGTGCTGATTGGATGTGTATTAAATAAAACACTACTGCCTGATATAGTGGTATAATTCCTGGAATTACCCGGAGGCCATGGCTTCTGTTGCCCTGGTCTTGACCTTGTAGCCCCTTCAAAAGTTTCCCACAGACTTTAAAATTTTCCAATGAAAGTACTCTTTGCAACATGAAATTTTGTTAATGCTTTGTCCTCTTAAAGTTTTAACCCACCAAAATTATGAACCTAAAAGCATCCATAAAGATGGAATTAAGCATACTACAAAATTGTTTAGTCTGAAATTCCCCTGTCAGTTAAAAGTCAATAAAAGAATGTTGAAGTGGCCGAGTGGTCTAGCGCACCGAATTCAAGTTGTGGTGGCCGAGTCATCACAATGTGGCTTTGAATCTACTTCTAGAAACTATAAGGCTCCCCCGTGAGCCTTAATAGTGGTCAAAATGGTCGTTGATAAATCAACATTTTCTGGTCTTTTTAGCCAACAAAAAAGGCCTCACAATAAGCATTGTGAATGTGTGTACATGAGTGTTGGGAAAAGTTTTAGGTGTGTAGTAAATTAAAATAGTACAAAGGAAACTGAAGTTATTGCTGGCTAAAGACCAGAAAATGTTTATTTATCAATGACCATTTTGAAAACATATAGCGTTACGGAGGCCCAAAATGTTAGACCCCAATATGCCGCCATGGCTCACAGTCACTAGGGTTGGGGAGCCTTAGTTTCTAGAAGTAGGTTTGAATCTCAGTCCCGGCACTTCTTATCAGCTTGTGACTGTCCTTGAGCAAGAGTAGACACTCAACTTATATACAATTGCTCCTCAGGCTCAGCATTCATATCCTGTTTTATAGATTCTGCCAAGTGAAGTAGCAAAGTTGACGTAGATGTTGAAAAACATTACCTGTACTACTGTTACTGTAGTGTACTGTGTAGTGTAGAGTAGAAAGTAACAAAGACTAAAAAATAAATGATATTTAATGATAACTTATAATTGCTACATAAGCAACTGTAACTCAAAGGCAACAAAGGACAACTCGTTACTATTATTGCTTATTTATTTAGTTATTTTTTTATGAGGGGTAATGCAGAAGTTGAAAATCAAAAACACAATGCAATCATTGTAATTGTAAATTAGTGACACAATAGATACAGTGAGTTTATAACTGAGTTACAAATACAACGTCGTCAGTCATGTGACGCGAGTCGATAATGCGCAGATTGCAATACTAAAGCCTAACAAACACAAAGAATGTGGATACTCACGAGCTGTGAGGAACATAAACGTTCAAGTAGTACATTTATACCACATTTGACGAATGTGACCCAACTTGGTCGACAAAATCAGCGGCTTTTTTACGAGCCGAACTCTTCCTGTGTTGACGAACGAGACCGATCACATGCACTTTTTGTGATACAAAAATAAATGTCGCCCTCTATTGACAGATTGTTGGCCAACCACAACAAACACACTATCCCCAGGCGGCGTTTTCGAAACGGCTGCCTGACTGAGCCCCCGGATTAGGCACCGTCCGCCGATTTGAAGGATTCCTTGCGGGGGGGGGGGGGGGGGGGTTGCGATTCCCTGGTTCTCGGGGTTATGATCCCACAGACGATACACTAGTACGTACGAGATTTAATTGTTGGCTGTTTTATAAAAGGAAAAGAATACCTTTGGTTTTTGGAACCGTTCGAATGTTTTAATTCAAACGAGTTGTCCTTTGTTGCCTTTGAGTTACAGTTGCTTATGTAGCAATTATAAGTTATCATTAAATATCATTTATTTTTTAGTCTTTGTTACTTTCTACTCTACACTACACAGTACACTACAGTAGTACAGGTAATGTTTTTCAACATCTACGTCAACTTTGCTACTTCACTTGGCAGAATCTATAAAACAGGATATGAATGCTGAGCCTGAGGAGCAATTGTATATAAGTTGAGTGTCTACTCTTGCTCAAGGACAGTCACAAGCTGATAAGAAGTGCCGGGACTGAGATTCAAACCTACTTCTAGAAACTAAGGCTCCCCAACCCTAGTGAGCCATGCATATTGGGGTCTAACATTTTGGGCCTCCGTAACGCTATATGTTTTCAAAATGGTCATTGATAAATAAACATGTTTCCCCCTGTACATTGAAGTAACTAAATATATGTTAAAGTACTGGTTTAAATTAAGTGAAAGACCTGTCGATTCTATTCTATATAATTCATTTGAAGCTGATTTGAATTTAGGTCTTAAACGAAAGCCGTCTTTATTTCTTAAACTAAGGAATTCTTTCGATGCAGTCAATTGGAATGCCCCGGTAAGCATCTCGGGCCTTCAAAACCAACGGAATGTTGTAGATTTATTTGTCAAGCAATTACGTAAGGTTTTTATTGATAACTGGTATGTTAGATTGCATAATGATGTCAGGAACAAACCCAACCAGAGAAACAAATTAAGGACATACCGCACTTTTAAAACAAACTTTGAGCTTGAGTTGTATCTACGTTCTGTAAATAATTCCTTACATCGAACCCGCCTTTCCCGGTTTAGATGTTCTGCACACAAGCTTTCTATAGAAATTGGAAGGTATGTAGGAATCGAATATGAACAGCGAATTTGCCCTCATTGCAATTTGGAGGTTGAATCTGAGATCCATTTTTTACTCAATTGTCCATTATACAGTGCTCTTAGAGAACAAATGCTTAACTTTGTGAGTGGAAAAAATGCACCTTTTCAGTTGTTTACTAACAGTGAAAAATTTGTATTTCTTATGAGTTCAACAGATGAATCTATTGTTAATTGTGTTGCCAAATTCGTCTTTTTATTTATGAACTTAAAAGAAAAACATAATGTCTGATCGCTCGTGTTGACCTTATTGCTCTCCTGCCAATGTATATTTAAATAAATCAGGTTTAAAATGTTGATGTAACCCTCCCCGGGGTTAAGGGGTGTGTTCCAAGTTGGAATAAAAAAAATAAAAAATAAAAATAAATAAAAATATTATAATAAAAATATCCCCTGCAAATTTTATTTCAAAAGGTTGCGTTTTTGAGATACTGCCGAAAATCCGGAGCGAATATGTCCCCGCAGGAAGATACAATTCCTAACAAGAATGCACAATTGAGAAACGTTTCTGCAGAATTACAATAAGTTGACGGTCATCCTTCATAGTAATCGTCAACATTAAATAACTCACCGAAACACGCACACAGACAAGTATAGGCCAAATACATATACCCTGTTTTGTATGAAACCAATACTCATAAAAGAAACTCCTACTGAAGATAGTAACTGTTTCCCATGAAAATTCATATTGTGTACTTACTGTACAAGCCAAAAAAAAATTTTGGGGGACAAATTTTACATATGTACCCGTCGACTTCAAAGTTAGTTACTGTAAATCCTAATGAATATTCAAACAAAATTTGAAAGAAATTAACGTAATTTTACTGTACGTAACTAACCAATATTCATAGACTGTATTCATTAAACCAGAAAATGTTTGCCGTATTGAAATGACCCAGCTGTGCGCCGCGTGCAAGTTCACGGTGCCGCGCGCTGATTGGCTAATCTCATTTTGTTTACGTTAAATGTTACATTAAAACCGTTCGATATTTCGCGCAAGTCACCGACTCAGTGATCGTTAAATATTCATTACTTCCCAAATCGCTGCGTGCTGTAATACACCGATCCATTAAGCCACGCCCATTTCTCATTGACCAATCACAACCGCGAAATCTGATCACCATTTGAGCCGTTTGGTGATCTTTGCACTAATGGTGATCGGGTTTCGCATCTGTGATTGGTCAACTCGTAAGGAGGCGGGGCTTAATGGATCGATCTATTGGCTAATAAATGACATGACAGCTTATTAAAGTTTGTCACTCGGCCTGTGCGTACGACGCTTCTCAGATTCCAATTTTCGGGCATAGTACTACCGTATGATACGAAAATTGAGATCTTTTGATATAAGCACGTCACATAATTACTACTTCGAAGTGAAATGAACTAACGAAGCTGCTTGGCTTCTAAAATACGTTTTCATTGCCAATAATTTTAAAAGTGATTACCAAAGTATACAAATTCCCTTTAATCTGATCGCGCTGCCTCCCCGGGTCTATGAAATTCAACATCTAGGTCGACTCGACCAACACTCAGGGTATGACCTTCAGGATACCCTAGTTACTCAGGATACAAAACGCTTGACGAGGCTGGTAATTGTGTCTACATCCTTTCATGTAAACTTGTTTTCCCAGAAAGCTAATTTTAGTAGGAACAGTCCATACTGAGTGTGTCATGAATCCTGAGATCTAAATCAATATTAAGCAAATGTGACTTGAAATCATTTCAACCCCTAATTATAAATACAGGATAAAAACCTTCAATGATTTTATTATCATTTTATTTTCCAGTATAAAATCTGGACGTTTACCGCCCCCCACACCGCGCCCAACCTCCCTCTACGGTGTTCAGTTTTGTCATCTAGGTGACCCCACCCTCCTCTTTTTTTAAGGCGGTGAATTGTTTGTTTGTTCTTGCCACTTAAAAAACCCAAACAATAAGGGAAACAAAATTAGCGTCCAAAAAAGCAGCTACCTTTAAAAAAAAAAAAAAGTGCCCCTGATGAAAAATTAAAGAAAAATAAGTATAGACCATGTTATTATTATTATTATTATTATTATCTTTGTTTACAGAGTAGTGACCTTGTACATTCTAATGCATTTTCTGACAGGCAAGATACTACACAGGCCATATGGGAAAATTTACATTTTGTGTCACAATGTTTACATAAATTCAAGAGTTACAAAAGCAACAGCTGTACAGCTTTTGAGATGTCCCCCTTTCTTCTTATCAAAAGTTGAGAAAAACCAGACAGTGCAATCTCCATAAAACATAAGATTGATTGTATTCTTCCATTGAGATGTGTACAAACTGTGCCTGCAGGAAGTCCAGGGTCTGTGGCTCTTTTGTAAACGTGTGATGTCACAGGTCACAGTGTCTATAGGTGTCCATTTTAGAACACCATACCCCTTCCCCGACCCCCAACCCGTCCCTTTTTGTACACGCAGTTTCTAGTGTTGTTTTATTTATTTGTTTAAGCAAGTCTACCCAAATCAAGATTTTTTAAATCGCTCTTTATAAAAGTAAACAAAGAAGAAGACAAACTTGTAAAAGAAACACACAAGCTGTGAATGTATGAACTATTGCTGTAGAATGGAAAGAAACATGCACCATAGGCAAGGAGCTCCAAACACACGCAGTACGTAGAAACAGCTGTACGGAATGGCTTTTTGTTCTACATCTCAGCAAAGTGGGAGTGTTTGAAATAACGGTTACATAACTACTTATTCATCAGCAGAAATGATTCACATGCAAATAACACGAACAATGTGTCTAAGCATTGATTTACCTATAGTGGCACTATGTTACCGTAACCTGCATAAAAGCTATAACTGCTAATCTGCTATTATAAGGGTTTGTAAGGATTGGGGTTTCGACATTGAAATGCAAATAAGGAGTTTTGCGGGGCTTTCAAAGCACCAAATGGGTAAAAGTCTACATTGGCTTTTTCAGCAAACTAGACTGCCGGTGGCTGGAGGCTGCATGACCGTACACCTTCAGCTCCAGCATGGGATTTGGACGCCGCAATTTTTGATGAAATTTACAGGTAAATTTATCATGTTTCTTACCTTAGCCAAGTACATTAAGATGTTGTCAATTAGTTGGACTTTGAGAAGCATGCAATATTGATACATCTACTTTTCTAAATGATTTAAGAAGGTTCATAATTTTCAAGCTTTGGCCAGAACAGAAGGATTCGTCTTTTACTCAAAGCTGCAGAAAATTCAAAGCAAATTCAATGTTCGAGCCCTTCTTTAGTATAATATCGCTAGTTCCACGGATGTCAGCTCTAGTTAGACACTACATATAATTTTAATGGACTACATAAAGTTGTGCACACGAGTGACTGGGGGGGGGGGGGGGGGGGGGGGGGCTTTGTATAATTATTGTCGACCCCGGTCAGAGGCCAATCTCACATTAATTCCTCGAGGATAACATAGGCCTATTGCTCTCTAATCAATCATTGACATAAAACCGATAATAAATCAATCGTATCTAAATACAGCAAATAATAATTGAACAGGTTACTTTTGGTTATTCACAAAGTACAGCATACTTGTTCCACTTCGAATACAATTTCTGAGAAGTTCCTTTGACAACTGATACTACTTCCCGCCAATTATGCTTTTTTTTCTTTTTTTGAAAAGCTACGATACAAGGGAGTTTGTCGTTCAGTTTCCTTTTAATGTGAAACAAACTTTGGGCTATAAAAGGCATTTTTATGAAACGATAATGGTTGGAAAGAAGTTTTAAATATCCATAGAAATGGTGTGGTTTTCAACTTCTTGAACTAACATGGTCTGCCATTTTGTACAAACCAAATTTTTGAATCCACAAAGTGCATTAGGAACAACACCGTGTCGTCAGCAAATTGGGATATCTGACATTCCACACCACATTATCACAATTACCTGAACATTCTGATTTCTATTGTCTACAACCTCGCTCAAAAGGAAACGACTCTGAAAGAAAGAAATTGACCAAAACTGAAGTAGCTTCTTTAAAAAAAATATATATAGCCTACAAAAATGAAACAAAAAACAATCTTTTTCTAAATCCTTGTAAATAAAATCATGAGAAAACGAAGGAAAAGCCCCTTTTAAATCAAAAGTTAAAAACCTGTATAGTTTGAGATAAAGCAAATTACACATTGTACAGATTGTTTGCCAACTTTTTATTTTTGCAATAATATAATACAGGCAGAAGCAATTTAAGTGTTTACAAAGATACACAAACGCACATTTAATAAAAACTTGGTGATGTTTTGTCTCTCTTCGGCATTTTAAATTGAGTTCAGCATTAATCTCTCAAAAAGAATACTTTTCAAATGTCTTAGCTTCTGAAAAAAATGTCACCATTGTATGTCAATGTACAACTATCATCATTAACAAAACGGCTAATACATTAGTTTGCAAATATGTTTTTCCAAATTAAAACATTCTAGTCTCTGACCTGAATTATGCCACAATCCATTGTTTTCTTACGCAATTGGCCGGATTAAGCAATTGGCCGGATTAAGTCAGCCTGATTTGTTATTTAGAACCTCAACTGCATCGAGATCCCCATCATCCGCTTTGTTATGTAAAACAGACATTGGTCCTCTAAATCACTCTCAGCTTTACGCGCTTGTTTCTTTTTACAGGCAGCAAAAGAAATAGTTCTTGTACGGTTTTTCAAAAGAAGTTTTTCGAGAGAAAAAAAAAGCTGGTCATTGATTGTAAACTGAATATTTCTGGGGTGAACACTCAGTGGATGGTATGCGTATATTCTTTCACATCCTCCTGAATGGTACTTTTAACTATAGCCAACAGCCAAACACCTAGCGTTGTTGTATTATTACCAACCTGGAAGTTCAAACAAGTTTAAAACTTAACAGTTTTTTAAAACTAATCTCAATGTCAGGGTAAGAAATAAGATATGACGTCACATTGAGGTCATCAGTTTTCAAACTAGGCTTTATCAAAGTTTCTTATTATAAAATTGCAAATCTTTAGAACCACCTTAGGTATACCAATATTTTTGACATGTCTTCACCGAAAACTTTGCTTTGTCTAAGACTCATTTATCATGTTTTTTGTTTTTTTAACAGGTCAAACAATATTGTTAAAGTCCTTCTGCTGACTAGCTGGTGTGAACCTAGACGGGGGAACTGAAGACAAGCAAGGTGTTTAGAGGTAGGCGGTACCAGCTGGTGAACAGCTCCCGTCTTTCAGCATAGCACCACCAAAGACTGCGTGGCTGAAGATCGATGGATTATGTGGTATGTGGACGAACTTGGGAGGTCGCCAATGGACCAAGGTAGGGGCAATTTGCTGTATCCGACCGTCCACTTTTTAAGTAAAGCCCTTTGCATCGAAAGTCCAACTGAAGTTGAACCAAAAAGTGGTTAACAACTAGTTTTTTGTGTCAAATATTATCATTTTATTAGTCAATCCTCAAAAAAACGAAAACAAACGGGAAACAATTCAATTGTCCGAGAGACTTCAATCAGCCCGTTCAGCTGTTTGAATGTTTTCATCCCAATGCATCTATTTTAAAAAATCCCTGTGGTCAAATAGTGTAAAAAAAAAGGGGGAAAACAAATAGGCCCTACATTAAATATTGGCCATTTTACAAACAAGTAATATGGGAATATTAATGGAAAAATAAAGGAGGTCGGATACCCCAAATTTGTCAAATTGGAGAAACACAAGACAACGAGAAATATAAGAAGACTGCAAAAGGTAACCGAAGATCTAACCCGTTCTCTTGCAGAGTCCCTTACCCCATTGTACAAACCCCCCTCCCCACTACAAGATGTTCCACGACCTTGTTGATGTTGTCCCTAACTTGTAGAGTTTTCAAGGTGACGTCACACTGTCTCGGCTATTCTTGATATGCATGTTGGTCGAAGCCAGTGATGCTTCTCAATATTAGAAGACTAGTCCTTCTGGAATTTTCTGTCGGGTTTGAACTTCAAGTCGCCAGTTGTCATGTTTAAATAATTGCATTGAATTTGTAATTCAAACGTAGTTCTTTAAAACAGATAAGTGCTAAGCACCACTTCTGCTTGCTTAATAATTTAAATTATTTTATTGAGAAGATTAAATAAAGAGTAAGTAAGCAAAAGTACAAAATGTTTGAATTTCTCAATTTATTTCAAAAAACCCACCACCCCTATGTTCTGAGAGTAATCTCAATTAACCTGCATTCATAGTTCTACCCAATCTGCAATCATTTGATGATCAATGTTTGATTTAGGACGAGTGTTAAATAAGTAATTTAGACATGCTAAATTAATATTTACACAATCCTAATATCGGCATTACATCAAATTGTGAATGCAGCTAATTTTAAAATTAAAAATTATAAATGATAAATGAAACAAAGCCCCTAAATTGTAATACAAAGGACAACACTCTTGCACTCATCCCCCCCCCCCCCCCCCCCCCCCCCAAAGTAGCAAACTGCAAATCTAGTTTGTACTAGTCGGGTATTTTCCCCAAACTACATTTGTTAGCGCTGCGGTAAAAGACCTGTTTAAGGGTTTAGGGATGCAGACACTTAAGCAAAACAAAAAAAATACATCAAAATAAATAAATAATGGAGGCGGAGAAAGGATAAGGATTTGTGTTATCCTTGAGGAAGCTGAAAGAGCAGAAATGGGAAAGATGACGACACGGATGCCAAGGTTTGTATAAATGGTAAGAACAGCGTTGGCCTAGACATAAGACTAACTCACCCCTTTTTGCAGGTTCGAAGATTTCGTAAGGTTCAAGTCTGAACTTGAGTAGACGATGAGTCTTCCTTTGATGTCCTTGATGCATGACCTGCGGTCAGTGATGTAAATGTAGTCGGGTCTTTGCAGCAGAGGTTTAGGCAACAGGTAAAGTATTTGGGTAAGTGTAAAAGAAAAATAACAATTTCCTTCACAGCTTCTAACGATTCCCTCCGCAGGACTTTGCAGCAGAGGTTTAGGCAACAGGTAAAGTATCTGGGTAAGTGTAAAAGAAAAATAACAATTTCCTCCACAGCTTCTAACGATTCCCTCCTCAGGACTTTGCAGCAGAGGTTTAGGCAACAGGTAAAGTATCTGGGTAAGTGTAAAAGAAAAATAACAATTTCCTCCACAGCTTCTAACGATTCCCTCCTCAGGACTTTGCAGCAGAGGTTTAGGCAACAGGTAAAGTATCTGGGTAAGTGTAAAAGAAAAATAACCCTTTCCTCCACAGCTTCTAACGATTCCCTCCGCAGGATTTAATCATATTTGTTTTTTTGTTTTCCAGTCCGTAACCTGTTCTTTCTAACGCGAATGTGATGGCAGAACATTGTACATTGGTGGCAACTCTGGGACGCCGTAGATGGTGACAAAGTGTAACTTCAAGTTAAACCTCACTTCATGACTTGTTGTGACCACCAAATGATAACTTCTTCAAAAAATAATTCATCTTATTTTCTTGTTTTATTTTAGCAGGTTCGTTGGAAATAAAGCCATGATGAGGAGACGATGACATAATTATTCTCCCTTTGATGTCCCCGTCGATCAACCCGAGGTCATCGAGGTCAATCGATCAAGTTTGCAACAAAAGTTAAGTAACTTGTCTATCAACAGGTAAAGTATCGGGGTAAGTTTGAAAGAAAAATAACCCTTTTCCTTCGCAGCTTCTAACTTTTCCCACAGGCTTTTCACATTTTCTTCTTCTTTTTCCACAGTCTGCAAACATATTTTGTGCGTTGCTGACATTTCTGTGCACCGTAGATGGTGACAGTTTGGTAACAGGTATCAAGATAATATTATTTTTAAACCAGTTTGACTTCATTTAACCACAAAAGGCTAACCTTTCTAGAAAATGTTTTTCCTATAAGCAGATTATGAAGTCCATGAACGAGTCTATTTACTTGCATCTTCATCCGGGCCATCCAACCATCAGGGACTAGGGTCAAGCGACAGATGTGGTAACGTATTGAGTTACTAAAGTTAGGTACACTCTATTTTTGGGGGGCAAAATGAACAATAAAATGAAATTTTCAGATTTTGTTTCGCGATCCTCCAAACTTCATGGTTGAGTAATTGTTCCATTGAGTTGTTTCTTTACGCGAATAAACTTTAAACACTCTGCGGTCAAATTTTACCCAGAATCCGGGCAATTGGGAGCCTGCCCAACTTCCTGGTCTGGCTAAACTGTCAATGGGATTTTAACTAAAAGTCTGTGTCAGTTGGACCAATTTCTGGGTCATTGACCTAGAAATTTGTCATGCCAGCCCACGGGACCCGGAATCTAGGTTAATTCTAACCCGGGAGTGTTTATAGTTTATCCATGTAAAGAAACAACTTACTCAATGGAAGAAGAGTTACTCAACCATGACGTTTGGAGGATCGCGAAACAAAATATGAAAATTTCATTTTATTGTTCATTTTGCAAAAAACTGATATCAGCTGATATCAAACAGTAATTTTTGAATCTCCCAAAGGAATTTTATTTCGCACTACCATCAAAAAAAAAATACAGGGCAATTCATAAAGAATTGATGACAAATAAGCTGTCTAAACACGGCTTATTTCCATCGAGGTCCCAAAAAGGAAAATGACATACACAAACAGAACAAATTGCACAGGAAATAGCTAAAAATGATAATTCAAAATAAACCATTTAAACCTAGATTTCTACTTAGACCTTGATGATCCACTGCCTTTTTAAATTGATATAACGGTTATTAGAACATGGATGCTATTAGGAAGTAAATTCCATTCAGGGGGGGGGGGGGGGTGTTGCACTCTGTCCCTTTTACTCTTTAATATTAAAATTGGTGGAACTACCCCTAGCAGAATAATAATGCATATCTGAAATCTTTCTGAATTTTTAACGGAGGTAGTCTGGTGCAAGTTCATGAACAATAATGTATAACCATGGCTTCGATTGAGTTGTGTATTATATGATCATAAACGCTTAAAACAAATAGTTGTTTTTTCCATCAGCTCAGCAGTCTTGTGCAGTGATGACTACGGCCGGAGCTGTTTGGGTGTGCATCGCTGGAGTAAACGGGCACATGAAGTCAACGACAGAGCGCATGGTAAGTTTGAAATTTGTCAAACTTCTTCAACGGATTTCATCCCCAAAATTTGAATTGAGATAAAAAAGTTTGTTCCAAATACACATTTGAAGGTTTGAGATCGTCAAATTTTGAAATACTATAAACAAGGAAGATCCACCACTCTGAAACCTTTATTTAAAATGAGGTCAACATTCTGAGAAAAAAAACCAGCATACAGACACGCGCACACACTCGAAGTATAATATGCAAATGTCAGAGGTGTAGTGTGTGCATTTTTAGTTTGAAGAACTAACAGGAGTTGTGCTAGACAGTTTTCTCGCTCATGAATATTCATCGAGAAAATTCATATCAGTATTAAGACGATACTAAGTTTACAAAAATACTTTTACGATTAAAAAAATTATTTATTTTCTTCTGCAATTTAGACCCTTTCGTGGTGAGGCCAAACAACTCTTTTTGGACCGTGCAACCAGCTGAAGGACTGCGTCAAGTCTAGCCAGATGATTCCAACAAGTTCACGCCCCCATGTGAGCTGGCCATGATGGTGCCCAACTGACTGTATGAAGACACTCGAACAGAGCTCCATCTTAGTTTAAAGTTTAGTAGTTTTATCATTTCCCCGATTCCATACAAATCCAATTATTGCAAATCAGCATCTACATCACTTGACCGGTCAAAATGTATACACCTTGTTTGATGCCAAGCTAAACTGGTTGGGAAATCATGGAATTCATGGGAAATCAAAATCACCACATTCTGATTTGCAGTACCCTTAGGATTTTGATGGATTCGGAGTAGTTAAAAATATAGCTTTAAAGTTGGTACAGCTTTGCTAAAATACGTTAATGCATATAATGTGTTGGAATTGTGAAAGCGCAAAATAGACAGAATGCATGTTCTAGCAGTCATGCTCGAGCGGAACCCATTGCAACATCAACGCGAACCCTCACCACGGTCACATCACCATAACATTGCCATATCACCTGGGCAATTTACAGACAAACAGTTCCAGGCAGTCTCCTCATTCACACCTTAGTTTTCTCATAATTTTCTTGAGGATAGTTAGAAGAATGTTTCTTGTGCTGTCAAAGTGTTCCGCTTGCATATTATACAGTGCAAGTGATTGCCTCCAAGTTGTCTGAAAATTGCCCTGTGTGACATGTCCATAACACTTATTAACACTAACCCATTAAAACCCTAACCCCAACAATCACAACACATTCACCCACAATGTCTATTAACAATAACTTCAGCACATTCACAGTTCAACCTGCGCAGTGTATTTTCTAATGTGTGAGAAAATACTGTAATTTATATTTTATCAATATGCATTTTGTCTACTTACGTTCAAAATAATGATTGTATGATAAAAGCATTGTGCCAAGGGGCTGAAATATTAAAATTGTGCGTGTTTTGGTTACCATGTTTGTAACAGTTTTAAAAATATAATACAGTAATTAATAAATGAGTGTAGTATTTTAACCGATGTAATTTAATGTTAATGTAAAATAATAATAAAGTCATGATGAATCAATAAAGTATTGAGTAAAAATTAGATTGCCACTAGTTCCCCCTGCACCTTCGAAATTGCTAATATTTATCAACGAGGTGCCATTTTGGAAGCCAAATTGCCTGTGAAAAATTGTTGAGCGTGTACATATGGTTGCCTAAAAATGCGCAATACATATCACCAAATCTACTTATTGATAAAAAAGAACCCGACTATTTTGTCCCTCGAGCCTCAGTTTGGTTACACTTCTTGTAGTGGAAGAAAAACAAGATTGCTTTGCTAAGATGAGATGCTACGGTAACAAATTTTTGCTTAAAGTACTTATAAAAAATACAGAGAAAGTGGTAAATTATTATTAAATAAAAAGCCCGCCGCAATGGTGGGGGTCAATTGGCTTGTTTTATGTGTAAGTTATTCGAGTTAGTATTAGATATACCCAATCCAGCTAGTATGATAATCTTTGTAGAATTTTGGGGTGGGTCCTAACGTTATAAGATGGTCAATGTTCTTTTCAGACATCCGATGACCATCGGGATTTCAGGGTTATGATCAACGCAACTAATGGGGGTGGTAATTAAAGACAAGTATTCGGTCATACAGCGCATTATTGAAAAGGCTCTGTCCAAATACAATAAATACTGTCAAAATGACAATACAATAAATACTGTCCAAAAGGACAATACTTGCTTATTTCAATTGATGCAATCAAAATAAGCAGGTGTATAAACAAAGTTGCGCTGATCTTGGCCCTTTATCCTACACTTTGATGACATATTGAAAAATATGTTAGTGTAAAACAATCAAATAATTTTACTAAATATCTGCCAATGTGGTTCTAGGGGACATAACGTATCAAAATCCCCCTCCGAAAAAATAAATAAATTTCAATCTAGGCTTTCTAGCTCTTCGCTTCCGAAATTAAAAGTTATATAAACTGCCATTTCTGTGGGAGATTTCCCTGTTTGAATACTGCCAGGGTGCCAGGGTTGAGGTGAAGTAATTACCCGCCCCACCACTCGCTTAATTTGATTGCCGCGTTCTAAATAAGCCCACCCATTATGAATCACTACGTTCAGGGAAACCTAAATTGAATATCAAACTTGAGAAAAAGCATGTACTGACATTGCGCTAATAAATACCAACGAAACACAATATTTTTGTGATGCCTTAATTTTCAAATAAATAGTCAAGAAAGTTGGGGAAAAAATTACCAGTCTCTAATAACACAAGGGTTTAAAATATCATTTTATTTGATTACTTTTTCAGAGTGAAATTTTAAACTAGACAAAAGGTAAATTCAATACCATTTTGAATAATATCCTCAAATTTCAGAAATGAACTAAAAGTCCCCTAAACAAGAATGTACAGACCGTATTGAAATGTGACGTCATTGAAGGTTTTTTGATTTTGACAAAAATTGCACTCGAAGGATATTAAACACTGGCATTTTACACCTTTTATAAAACTAGGCACTTGCTGCTCTACACAAAAATACGTTATTCCATTATATACTTACACTTTAATATTTCTTTTACTACTATACCGCGTTACAAAGTATACGGCTGTTTTCTGAATTCATTCATATCGCTTTACCCTGTTTTTGTTATAATGTACAGTTGTGGATCATAATTCGCCAATTTTTAGAGAACTCGTGGTTTTACGGCATTATCTCGTCATATGCCACCGTGAACAAACCAATGGTACGGCGATATAAAGCAATTATTCAAGAAACATATAGCAAATCTCAAAGAATAGGCAAAATTTAGCCACCGTAATAATGCCACCACGATTGAATAACAGCAGAGTCTTTTCAAAAGTTAAACAATATTAGTCAAATTATTCAAAATATATATACAGCAAATTTTACAGCATGTTAACAACCCTGAAAACCGGATATAATTTGCATATTTACAAGAGAAGCTTGTGCACAAAGACAATAGACCTTATGCATTGACGTCACCAAGCCGCCATCTTAGAGGTAAACTGATGATGAAACAATGGAAACGCGCTGATTTGTACGCGCGGCGCACAAGACTGGCCAATGAGCATCTTCCTTTTGACCTCTAGGTGAGGGCGCCCTACTCAAATGACGTCATATGCATAAGGTCTATTGTATATTACATTTACTATAAGAGTCAACAATATAACATGCGTAAGTACCGGATATAATTTAATTTTGAGAGACGTTTTCCTTTGAAAAAAAAAACGAGAAAATGATTTCTATCATTGAGCATTTCATTGTTTTGTTCATCGTTTTTTTTTCTTGAATAAAGTTGTGGGATGGTTTTCTTAAAAAAAGAACGTACCTTGTTTCATTTATGAATTAATTACATTTTGATATTTGCAATAGGTTAACTGTGATTGTACCAGTTCCAAAAACACAGAAAACGTCAGAGTTCTTCCTTACTGAACATCCGTTTTACTATTTTAATGGTCTAATTACATACCGGATTTTGATGAATAAATGTTAATGCTTAAACTTGCCTCTGTCTTCAACATAGTTTTATGTTGTTCAGTACCACTCTACAATCTTTCCTGAACCGTCTGTTCGCGATTCCGTAAATAAACGGATTGACAGCGTTGTTAAAAAGCAGGGTCAAGCTTAACTCGTCAACTACCACTACGACTGTAGGGCTGATGTTGGAGCCGCCAGAATATGAAATCTTCACTGCTATCATGATCCAATATGGAAACCAAGTGATAAGGAACACCAAGCTTGTAATGAAAAGCATTTTCGTTGTCTTGCGCTGTAAAACTACAGAGTGGGTTGAGGGGGTTCGTCGGAAAGTCGACTGCTTGGATTTCTCACTCCCCGTTTTGGGGTCTTTCTCCGATGTGGTAACTTCTTTGGTATCAGTCTCGTTCTGCGAAGTCGGACATTCTTCTGCGGATCGTTCCTGGATTCTTTCAGATTGGATCCCCTCTGATGAAAATTCTGTGAGAGGATGTTTACTTACTCTTACTACTTCAGAATGACGACTGAAACTCACACGATCGCTTGAAGACGCGGGGCATTTATCCTTTGCGATGCCTGATGTCGTGGATTCATTTCGCTTGGACGAGTCTGTTGATATGACACCACTAACTTGCCTACTACCAACTCGAACGTGTTTCTTGATGACTCTGTAAACTTGAGTGTAGCAAAAAACGATTGTCACTATTGAAGTCAGGAAACAGATGACCTGAAAAATCACCAACATAAACTTCCAGATCATTTGGTTGTCAGTGTACATATCGATTATACCAGGTGAATTCACAACCACGGCAAACACGAACGAAGCCCAGGCGGCAATCTTGGCACGTCCGTGGGTGAAGAAACGGCTCTGTGGACGGCAAACGCAGTCGTAGCGATCCGCTGCGATCACTCCGGTGATCAACACGGAGGAAGAGACAATCATTTTTCGAAATGTCAACAGCAATTCAAACACTGCTGGTTTTTCCACCCGAGCCAACTGTAAAAACTGCGGGACGATGTCCACAACGCTCATTATGCATGCGATGAGGTCTACCAAGGCAAGACTCATTATCAGAACGTGGGTGCTTGTCTTAATAGTCTTACCCCAGTACACACGAATGATTAGAAAGTTACCGGGCACTCCAACAAGCAAGACGATGAAATTAACAACAACATTAAACACCCTTATGTCATAGTCCTTTGACCTCTCAGTCGGACTTACAGTTGAATAGTTATAATCATCAGATATGTTCTCCATGTTTAAGAAGGTACTGTTCATGTTCAAAGCTAATATATCCAGTTAACAATGTTTTAGGAGATGGTTCCGACAAGTGCGCGTGCAGCACCAATAACTACCAACACCGCATTAGTGATTAATTGTTGAGGTATAAAGTCATGCATGAAACAAAAAGTCACGGGAAAATTCTAGTAAGCGGAAAATAACCAGGCATTGCAGTGTCAATCTTTTTAGTTTGTGAAACGAAAGCCTACCGACATACACAAATTGAAACCAAAAGTGATCCAATTACCTTTAGCAAAAACAATGCCTTGCGAACATTTCACAACAGTTGATCTAAACACCATGTCACGCAAGTTAAGGCAGTCGGGTCCAAAAATAATATCCAATAAACAAATTCCTTGAAACAGTCGGATGTTGTAAGACACAGCTAGAAACAAAAAATAACATGTGCTTGTGTTCTTTTTGTATCGCACTCTAAAGATTCAATGGTCAGAATTGACAAGAATTGTTGGTAAACAGAGGGCGCAACCACGGGTCTATAAAAAAACACCCGAAAACATTTGTCAAAATGACCCAAAACTGCGTATAACTGACGCAGAATCTGAATCAACAATCTAAATTTTCACCAGGTTCGAACGAGTATCACGAAGTTGGCCTCAGTTCACGCTGTAGGCCTACATCGAAATGCTGTGTTTTTGAACCAGTAACGGTTTAAACCATGCAGTGTCGGTTTGAACCAGTTCACGCTAGATCGTCCGCAACTCTTGAACCACTGGAGCAAATCGTTCCATGAAATTGAACATCTGGGCTGTTATTTCATAGAAATGGGAAATAAAAACCCTTTTAATAAATTTACAAATCTACACGGTTAGTTCATGACCCACTATATTTCACTATATATACATCAGTGTGAAGCTGCAACCCGGAATGAGGAAATGCATGTCAGTGAACAAAAAACGAGTTTCATTTCCTGGTTGTTATTTTAAGAAATGTTCTTGGAATAGAAACCAGACTAACAATAATTATCCTGATAACTTGTCTGGCCTTCGAATATTTTTTTCAACAAATTCCGGCTATTATTTTTCAAATCGAAAGGTGGTTAATAAGTTTTAAACCCGATTGTTGTAATAATAATAATAGTAATCGGGTTTTTTATATAGCGCTTTAAACACCCGAAGGGCGTCTCAAAGCGCTTCCAACATCATTGCCCCTGGTCACTGGGCCATTTTTATTTCATTCCTTAAACCATCTCAGCTCCCTGGGGAGTATACAGCCTGTGCAACAAATATGCGCTACTAAACTAAATCAATCACAAGAACCATCTCTGCCCTCACAGGTACCCATTTTACCCCTGGGTGGAGAGAAGCAATTATAAGTGTCTTGCTCAGGGACACAATGGGGCCATGGGGCGGGGGAACTGCTCTCCAAAGTTCGGGCGCCTCGGGCACATAGACAGATAAAGTAAAAATACCTTTAATCCGGTTTTAAATATAGGTACAGAAACCAACAACAAAAACTTGACTATATACAGATGGATCAAAGTTTATGCTGATTTTTAAAAGGGGCATTTTTCTTGATTTTTACCTTGTAGCGGGAAGTTGTTGTATTTTGTTGGCTGTTCCAGTTTTAAGTTTAATATTCAATGCTTTTTGATTATTTCATCCTTTAATTGTTGGTGCTGTTTTTAAATATGTACAACGCCTTGAGATCCATTCATTGATGTAAGGCACTTTAAAAGCATGTAGTGCAGCGGCTTAGCAAGAAAATTGTGCACTTTTTGAGAAAAGCATGAAACTTCTAGCATAGTTAGCTTTGACCATAAGATCCATTTTTAGATGTGGAGGGAAGTCAGATTTGACCTCTGATGACCTTGAGAGGTCAAATCCAAAATGGCCGCCAGTCCGCCTGGTCTAATGTAAAAACACGCTTAACTTTTCAACCAATAGTCTAGAAAAAAGTTTAAGGTGTCATTTCCAACTAAATTGGGGATGCCAATTCATTTGGTAATACTTGTGAGGTCACCAAAACTCAAGGATATGCATTTAGGTCAAGGTCAAGGTCAAATTTGGTCCAAAAAGTGTGTTTTTTTAACTTTGCCTCCATTTAGTCATTATAAAAAAAAATTAAAAAATACCCATGTGAAACCTAACCACCACTTTGACTATCAAGGGCCCATTGCAATTTCATAGAGCTGCTTAAGGGCCGATTCTGTGCTTACGTACGAGTTTCTACACGAAAATGCATGCTAAACCTTCCGGTGCTTTAATACTGCACGAAAATTAATGACGTAACAATGCAAATCCATTGCGAACGCGCAAGTTGGTCGCCCTTGTTTTTTTGCTAACCTGTGAAACAAGCTTATGCTTGAGCAAATTTGTCAGCTACAGTTGGCACAAAAATGTGCTTACCGGTAAGCAACTCTATGACATTGGGTCCAGAAGACCAGAATGGCTATTTCAAATACGACCTAAAACATGTTCATTACCACTATAGGTATCCACATCAAATTAGCACTGTCCATCTTATGAATATCCTAATGGTAACTATCAAAATCTAACAGTCTCCAGAACAAGAGCACAGTGCAGTGCACTTGAGTGCAGCTTTGACACATCTGCAACGTCCAGTGCATCCTTTCTTGCAGCGACAGTGGATCAATTCATGGCACGATTTTGATGCCTCAGGGAGAGTGGTCCAAAGAGGCTGCCACCCAGTTCTTTCGTTTGTCCAGCCCCAGTCAGATGGCTCTGGCATCTCTGGATCCTTGGCCAATGCCTGCTTCCAACAGTTGGCCTGGTAACAAGTTCGCTTGATGTGCTGCTTGAGTGCTGCCTGGGTTGGAGGAATGTTTTCCAGGGTTCTAGACTTCTGTGTGAAGAGCTGTTTTCTGGCATCATTCACTTCCATGCTCTCACTGGTTCGGTCGTACATCAGCACCACAAATCGCTCTAGAAGTAACATTGATCCTTCACTGACCTCACTTGGCATGCATAGGAGTTCACTGAAAGCATCATTCACCTCTGGGAAAGACTTCCAAGTTTCCCAGGCAGTCTTCTTTCCCCTGCCTGCGAATGAAGATACAGTGTCACACCCGGTGAACGCATGGAAGACTGGGAGAGTCAGACACTGTGTCGGACTCATTGTGGCAACCATTTCATGAACAGCTATATACCGAAAGCTTGATCCTACACCAAAGGCGATCCACAGCTCATCAGGAGTTGTCTTGCTGAATGAAGCCACAGCCAGTACAACCACATCAGTATCAACGGTACGTATGGTTACCTTTTTACACCCTTTTTGCACAGCATCTGCCACATGCAGAAGTAAACGAGTGTCAGCTTCCTCTTGCGAGCATGGGGCAAGGCGGGCCAAGTGTGACTCAGCAGGAGAGCAGAGTACTCCACTTCCATCTGTTGCATACAGTTCCTTGCCCTGTGGTAGAGGAAGATGAACAGCTTCGTGTGACAGGAAAGCAAACAATTCGGTTTTGTTCTCATCGACTCGAAGGAAGTCCTTCCAGTTTTTTGGAAGCACAGTAGAAGGAGCCACCCTTTTCCTGGTGCCTTTTCCCCTTTTCTGTCTTGTTGAGGCTTTCAGGCTATTAGGTAAGTATACATCCCAGACAAGGTCGATGCGGATGCTTTTCTCGAGTTGAGCAAAGATGTATGGGGCGAACACTCTTTCTCCATACTCTTGAAATGTTCTCGATGTTCCAGGATTAAGCATTTGAACCACAGCTGCACCATCAAGAATTATTGCTTCGGCCACAGGTGCACTATTGTTTTCGAGCAGATCTGATTCCAGGCAGCGAAGTAGATCTGCTTTAACTCCAATCCGCATTTTTCCTCCAGTTGACAGAGCTGGCGGGGCTGCATGGTTTTCATGGGAGAAGAAATTGTCCATGTCTCCATCCCGTGTCTGACACGAGATGTACAGCCTCGAAAAGAGACCACAGTCACTCTTAAGTGCTGCGAGCTGTGCCTTCTGTTTTGACATAACCTTGGCCGGTGGCCTACTGAAAAGTGGTAACTTGTTCTTAGGAAGTGTTTGTGTGATAGGTGTTGTACACTGCTCAAGCCTTTCTTTCACAAACTTTGTGTACTGCTCCTCACCAAGGGTCTCAATCCTTCTCACTGTTTCAGCCACTTGGGTGTCCATGATATCGTTTGTGTCAATGACAAGTAGGTCTTGGCTGTGTTCTAAAAATGGATTTCCCATCTCTTTGAGTACTGTCACAAGTGCCTTAACATCCCTCAGAAATGCTGCTTGCACTCCAGGTTGCTGGTCATGGTGATGGTGTCCAGTGTCAGCAGCACCATTATTTTGCTTTATGGCCTGTTCTTCAAATTCTGTAGTGATCCTGGCAATTTCTGGCCCTGCTACCATCCAGCGTCGGAGTGCTCCTGGATTGCCAGTCAGTCCAATAGCCCCACCAGAACCTTTCACCATTGCATTGTTCTGCTCATGGCACTGGTCAATTGCCATGGCAGAGAATTTGTTGCTGGTTTTGTGCACCACAAAATTTCCAGACATGAATTCTGCTTGGACATCTGGGTGTTTTACAGCGAGAGTCGTCATGTCACGGATGTGTACGGAAAGCCATCTGGAGTAGTGTGTGTGGTCTAGGGCGAACATCCAGGGCATAATCTGCGTCAGAGATTCTACGTACAGCTTGAAGTTACCTTCACGAAGAGACCTGATGTACCGCAGTAAGAGAAGCTCTAATGACAGGGTCTTAAGCCAGTAGTCAAAGTGGACACAGGCCTTTGCTCGCCGTATGCACCACTCTTCAAAAGGCGGACTATCTGGCTGAATGGCATCATTATCATCGGATGTGCAGTCCTCAATGTAAGCTTGTTGGAGGAGTGTAAAAAGGCTTGCAGCTGTGACCTGATGTGCATGGCGGGTCTTGGTGACATGGCTGGCAAGTATAAAAGAATTGGCTGTTCCGGAACTTGCAATGTCGGCCTGTACCAGGGCGTTTGTCCAGCCACTATCTTCCAACCAGTCTCCCAGCAACTTCAATGTGGCCATCTCGATGTGTAGACCACCAAACATGATTACAAAACGATCCTCTCCGTGAGTGTCTGGCCAGGTCCACTGAACTTCCTTTGCAAGAGCATACAGGGGTTGGTCAGCGGCAAGGATAGGAATTTGACCTGGGTTCAAGTGCTGAACTGCTGCCTTGACGATGTTCATGGAGTGCCGTATCATTGCCACGGAGTGTGCATTGTCAAGAAACAATGCGTTGATTGCTGCAGGTGGGATGACAGTGCCATGTGTGTCAGCGTGGTAGGCAGACCACGATATCCAGCCATCCATGGTAGACTTTTCAACAGCCGTCTTGACTTTGCTGAGCCACGCATACTCTTCTTCTGTAGCAGATGCAGCTGCCAAGAGGTTGGAAGGTCTCACGGGACCTTGTACAGCCGGTGCACTAAAGTCTTTTTTCTTGAGGGCAGCTGGTGGTACAATTGTGTAGGCTGATGGCAGAGGTGTCACTGACTTGGTGGAAGAGCTAGCTTGACTAATCACCGGTACACTACGTTCAGTTCCACCCTGTGTGTGTGATGGATGCTGCATAAGTGAGATGCCGGTGCCGTGGAAGGAATCTTTTGCAGTTGCAGAGCTTGGATTGTGGTCGATGTTGTCCACAGCTCCTGTTGTAAACAGTCCAAGACGCAACTTTGGCGGGCACACTACATCTTCCACCCTAAAACGCTGGCAGACACCATCAGCAATGTCTGATGAGAGTTGCAACAGCCTGTCATAGGAGACACACATTCCCAGATTGAACAGTTTGTCAACCAGCCCTCTACTTCTTGTTACTGCATGGATCTTGAGGGATAAATAGATTGGGAGTGGAGTTTCTCGGCTGCGGCTATGACGTGCTGACCTTGACTCCACGTTCCGTGCATGCTTCACGCTGTTGAACACCATTAATTGGGAGATTGCAAGGGCAGGTTTTGTGGTGGTTGTGTGGACTAGCTGGGTTTGATGTTTGATGTTTGCCCCATCAAGTATCATGTTGACTAGAGCCAAGAGGGATGGTGGAACAGAATCCTGCTGGCAGTTTTCCTGAAACGACCCATTGAAGGAGAAACTTGAATCAAAGATCTCTTTGCGCACCACCTGTGCTGCTCGCATTAAGTGCATGGCATCACTGTCATGCTGACAGGCATTCATGAGGCCTGGTCCAATGTCTTTCTCAAAACTAAGAAGTGTGTCTCTTCCCTGTGAATGTGCCCTCAGATCAGGAAGTGAAGAAAGCAGTCTGTTTTTCAGTCTGGTGGTGTGTATTCGTTTCTCTACAGTCTGACCAAGCTGCTCCAGTCTAACCTTGTACAGCTGAGCGATGTCTTTAAGTTTGAAGACAGGAGAACTGTCCTCATCCCTATTCATTTCTTCCAAGAATGCTACTAGCTCAGCAAACGCTATGCCATGCAGGCAGGAATCATCTCCATCGTTGCCTTTGGGTGCAGCCTGCCTGGCTCTGTTGTACAATGAACGTAGACAGCCGTGATGGTACTTGGCCTCAATGGCAATCATGTCTCCTGCTGCAAGCTTGGCCAACAGAGCAGTGTCCTCAACTTCAAGGGCACACCTCCGCACGTTTGTGTCAATATTGTAGGTTGATGCTTTATGTAAGCCTGAAGAACCAGCAGGCTGATTGCAAAAGAGACAAGTAGGGTCTGTGGACTGTGGATGGCTGTGAGCAGATCGCGTGTGAACAGCAGAGGTACTTTGCTGTTGTCCTGTAGTTGTTTCTTTCCGACTTTGCTCGTCAATGGCCTTTTTGTTGAATTTTAGCCGACATTTCTTGTGCCACTCAGCCCTGTGTGACTTCAAAGTAGATTCTATGCCACCACCGTCATCCAATCGCTCTAGGTCGATGATTATTGGCATGTGCTGAAGAGTCTGGAACCGGAGAATGTCTTCTGCCAAGGATGCATAGCCACTACCAACAGTCCGTTTCGTTGATCTGAGAGGACACTGTAAGGATTCATCTGTTACTATTTGGCAGAGGACACAAATGTCCCAGTTTGTGCTTGGGGGTGGCTTTGATAGCTTGGATGTAGATGGCTGGGTGGGATCTATCAGATGGAGACGCTTTGGCATGGTTGCGACAAAATCACAACAACAGGAGAGAGGATTCTGAAACACAAATATAAAACACAATGTTACTTTAGGGTGGATAATTAGTCGCTAATAAAGGATTAAAGATACAAATAATTATAATGACAAATGTGGAAAACAAATGTGAGGACCTGGAACTTCATGATGAAATCGCAGACTAAGATAAATTGTTTGTTGTGTGCTAATTTGTTTATATTAATAATAATAATCTTGATAGTTTTTAGTCAAACTTTAATTGTGAAAAACAAATGAAGTGAGCCCCAAAAATGTAATACATGAAAAAATAAGTACACTAGAAGTAACAGACAAAGTCATAAAACTTGGTAAACAACACAACCTTACGGGACTCATTAGGTATGCAAATCCCAACATATTGGGGAGAGAGATTGGGAGAGAGATAAAGAAAGCTGCAGTGCAAGTGGCATGGTCAATAAACAACAGGCGTCTATATTATTTACTGGCATACAAAACTGTACAAAATGGTAAGCAACATAAACTAAATCAAAAGAATCCTAAGAGTTTCAAAAAAATCAGATTATCAATAACTGTACAAAAACTTCAAAAGTTTCCAAACACAAAATTGAAGACAGGAACAAATTAACATGGAGAGAGGTATTTCTTTGAAACCTACCAATGTTTGGTAAACTGATAGTTTCCCAACTTTTAAAGCAAGGGAAAGTTTTTCTGCACAATTTATAAGGTTTACATGCAGTCTTCAAGCACATCAAAACTCTTGCCATAAGAGAACCAAACCTACATAATGTATGAACTAACTTTTAAATTACTAAGAACCAAATAAACACAATAAGGACAAATATTTATTCAAAATTAATAATCAAAAGTAATTTAGAGAACTTACCAGTATTATTGAGCAGTAATTGAAAGGAGCAGTTTTCCAGACTTGAATTGAGGTGTTTGCCGTATACTGCCTAGCTGCCCACTGACCATGCTATGCATATGGTCAGTTACAAGACAAAGAATGGTCTGTTGCTAATTAGTGGAATAAACTAACTGAAAAGGGATTAAGACGGGGGGGGGGGGACTATGCAGGGGAACCACTCCTAGATAAATTTGAGATTATAGGGGAGAACACATGACAAATAAATGGGAAAAACATGTTGTAAACATTCGAAATTTGCTATTTTTTTATCAATTTTGACCTTGACCTTGACCTAAATGCAAAACCTTGAGTTTTGGTGATCTTGCAAGTATTACCAAATGAATTTGCATCCCCAATTTAGTTGGAAATGACACCTTAAGCGTTTTTCTAGACTATTTGGTTCAAAAGTTAAGCGTGTTTTTACATTAGATCAGGCAGACTGGCGGCCATTTTGGATTTGACCTCTCAAGGTCGTCAGAGGTCAAATCTGATTTCCCTCCACATCTGAAAATGAACCTTATGGTCAAAACTAACTATGCTAGAAGTTTCATGCTTTTCTCAAAAAGTGCACAATTTTCTTAATATGGGAGCTTATCCGCTGTACTAATGTGTCTATGTATAGAGACATGGGAAAGAGGCCGCCCTCTAATTAAAAAGCATGGGCATTCACTAAAACACTAAAGCAATTGAAAATTATTAAAATGGTTGTTAGTAATTCTATCTCTTTTCAACGCAGTTCCACGCTACTGTGCGGTAGGTTACTTAAGTATAACCAACTACATATCCACAGTTAATAAATGTGCATGTTGGTATATATTGTGCTTAGGTGAACTGGGAGAGGGGCTCCTTATTCGCGTGTAAAGGCCAATCAATAGTGAACCGGGAATGAAGAACGCATTTTCCTGTCCCGCATACCAAAGGGGGACAACCTATCCTTTGTTAAATCCTCGAATATGACAATTGTTGTTTTTTGTCGGTACAAAGTCGAAGGCAGAACAATTAGAATTGCGAATGCATTTCCTGGCGCACTGCATGAGATTCCTCGAGAAAGAGTCAGGGTTCATAACCAAACCGCTCTTCTTGAAGTGCGAAGTTACAAACTCGTGTTTAACGCCTGTGACAAATAAAAAGAATTACAATTCTGATAGCTGCCGTTAAAGGGTGTACACAATTGGTAAGGTTGAAACAATAAATGTTTACAAGTTTGCACACAAACTTGGTATAAAGATGGTCTTATTAGAAAACTTCCTAGGGTTACGGTTAATGTAGGGTTTGTGTTAGGGTTAGAGTAATTAGGGTTAGGGTTAGGGTTAGGGTTAGGGTTAGGGTTAGGGTTAGGGTTAGGGATAGGGATAGGGATAGGGATAGGGTTAGGGAAAGGGATAGGGATAGGGTTAGGGATAGGGTTAGGGTTAGGGTTGGGTTAGGGATAGGGATAGGGTTAGGGATAGGGTTAGGGATAGGGATAGGGATAGGGTTAGGGATAGGGTTAGGGATAGGGTTAGGGATAGGGATAGGGATAGGGATAGGGATAGGGATAGGGATAGGGATAGGGATAGGGTTAGGGATAGGGATAGGGATAGGGATAGGGTTAGGGATAGGGTTAGGGATAGGGTTAGGGATAGGGATAGGGATAGGGTTAGGGATAGGGTTAGGGATAGGGTTAGGGATAGGGATAGGGATAGGGATAGGGATAGGGATAGGGATAGGGTTGGGTTAGTGTTAGGGATAGTGTGCTTGCCTGAAAATCTACAGTTTTTGAGAAGTAAAACAAATTGTTTTGATCTCGCGGACTTAGTCCGGCAAAAAGTGATGCTTGAAAGAAGTGAAACCATATATATGTTCACTATTTTCTTGTGTGACTCTTATGACAGATCGAGCCTAACCTTTCACAATGTTCGTTTTTTCTTGTAGATAGTGGGTCACACAAAGTGCGGATACTCGTCTTTGATAATTACCGATCTTGTACATAAAAAACTGCTGATTTATCTGTAAGTTACCGAAACAAAAAAATAACCACTTTCTATATCATACTGAACGCTAAATGGGCCGAATGTCAAGGAGCTGCTATATGTAGGAAATACTGCTTTACAATGATCTGTTAAAAGCACCAACAAGCAGGATACCAGTTACAAATGGTAATTGTGCACGTAGTATTTGGAAATGATACACGTGTTATCTTCGTCGATAAGTTCAATTGAATACCGTCACGTGTCTTAAATAACAATTAGCATAAATCTCATTTGGATGGTCCTCCAATGAGTGAGGTTCTTAATCTTTTCAGTACATTGTTCATTAGGGGCCTATGTATCGGGTCATGTGACATGAGTTCAGCCATTAAATCACGGCATGCGTTTACTGTGTAAGCCTTGGGGGCAGCATTTAAGAAAATGGTCACTTTTGGGGTCAGTCTTCATTCTTGATGCCATTGTAAGTCATTGTTCTTGTTCTTTTTTATTGTAAGAATGCTTTCTTGTAATTTAGATCGTCAGTTTGGCTTACTTTGAATTGAATTATCTAAAATGAATGAAGAAACAAGACATTTTACAGTAACCTTTTTTCACCAAGCAGGAAATTTATTAAGTACACATTCTTAAAAAAAAAATCTGATAATGGCTGAAGAAAATAGACCCATATATGGCTTAAAAATGGATTAGCAAAGAATGTTATTCTTACCAAGTCGTGCGCTTCCTTTTGATGGGTTGTTGGCCACAGTAGTAACATCTACAAAGAAGAACAATCAAATCTTTTCAATCTCTTATAATTCGCGTTCGGTAGAAAAGGCTGTGCGTCAGAACAAAACAAAACATCTGCAAAATGCATTGTCTTGAGTTGTTGACCACACGTCCCACTTAAAATAAGACCTTATTTCTTGCAAATGAATTTTCCGATGTGGTTATTTATCGTCTCATTATTAAAGCAAATACTTTTACAATTATTGGATAGTCAGAGCTGAAATTACCTCAAAGAAAAATAATCTTGTACCCTCTGTACAACCAAAGTTAAAGAGATCAAATAAAATTATTAGGCAACCCGTTGTTTTATAGAAACAACGAAACGTTTTCATACGTACTTAATTCAATTGTGACAATCAAAATAATCACCATTGATAGGGGGGTCTTCAATTTCTACTTCGCCGACTAGAATGAAAAGGTACCGGTTATTGTCTTAACTTTGTGACCGGAAACCTTACAGATTGTATTTATGTTATTATTTTACAATTTTTTTATTTTGTCTAAATAATTATAAGCCCATGGTTGCCACTGGATGCCAATTTTCTGTGTTTTTCGTGGACAATAAAATATCCAGTTGAATTGAATTCTTTACCATTCCTAGCTGCGCAAAGGTCGGGTTGGTACTTCTCCACCTTCACCTCCTTTATCTGCAGAATTGCTTCCCTCACATCGGGACTCAATGGGTCAATATCCAGGCTCACGTACTCGGCCCTGACCGGTGGATCACACAAGAAGTCAATGGTTGCGCCGTCTTGGGACTGTGCCTTGGTGGCCGGTGAGCCGCACGGTGTGTTCTCTGAGTAAATCTGGTTGCGTCCAGCTCGAGCAGTCGCACCGATGAATCGGTAGTCTATAGCGAGGAAAGTTTCAAACATGTTACTGGCAGGAACTTTGCTCGACTTTACAAAGAGTTGAAATTGATCTTAATTGTGCATCAATCTTAATTGGTAAACAATACAAATTACTATAAGGTCGTTGCAAGTAGTATCGTAATTAAAAGGTCATTGCATGAAAACAAAACTTATAAATTCGAAAAAAGTAAATCAAAATCAACAAACAAGTGTTCACTTAGAAAATGAATGTTTATTGTTGTCCTCAAACAATTACTCTGAATACCACTCTCGATAAATAAACTCCCTTTACCGGGAGCTCTAAAATATGCAAAGGCAAATTTATGAAACCCATACAAACTGCACTATGACTTTATAGTTCTGAGCAGGCGAACTCGTCTTAAGATATAAATCTGGTCTTGTTATCTCGGCGAAAATGACCAGAAAATACTACACACTCTTAGGGTTTTCTTTGCTAGCCATCAGGCATCGGTCGCAACAATATATACTTAATGTCATTTTCGCCGGCAGGTGCTCATTCCAGCTAAGAAGGATTTTTTTCTGGGCTTAGCAAATTTTGTGCTCAGCAATTTTGTGAAAAAAAGACTCCGATTGTTGCTTCGTTATTTTGGTTTAGTCGAGTACTGATTCTTGCATGTTAAATGAACTAGGTCGCCAAGAATCCAAGTTTACGAACTTAAGGAGGACTTGGAGTTAAAAAGACAAAATACTTGTTAAAACAAGCACAAGGAATTATTTCACCGTCTTATCTAAATCTACGAGGAATTGCGCAATATAGAAATTATTGGAATGTATTACCCCAGGCTCCTCTGAGCGTTACACTGACTTTGCCCAAACAGTGTTCTTGGCCCAAATGGAGTTGCCACCATGGATGTGAGTCGATTGGAGCTGTAGAAATCGAATGGGGACAAAATATAAACAATGTAACTTGTTATCCTTGTATTTTGCTTTTCCGTTTGTGCAGTAAAATAGAACATCATGGATTTGCACTCTATGTTTATCCCGGTTGAGGGGAAGTCTATTCTAATGTTATGTCGCCCTCTGTTGTTTGTATTTTGCACACGGCACGTTCAAAATCCTTTTAAACCGGCAATGGCTGAGACTTCGTGGATTCACATGTAAAGATTCACATTATTTTGGGTTTCAATAATAGCCAATGCTTCTAGGGGTATAACCTCCGTTTGCATTGCTCGCTTTATCTCTCAGGAATTCTACAATAATTATACGTTATGAAAACATTTTAGTCAGACGGTTTAGAATAATCATGCCAAGGCCTACATACAGCAAACCCGGTAGAATGTATACACAGCTTGTGTCCATTGTACGAATAATATCAATCGCACACACTAGTTATGGGGCAATCATAATTCTTGCACACGTTCGAGCATTAAACGTGGACACCTTGTGATGATGACGCAAAAGCTCAAACATCGCCCTCACCCATCAGGTCAAAGAAAGGCCTACAATAAGCGAAATGTGATTTCACAATACAAACCGTGGTAGTATTAACTCATCTTTTATGATGAGTCTTGGTGCTTTGTGAAATCGAGCCCAGAACTGTCAACTATGTTCTAGGCTCATGAACAGCGCCAGAAACCGGCCAGTTTCCGGCAGTTTCCTGCCAGATGTACCTTTGACCTCGCATATACTGTGTGTACACACGCTGCACTCGCACGAGTTATCGCTGCCAGTCTTGTAGTTAGGCATGATTTGCTTGTATGTCTATCGCAGAACATTGTTGTTTAAAATCTGGCCTATATATATATTGTTTAATTTTTTGTCCCTGTTTATCACGTCATCACATTATCGCCATAATATGATGAATCGATCGAGCAGCCCCGTTTGAGTGAAACATAGACCACGCATGCGTGGTTTAATATGGCAAATTGACTGAAATTTAGCACCCGAATTTACTTCATAATATCAGCTGAAGTTAAAAAAATTAGCCTTTATATAGAATCACATATCTCTATGAAACTCACCGGTTTGTGAGTAGGTGCTGCTGTCTTCATCAATAGCATGCCACGCCATATCATTGTCAGTAATAAGGAGGGTTGTGCTTTGGTAGGCAATTCCTTTTACGGATGCACCTTTTAAAAAGTATGAAATGAGAAAGAGAATACAATTTATTTTATTTTTATTTATTTTAAATCTTTAGACATATACACAATGATTACAAGTTGGACAGGGGCTGTCAAGGTTATACAAAAGTATAAAAACTGTCATCTTAAGATGTGTACAACCAGACCCCTGCCAACGATAAAAAATATATAACTATAACTAAATAACTATGATGACTTCCACTTCGGTTGAAAATAAATATAAACAATTTCGAACGTTACTGACAACAGGTGTTAGGAATTTCTTTTTTAAATCTAAATCGTTGCCCACCCCACGTCCTAATTGGTGGATATGTAAGTGTGTAAAGATTGAAAACTACGTGTTTTCAGATCTGCACATACCTTTCGTTGTTTAAAGATGGTCATTGTGGCAAACTTTCCTTGATTTTTTTTCCTGAAGTGCTTCAATCAGTTTTTTAGAAATGAGTACAACTTTTCGCGATATCAAAACTAGATGTTCTAAAATAGAAAAATCACAAATAAGGATTTTTTCACTAGGCTTTTAGTTTTACAGGTTTGTTATGTCATGCTGGGTCACTTCAAGTGCAGATACTGGTCTTCGACTATTACCAATGTCGTACATGTGCAAATAAATACTACATATTTAATTGCTGCTACCGATGGAAACAAAAAACCCTAACCCTAACCCCAACCCCAACCCCAACCCTACTTTCTATCTGAAGGTTAACCGTGCCAAATGTCAACGAGGTGCTTGCTGACAATGTTCTGCTAAGAAACAATGAGTATGAGTCACATATGGTATTTGTGACATGGTAGTCCTATTACCATTAAGTTCATAATAGACGTTCTAATTTCTTTGCTTAAACTATAGACTTCTCACCTTCTTCAGTCAAAATGTCCACCTCATCAAGGTAAAGCATTGCCTCTGTATTAATGATATTGGGGCTCGATGCATTAATATCGACGCTGACATACCGCGCAGCCACTGCTGGTGAACTACATGGAAATTCAATCGTTGCCCCAGCCTTAGCTTGGCTCTTCTTGGTGGGCGAGCCGCACTGTTGATTCTGGTCGAAGTCGTCTTTCAATCCTGCTCGTATAACTGCGCCGACGAAACCTTGTCATTCAGACATTTTACACAAGAATGGTAACTAACCGTTCGTCAGCAAGCACAAAATAAATTTGGGTTTTAAAGGCACTGGACACGTTTGGTAATTACTCAAAATATATATTAGCATAAAAACTTACTTGGTAACGAGCAACGGAGAGCTGTTGATAGTATGAAACATTGTGAGAAACGACTCCCTCTGAAGAAACGTAGTTTTTGAGAAAAAGGTAATTTCTGACTGAAATATTTGAATCTGAAAAAGGATTCAGGCCTGAAGCCTTTTCAGGCATCTGAAAGCACATACATTTGTACAACAAGGGTGTTTTTTCTTTCATGACTTTCTTGCAACTTCGATGACCAAGGTATGTTATTTTATGCATATGTTGGGATACACCAAGTGAGTATACTGGTCTTTGACAATTACCAAACATGTCCAGTACCTTTAAATTGAAACTTTGCGGTATCTTTTGGGACAACTTTGACACAGTGTCAATTACCCCAATATATAATTTTTTCTTCAATGGTTTTAAACAATCCGCTTTTCATACACCCTCGGGAAAGTCTCAATTTTGTTTAAATATTTATTATATTATTTTGTTGGCTCTTTATCAAAGCAAACTTTTTAATTTGTGCTTGTTTCTTTCAAATGCCTCTCTGTGTGGTTGGGTGTGTTGTTTTTGTTTGTTAACCCCCATGCTTCATTATGTACTTCTTATGACTGTATGTTCTTGTATGTAAATCTTATGCTGCTAGTGTTTTTGGTGGGTTTTTAAAAGTTTTGTTGTTCTTATGTGTTGTTATTTTACGTTTCCAGGGCCCCCAGGGAGTTTTGTTGTTCTTATGTATTGTTATTTTACGTTTCCAGGGCCCCCAGGGAGAACAGTTCATTGAAAACTTATGGGGCTACCCTGAAAATAAGTGGTGGGTAGCCGTGTTAGTCAGGTAATTGCAAAGAGGAAAATAAAATGTAGCACTTTAATGACTGACTAATAATAATATCTGCATGAGGTTTCGTAGTAACAACTACTTCATTAGATGCAATGAAGAAAAACAACTTCAATCAAGATTCATATACAGTCCAGCACAGTCTACACAAAGGGTGGTAATGAGTCAGTGCTGTGGGGCTACCCTGGTTAAAGAAGACGAAATAAATAAATATTACTATATCGCTGGTGAAATGAACACAGTGTATAGTCTGTCATAGGGTACTAAGAGAATCAATTTAACCCAACAGTTTGTGCAAGCTGCAATTTCTAGAATAGTATTGGGTCCAACAGAAAAAGACAATGTACAAAACTCAAACCGGTAATTATCAATGTTTTATTAGTTTCGATTTGAACGCCTGTGCATTTGGGTAAGTAAAATGTAAATCCGTGAAAACAATTCTCGCGGTGAAATATTTGTGTCAAAAAAATGCTCTCGAAGAAATGCCAGAAACTTGGTAAAAGAAAAACAGTCATGTTTATTTGTTTAAGGTGAATGAATGTAGCTTGATTGATGTGAAGAGGAATGTTGTTCTACAGTGTAAATGCGGAGGTAGAAAAGGGCTTATTAGTCAACTGAATAAAACAGCAAAGTGTATACTTTACAATTAAATCGATAGCGAGGTTTCGTTGGCGCACGGTTAGAGTGTACAACTACAATTAGCTATCCGTGCGCGTAACCGTTCTGACGGGTTGTGTGCAGGTTTCGATGACGACCCCGGATACGTTTTTCTTTTCAAAAATAGGAGGAAATTGCTGACTTTTAGTAAGTTTTACTATTCGTTTTTTACATGTCGAGAAAACCTTTACACTTAAACAGATTGTGTAAAACATCACAAATGCGCAAAGAGTGATGACGTCACAGCACTAAAAGTCGTCGCTGTGCTAACCGTACGCCAACAAAACCTATCTAATATAACAGTGAATAACACCATCAAGTAATTAGTTAAATTACCTGCAAATCTTTCTCCAGTCAGTGTAACTGTGACTTTGCTGATATTGTGCGCGCCTCCTAAGTCAATCATCCACCATGGATGTGGATCATCTTAGATATAGAGAAGAAGATAACAAAAGACGAAAACGTCAGCACTTTTAGTAGGCGGTGAGGCAAACGTAGTATAAAGACGTTGTGAAAGGATGTGAATCTTTTTAATAATGTGATCGATTGGCATTTGGGATGAAATTTCGTGGAAAACAAACGAGTAGGTTCGATCAGCGATCCAGTATTAGAGTCAATATCTCAAAGTCGGAGACTGAGACATGTCGTGAGCGTGTCGTGGCGTGTCATGGCCGAGCGGATATGAGCACCGAACTCAAGCTCTGGTGTTTCTGATCAGCAGAGTGTGGGTTTCGAGTCCCGGTCATGACACGTGTGTCCTTAAGCAAGACACTTAACCATTATTGCTGCGACCTTCGGATGGGACGTAAAGCCATTGGTCCCGTTAGTCCAGCGGATAGGTGGAAATATTGTGCACTTTGTGGTAAAAACATGAAACTTGGCACAATACTTTATACCAAAACAATGTTAGATATAAGCCTTTTCGCAATCTCAGCGCGAAATGCATTGTGGTACTTTGGTCATAGGTCATTGGAGATAAACAAACAGCGTTGCCCCTAGCTACTCGTACTAGCTTGCACATTGTGAATAGCCAAATCGGGTAATATTGACCTGATAGTATCGCTGAAAATGAAGTTTTTTTCGCCGTTTGTTCACTGAATGATGGATGGAAATGCATCTGAACTTACTTTCGAAGAGATTAGACTTTGGAATGAGGATGCTTTGAAGGATTTTCTTGGCAAACTGGAAATTACTGTTGGGCCCCAAATACACACAAAAAACATGACAATTTTTGGGGGGTACATTTAGTTGGCCCTTGAAAAAGTAAATGTTTGCATGAATGAAATTTTGATGGCCCAAAGTGGTGGCATTGGGCAAGCGAGCTTATTCTAAACATATTAAAAACGAGTGTGCTAATAGACTTGAAATGTTGCTGATCATGTTTAACTATATTTGCAGTATTACGTTGTTTTCATATCATTTATTGTAACATTTTCACAACTATGTTCCTTTTTTGCCAAACATACAACGTATAAAGCATTATGTACATGTAGTGCAATATTTGGTAAAATTTATTGTTTGCATATATGTTTAGATACGGTTAACTTGCAGCTGTTTGAAATAGTGCAGACCATATATTTTGAAATATTACTTGTTTTTTGCAATAGTAAATTGGTGACATTGTGATGTCAAGTGCTATTATTTTAGAACTAGGTAAGTAGCTGTCTCCGACATGAGCAAACCGATATCTTGATTTCATACACATGATTAAGTCTTATTTTTTCTCAGTTATTTATATTTACTTTCTTCACAAACAATTATCACTCATTACTAGCCGTCGTTACGCGATGCCGCGTATTGTTTATCTCCAGAAACTCGTTGGTTGGCAATTCCCGCGCATGCGCACTGAGATTGCGAAAAGGCTTATAGTGCCATCTCTGATTTGGCCTGTGGTGGCCTTGGCGGCCATTTTTCAAAATGGCCGCCAAATTCTGATATAAAACTACAAAAAGTCAAAAAGTAGGAGGGCTAGAATCTTCATTCCAGTAGCTATGTGTAGGTTTGTAGTAGCCAACAGCTAAAACAAAGCATCATTGAGCGTGTCAGACTATTAGGTCCGCCATTTTCAAAATGGCGCCCTTATTTTTCAAAATGGCAATCTTACAGCCCCAAAAACCTATACCTATATTAAGAACTCAACGGCATTCGTTCTGGCGACAAATTATAGGTTATAAAGGTCAGTCACTTTCATAGCACAGCATCTGCAATTTTTAAAGATGGCGTCCTATATCAATGGTGGCCATATGGTGGCCCTTCAAAACTGTAGAAAATACATGTTTGTAAGTTTTTGTTAAAGTGAATATAATGAATAGGCTATATCTAACTTACATGTCAGTAGGCCTATCTCGAATTCCAATAATATAATTATGTTTATGTAACCGTTCGGCCTGTGATGGCCTTGTTGTGTAGTGCAATGTGAAATAACACAGTGCACTTATCAACAAGAGAAGAGAAGGGGTTCGCCCCGGTGTTCCTGGTTTGATTGGCTGCATATTGCGCCACAGCACATTTTAAACCATTACATGGTGCTATTGTAAAGGAATAGGTCTCAAACTTCAAAATCTAGCTCCACATATCTTAATTGCAGAAAAACACTGGCTGTTGAAGTGCTTTGAGCGTCACTGAGTGACGGATATGAGCGCTATATAAGAAGCCACTATTATTATTATTATTAAACGAAAATGTGCCTCTAAAACGGTATAAAATGCCCAAACCTTTGTCGACCATGTGCACATGCCTTCAATCAAGACACCATATAGAAGGGCGTCTCTTCCAAGAAGTACAAATGGGAATCGCCATGACTGGGATGTTTCTGTCTTGCCCCTAGCATTATAAGTCAGCAGCTTGAGATTTCGTGCTTGAGAAAGTTTTTTGGAAATGGGTGAAATGTTTCTGGTGTCTTTAAAGTAGGGCATATAATAGTACGGCTCTTTTTGATTATGTATTTGGAAGGAGGTGTTTTCTTGTTCCCATTCATGGAAACCTTGCGCAAAATGATCTCTTGACAACTTACTTATATCAGTGCGGGAGGACGTTGCTTGATTGTCATCGATGGCCTGTCCAGCATGGTACCAAGAATAGTCGCTACTTTGAGTTGCTTTCAGGTCGGTAAGAGGAATATCTAATCAGGAAGATGCACCAAAAAAGAATACGAACATTCATCACTAGTGTGGGTGTTATTACTGTAACCTTTTTTCGGCTGCGAAGAGCTGGTGAATTAAAGGGACACACCGGTTAACTGTTTGCGTAATTTAGTCAAGTAGAATCATAGCCAATTATTTCTAGATGTTTTTTTTTGTTTACAAAAATATCACGTAATTAACGAGAAATGACCGAAAAAAACAAAAGCGGTCTAAATGATTGCGCAATACCCTTATTGTCTTGATAATGAATTTAGGGCCCTGCTTTGATTCTGACTTGGCGTAGAGCTATTAGTTTTATTGTAATCTCTTTTAATGGTTAACCATGGTAGCACATTAACCACAATATTTTCATGAAAATATCAATAAAGAGGAGTCCCGATTAAATTATTGTCGTTCTTGTGCTACGTTAGCCTTTTGTCAAGGCCTTCGTGGCTTGGACTGCTTCATATAGAGCCGCGATCCCAAGCGAATGGCTGCGGGAGACCACGCACTCGAAGATTTTAATTAAAGATTTTAATTAAAAACTTAATTTATTTCAGATAGAGTAGAGCCAAGAGTTTACTGTTGTTAATCCTGGAGAAAATCGCATTCTAGATTAACCTATTTTTTCAAACTGCTTTTTCGGAGATTATTTTTCCAGTCATAACTTCTTAAGATGACTTCTTCGGTCACACAGAACTGTCAATTTGATTTCAATGTCGCAACTGAAATGTGTTGATGAGTTGTTAATATTCATAAACACATTCGTCGGTTTGTGAGAACGAATGTTGCGATTTGCAACTTTGTGAACATGTAAAACTGGAAAATCTAGAAATCGTCCGTTATGATAATTGGTGTTATTACAAAATGATTACGTGGTAGGTCCTGAAACTTGCTGAAAGTGTGATTAGCGATGAGTATATAAACAATGTGTACAAAGAATTATTTACTTTTGTAATGTTATGTTTGACACATTCGTCGGTTCGTGAAAACCATGGGGAATTGTATTAATTGCCCTAGATATTGTACCGTTAAGTGACAAGAGTGATTCCATTATTTTGCCTTTTATTCTAAAAAATTTTCGTGAGAGCTCATTAAGAAATATTATTATAATAACCGTCATCCAAAAATGTGTTTAGAAAATCTTCAAGAAATCTCCATCTATAAAGCAGAATTGAAAAAAAAAAAAAAAAAACGTAAACACATGAGGTGAAAGTAAATAATTATTGCACAAGTTCTAAAAAAATAAACTAATAATCCACTTTCAAAAATGAGATATACAAGAGAGCACAGTGGGTGCATACCTCCCCTACCGTTCCACAACCATTTGTTATTTTCCCTAGTGGGAGACACAACGCGTTCCTTTTCGTCAGATATGTTTCTTTAAACCTATAAAATTGCAAGTCTCCCATGTATTGAAACGAGAAAACAACTCGGGAAAAAAAACCTATAATTTTCTCTGAAATCAAATCTTCTTTTCTTTTTTCAATTTTATCCATATAGAGTTCTTAAAAAATAATAATACCGACAGCAAGTGTCCATATAAACTACTTTAAGAAACAGAACAAAGCACACGTAAAACTCATTGTTGGGACTAACTTTGTCCCGGAAGTTAACACTTGTACAGTCTATTCGGCAACTACTGAGGTATTACTGAAGTTAATGTAAACATTTCATCCGATCACTACTTACAAAATATATAGCATACGACAATTTTCCCATCTGCACATTGGCAGTGTGAGTTGGCCTTCATTGGCCTTTTTCGAAGCCATGGCGTGGGCTTGGACTCAGGCTCTGTCCTCCTGATTGAAGCCCCGTAAGGAAAGCACAGGATTTCCAAATAAATGACGGAGCTTAACCACAAGCCGTACTTTCAAAAAGAGCCATTTAAAGAAAATTATAACATGACAGTTCTTTTTGGTCACGGGTCACTGGACTTATTAATTCGGCGCAGGTTGAAAAACTCGAGGTCAACTGTTTTTCGGTTCAAAGAATATACTGATATTTCCTTGAACACTTTATAGTGCATTTCAGAAGAAATTATTTTAAACAAGACATTCCGACAACAAAAGATGGAGAAACCCGAGCCTATTTGTCTGGCCAACCAAACCTTTGTAGTAAACTCTTGCAAGATCCAAAATTACTACTGAAAACATTAGGCCTTCATGAATAATAATATCCCTTAGTTCATGGTGTTCTTTAAAATAGTTTATAGTTATTTATAATTTTGTATGCGCTTTAAAACATTATTATTATTTTTTTTTTTTGAAAATAAGAACCGTTCTTTGTTATCAATGATAAGTACATTATTTTATTTTTTTTTTTTTTTTTTGAATTCTTGTTGTGCCATTTGTCACTTTAATATGTATATAATTAATTTGTATGCCTTTAATGTCAAAGCTGTTACCAAAGAGAGGTTGCATGTAAAACCTTTGTTTCAGTTCCGAATCAGTGTACGCCTATGTGATGTTGCTTGTTGTTAAAGTTAAAGAATTAAATTGTGCTCTAAAACTTTATTAGCGAAAAAATAAATTGAAATATTTTTAAATACTCGAAAATTTACGATTTGTATTATTCTTTTTTTACACGTATTTTTCCTCCTTTTTCCCTCAAGGTATGCCACAATATGGTGGTTTAGTCATCGGGGTGTGGGTTCGAGTCCCGGTCGTGACGCTTGTGTCCCTGAGCAAGACACTTCGCTATAATTGCTTCTCTTCACCCAGGGGTATAAATGGGTACCTGCGAGGGTAGAGGTTGATATTGTGTTTGAAAAAGCCTTCTGAGCGCCACCACGGCAGCTCGGGCTGTATACTCCCCAGGGAGCTGAGAAAGATTAAAGGAATGTTATTGGCCCAATGACCAGGGCACTAATGTAAAGCGCATTGAGACGTTATTGTGAAATGCGCTATATAAGAACTGGTTATTATTATTATTATATTAATATTCGTGACGAAAGAGCTTTTTAAAGGCAGGATGTACTTTTGGTAGTAACTCCACAAAGTTAATGAGCATAAAGACCAAGAGCACTAGAGCATTGATATTATAAACAATTTTTAGAAACGACCCCTTTTTGAATGTAGTTTTAGAGCAAGGGGTAATTTTTCAATCCAAAATTGAAATTTGAGAAAGGCTTCAGGCATGAAGCCTTTCTCAGGCATCTGAAAGCATTCAATTTTATGCAACAAGGGTGTTTTTTCTTATTGTTTTCTTGGAATTTCGAAGACCAATTGAGTCCAAATTTCAACAGGTTTGTTATAATGCAAGTGTTGGGATACACCAAGTGAGGATACTGCTCTTTGGCAATAGACCTTATGCATTGACGTCACCAAGCCGCCATCTTAGAGGTAAACTGATGATGAAACAATGGAAACGCGCTGATTTGTACGCGCGGCGCACAGGCCTGGCCAATGAGCATCTTCCTTTTGACCTCTAGGCGAGGGCGCCCTACTCAAATGACGTCATATGCATAAGGTCTATTACCAAAGGTATACCCTGCCTTTAAATCATTGATTTGTTTGTTTCTTGGTCAGATTAGCCTTAACTATAAAGAAAGATACAACACAAGTCACATGTGAAAATTTCAGCTTTAATGCCTTGCTGAGAAAACAACAAACAACTGTCTTGGTATGTCCACAAGAACGTTGAGTTCATCGGCAAAGTATACCTTTGGTTTTTTGAACCATTCAATTGTAATTATCTTATATAAGTGTATATATATATAATAAAACTAACCTGTGAAATTTTCATTCCAAACGGTGGTCATGGTTATGGGATATCGCCGGAAAACCGGAACGAATATTTTCACGCAAGAAGAACACTCCCTAATAGGTATACACAATCTGAGAAACGTGTCTGACAGAAACGTTTCACAGATTCAAATTTTGGGACATAAAATATGCCTTTTTTTTTTACATAACCACATTAATACTTTGAAGTGAAATGTTTCTGAAAATCATACTATTGAAAGCTGCTTGCTGTAGGCTTAGCCATTAAGTTTTGATTGCGATTGATTTTAAAAGTAATTACAAACGTATCAATTCCCTTTGAGTGCTTCTCACCAAGTAAGTTTTTGTGGTCATACATTTTTGGAGTGTTCACCAAGCTATGGACCTACCTTAAAGGCACTGAACACGTTTTGTAATTGTCAAAGACCAGTATTCTCACTTGGTGTATCCCAACATATGCATAAAATAACAAGCCTGTGAAAATTTGGGCTCAATTGGTCATTGAAGTTGCAAGAAAATGATGAAAGAAAAAACACCCTTGTTGTACAAATTAGTGTGCTTTCAGGTAGGAATAAAAGGCTTCTGGCCAGAAGTCTTTTATTATTTTAGTGAGAAATTACCTCTTTCTCAAAAACTACGTTACTTCAGAGGGAGTCGTTTCTCACAATGTTTTATACTATCAACAGCTCTCCGTTGCTCGTTACCAAGTAAGTTTTTATGCTAATATATATTTTGAGTAATTACCAAACGTGTACAGTGCCTTTAAAAATGAAAACTTCTTTGGTCAAAACATTTAGGACAGGTGACCACCGCGCCAACCCGCTCAAACCATTCACACGAAAATGTACAATCTCAACCGGCGATCGCTTGAAACAAAACCAATTAGGTACGTTACGAAAGGCTGAATTTGGTTTTGCATTTTAAGGGTTCATTTTAATATCAGCATAGGTTGAAATGAAAAAAAAAAATAATAATCGTATAGTTGCACTCAAACAGCTTGCGTTAAATCTTCGTTCCACATATGGTGGTTTTGTCAAGTAAATTACATCAACAAAAATTGCAAAGGGAATACAACATTTAATTGAAAATTTCACTCACCAATTAAGTCACATTTCGAGAATCGGCCAAAAAAAAGTGCTGCAATAATGAAAAGGCGCGCTGAGTTCACCACATGCGAAGTTACTTTCACAACTGCCATCTTCAATCTGCAACGAGAACAGAATGATGTACTACACGTCGCGTACTGCAACTTATGCCAAACGTACAGAAATTACCCAACTCGCACAAGGACTGGTTGTTTACCCACAGTTGACCTAAATCTCCGTTGACCTTTAAAGGGTGTGCACGAACAGGTAACTGTGTAACCACACATTGGGTATACACTAACAGGTAACTGTACACACATTGGGTGTACGCGAACAGGTAACTGTAACCACGTATTGGGTGTACGCGAACAGGTAACTGTAACCACAAATTGGGTGTAGGGTACACCGGGGGAAGAAAGGACACGGGCTAAGATGGGACATGGCTTATTCAATGTGCTATAAAACAAAACAAACTAATTTGGGCAAACCCCATTCTGCAAATAGTTTCGTCCATATGTAGTCTGTCTCTGGGGGTCAGCCTTTTACCATTTTCGTTTTCTATTAGCTTGCGAGTGGCAGCAAACAAAATGTACCAGTCCGTTATCAAATTGTCACGCGTTAGAATATACGTTCATGTCATTATTGGCCATGGGTATTTTTGAAAGACAGTCAAGATCTTTTAACAACATCAATTGGCCCATTTTTTTAGCACATTATTCAGAAATGATATTCTTGTCGGCTGAAAGCAACACAGACTGACTGAATGCAGAAATATTTTATATCTGGGTGTTTTTGTGATTTTTCCCGTATTACCCCAGCAGTTATTTTACTGAGGTAAAATGAGCCAGTTTGTCGACAACTTATCATGAATTATGAGCGGTAGGGGTAAAATGGGACATTTTAATTGTTCAAAAAAGAACTGCAAACAGATTTGTTTAAAAGAATACTCAAAGGTGTAAATACTTGCTGAATAATAACAAAATTTAAAACATGTTTTTCAAACATACTTATCACACTTAACACTGACAGTTTTCGGAAAGATCATGCAACTTTTGTCCTATCTTGCCCCGATTTGACCCGATTTGACCCACATTAACATTCAATATTCAACTTTAATATTTCTTTCATCCGTCATTGCTACAGTGCATGCGTCCCATCATGCCCCAAATAATGGGGGGAAACGGGACACTAAACTTAATTTTTTAAAGTAAAGTTTCAAAACCTAAAACCTGTCAAAAACCCTTGAAATTTCATTAAGAGGTGAACAAATATAGAAACTTTAGTATTAGTAAGCCCACGTGACAGTTTAAAGTAAAATTCAATCTGAATTATCTAAAAACTGATTATCTGTCCCATCTTACCCCAGTGTACCCTACACGAACAGCCAATATTGATTATCTGTCCCATCTTACCCCAGTGTACCCTACACGAACAGCCAATATTGATTATCTGTCCCATCTTACCCCAGTGTACCCTACACGAACAGCCAATATTGAGACCCAATATTTTAGCACTACAACACAATATATATGAGACGTGATGGTCGCAAATTATGCGTAAATTTAGAATATCGTCACCATATTGATCGCAATTTCCCCTCAAGTAGAAAGTGATACTGTTCACACTGGTCAAGGACCTTGTCCTAATTAATTACTACTATTATTATTATCTTTTTTTAGTACCACGTTACAGGAGAAGATCGATTGCACGAATAGAAAACGTGACTCGAAATAAATTATATAGTTAAGGAAAACGTCATGCGTAAATGCTGACAAATATTGAAAGTTTGTCCTTGGTGTACTGAATGGGGGCTGACCATTCTGTTGTGTATACATTGGAACGTCAATTTCAAGCCATTGAAATATGAGTCGGTTGCTCTATTATTGGTTTTTGTTTACCCTCCTCCCCTTTGAGGAGACTCATATTAATAAAATGATAAAAATTGTAATAACGTAGAGTGTGTAGTGACCACAAGAACAAGCCAGGGATGAAACAATGAAAAAATTAGACAATTGGGGGTAGCGGAAATTAAAGGATGGTTTGACCTTCAGAGGTTGGAAACACAAAAGGACAAAATTAAAGATGTAAAGAGGGGGAAAAATAATAAAATAACTACTTTTTCTCCATCTTCCAACTCTTGATTGTGTCCGTTGTGTTCCCAACCTCTTAAGGTCAACCAGCCTAGTCCATGTACCCCCCTCCTTTGTCTCATTGTTCATTGTTCATCACTCACTTTGTCTGTGTGCTTTCAGCCTCTATATTATCTTTGCATTTCTTTCCACTTGATTTACTCTGTTACACCAGTATAGGTGTGTTGTGTTGTGTTATTATCACCCAACAAAAAGCTTGCACTTAAAATACAAATATTAATATCTTAGATTGTCCTCTGAGATTGTAGCAGTGTCGGTGAGAGTCTCCATCAGCATTGAGTAAATAAACGTTTCAACTACCGACAACCGTGTGTTACTTCGTGTTCTTCTGTAGCGTATAATCAAGCTGGTTAAATTATCTTTTAGCCTTCGAGGAGGACTCTGCTAGGGTCGAAATATCAGCCCATTAACTATTATTTTTGGAAAATAACAAATATTTACCAAATGGGCAAAAAGTTAATGCTAAAGATTTGAATTTTAAAGAACATTGAAAATGGGGAGGGGGGGGGCTGTATTTTTTTGTTTTTTTATATTTTTGTTTATATAAATACTTCAGTCCACTTATAATTTATGCAAAATAAATGTTTTGTTTTCAAGGACTGAAGTAGAGGTTTAAAATAAAAACAGCCTTATCACGCGGTGGCGCTGTTCGTGACGTTGACTCCTTCTTATAGAGTTCAGGAAGCGAGTATGATTTCCCACAATGCTACCACTTTATTGAGGGAAAAATTCAAAAAGGTATAAAAAACGTTTTTCATGGTAGTAGCTGACCCCCGATAACAACTTTTACATTTTACTTTTACATTACGTTTTACAATAAGGCCCTGGATGCTAGATAAACATCTGGTCTTTGAAGAACTTGACCATAATCCAACACAAGCTGAAGTAATTGAGGATGTGAATCAACTCTTTGCTGGTAAATCAACTGGAATTGATGGTATGGAAGTACCCATGGCCTGCCAAGGAAACAAAATTTGAAATCGTTTGACCCAAGTTGATCAGATGCAGAGGTACAACGATATGGGCAAAAAGGTTGGGGTACACACTTTGCCCCCCTGTCCTGATAGAGTTAATTCGAGGGATAGGCCTACACCATCCAGACCTGAAACTTCAGAGGGTACACCATCCAGACCTGAGATTTGGAGGGGTACACCAGCCAGACATGTAGACCTACACCACCCAGACCTGAAGCTTCGAGGCATAGACCATCCAGACCTGAGGTTTCGATGGGTACACCATCCAGACCTGAGGCTTCAAGGGGTACACCATCCAGACCTGAGGTTTCGAGGGGGACACCATCCAGACCTGAGGCTTGGGGGTATAGGCCTACACCAGCCAGACCTGACACTTCGAGGGGTAAACCTACACCGTCCAGAGCTGAAGCTTCAAGGCCTACACCATCCAGACCTGAGGTTTCGATGGGTTCACCATCCAGACCTGAGGCTTGGAGGGGTACACCATCCAGACATTAAGCTTTGAGGGCTAGGCCTACACCGTCGCGTTTTTGAGATACCGCCGCAAATCTGGAGCAAATAATGTCCACGCAGGAAGAATAATCCCCATTATGAATACATAATCTGAGAAACGTTTCTGACAGAAACGTTTCTCAGATTCAAATTTTGGGTCATAAAAACTGATATCTTTTTACATAACCACATTACTTCGGAGTGAAATGATTCTCAAAATGCTTTATACTATCGAAAGCTTCTGTAGGCTTCTAACCAATACTTTTTTATTGCCATTCATTTTAAGAGTGATTATAAAACGTATACATTCCCTTTAAAGGGTGGTTCAAACTACATACTGATCAGTTTGATGATGCACTCACTTTCCAACAGTAAGGGTCCTCATAAAAGTGGGCGGGGTGGTTACAAGTCTCAAATCTCACCTTATGGTGTAAAGTGCCATCTAATTTTAGACTCTTTCAGAGTGAAATTTGAAATATGAAATCATTGGACATCAAAAAAACAAAATGGGTCTGTACATTACAGTCAAAAATTCAAATTCAATGCCGTTTAGATTGAATATCCTCAAAAACGAAGAAATATGAACTAACAATTATCTGTACAAAAATGTAAAAACCATTTGAAATTTGACATCGTCGAACGTTTTAAGACGTTGACCCCAAACAAATGCACCTGTAGGGTATCAAACACAATGACAATTTACACCGTTCTAACGTAAGGTTAGCCTTTTGTCAAGGCCATCGTGGCTTGGACAGCTTTGTAAACAGTGGAGCGACTGGAACGAGAGACTACGCGCGCGAGCCGAGTGGCGAGCCGAGGGCCTTTTCCAACTTGTTTGCGGGTTTTCATGAAGTATGAAACGTGCGTTATGCACTTCTGATTGGTTTGGACTTTTGCTACCGTTTCGGGTAGCAAAAATCGAGATTATAAAGAAACACATTAGAAACCGCAAACACGTTGGAAAAGGCCCTCGTGGCTTCGCCACTCGCGTGCGTGGTCTCCCATTTCAGTCGCTTGGGATCGCGGCTCCAAGCCACGAAGGCCTTGACAAAAGGCTAACGTAAGGTTAGATACTTGTGATATTTCTTCATTTTCAGGCCACATAAAAAACAAATTGTTCATCGTCCTTTGGGGGAGGGAGGGCGGTTTTTATTTTTATTTTCTATTTTTTATTTAGTCTTGTTGACATGGCCAAATATGAAATAAAAAATAAAGAAATCATCACAATCACTATGTAACAGAGGGTTTGTGTGTTTTTGATGTTTTAATTGTTTTGTTAAACCCATTTAACTCCTAGATGACATTTTCTGTAAACATTTAAAAAAAAAAAAAAACGCAGTGTAGCCCAAGTAAATATTTGAAGAATTGTTCTTGCTTTGCCAACATGAATGAAAACATTCTTCAAACATCTTTTCAAACCTATAGATTTTGAAAAAATATCATCTGAAAAATCTGGGCCAAATTTGACTTAAAAGATCATTGAAAATGCCGTTTTTATGATTAAAAAAAAATGTAAAAATGGGGTCGGGGATTTTGAACGGTCGGGCGGGGACGATCAACATTTTTTTTTATGTGGCCTTATAAGGACACCTTTTAATTGGAAATTTATTAGTGCATCTCAAAACTGAATTTGACCTTGATGCGCCCTCTTTAACTTCTAGAAGTAAGCTTTAGTGAATAGTAGGCATTGTAATCAAGCTGATCAATTCAACGTAGCACGTGCTTATTAATGACTTATCATAACCCCAAAACGCCGTGAACCTTGGATCGCTTGATATCGAACTGGCCCACCTCAATGGAAAACAGCAAGCATTGAAGATACAAGTGCAAAGATCCATATTCTAAAAATGGACTATACGCTGTTTAGCCTGCTTTGATTAATTGTTATGAATTGTTGCTAACTGACACAATTCTCAACAAATTGTAGAGATAAATTTAGCAAAGACTCTGTTAGAGTTTACAAGTCACAAAAACATACTTGTGTTTGGTACCAAAAGTATTCAAAGTGATCTTATTGGTTGTTTGGTTATAGTGTTATTACATAAACATGTACTAATTCTAATTGTTGATTGCGGAGTTGTTTAGAATGGTGAAACGTTCGAACACAATGGACAACGTCTCCGTCAGTCAGAGCGAAGGCGACACGGAGGAAAAAGAGGGGGTGACACTCAAACGCGAGATTGGTCTGGTGGGCTGCATCGCCTTCGTAGTCGGTTCGGTCATCGGGTCCGGTATCTTCATCTCCCCGAAGGGCGTCCTGCAGAACACCGGTAGCGTGGGTCTGTCCCTCGTCGTCTGGGGTGCAAGCGGGACATTGTCCGGCATCGGTGCTCTCTGCTACGCCGAGTTGGGGACGTTTATCACTAAATCTGGAGGGGATTTCACGTACATTTTGGAGAGCTTCGGCCCCGTGCCGGCTTTCATTCGGGTATGGACCCTCCTGATTGCCGTGCGTACAGCGTCAAATTCAATCTTAGCTGCGACGGCTGCTACATACTTGGTAGGACCATTCTTTCCGGAATGTAGCGTGCCAACAGTTGTTATTCAGTTACTTGGATCTACCATAATAGGTAAAGTATGCTGTTCTGAATAACAAAAAACATACCATAGGGCATTCTACTGAGCTGAAACTGAAGAATTAAAAAAGAAAAAAAACTACTGATTTGAAGATTTGCTTGAAACTAACGTACAAGCATTCTTGGAGAGTATGTATTGTGCTCAGCTAATTTGTGCTTTAAAAAAACTCAAAAAGTGGGTCAAGAAGGGAACTGTTAAGAGATATCGAGTGCAATTCTTGTAACTATTTTACTTGGAATACTTGGCAGCATTCGGAAGAAATTGAGATGCAAACTCAACAAGGCGACACCAATTTAATGACTTCAACTTGCTCTTGTCTGTTATTAGCTGCCGTATTCTTCTGTAACAGTGTGAGTGTGGCCTGGAGTAACCGAGTCCAGATTATCTTCAGTATCGCTAAAGTACTGGGTCTAGTTGTCATCATAGCAGCAGGGGTGGTGCTCATGGTACAAGGTGAGAAAGTAAACCTGGCTGAAATTTCTAGAACCCAGAATGTTCGAGATCCTTGTGGTAATATTTGTTGGTAATTTTGAAGCTTTGGTATGATGCAAATGGTAAAAGCCCCATCACACCGAACTCGTTCTCACTACATTCTGAAAAATGTAGCCGAACGGGCTTATATGCAGTAAGAAGGTTTACAGGCGACAATAAATGAATTGATTCCATTTGGGGAAGCATTGTTGTTTCTGATGAGAACAAAGAAATCGAATAAAATCTCGACGTTTTGGGAGAGTGTGTTCTGCTGGTCTTCAGGAGAATCCGGGGATTTACCTCTCATAATTTTTAAAATTTTATGTTATGCATATTTCAAAACAATCAAATTTTTCCCCAAGAAAGCTTATACATCCTTGGTCAATTTGTGAAAAAAGGCACCAGTAGAGCCTACTGCATCATTTTACAGCCAAAATTCGCAGCTTTAAAAGTAGTCAAAATTTGAAGAAAAACAACACTGGACTTGGGGGCCTATACCCCTAATGATTTTTCAATGTTGGACCTATTTTGCAACTATAAAATATTTTCAAAAATTTAGCTTTTATCCGAAGTCAAGTTTAACAAAAAAGCAATCAGTAGAACCTATTGTTCTTCTCCTTTAAGTTTTTGAATAGTTTGTCATTGTCATTTTCTCCAGTAGTTTGTTCGTCTGTCTGTCTGTCTGTTTGTTTCGTCTTTGTATTGTCCTAAGCATGTACCCTATAGTTTATGTATTTTGTTATGTAAAGGCAAGCCGCTACAAGCTACCTGGCTTATTTTGGGCCTTGCCTCCACGCGCTTTCCCGCTAGTTTATTCTTATTCTGTCTTTTATATATATGCATTACAATGTAGTTCTGTAATTTGTGGAAATATGTTAGTGGAAATAAATGTGAATTGAATGAATGAATGAATCTAGCGATTCATACATGAATGGTTTCTCAGATTTCTCTGTGTTGGTGTTTGTTTGCGAATGCATGCAGCGGCCTAAGATGTGGTTGGTACCCACTATGGACGGACTCGACAATCGTGCAAAAATACCACGACAGTTTTTTGCTGTTTTCTCAGCAAGTAGACACTGTATTCAGCTGAAACTTTCACAGGTACTTTTATAGTATATTTTGTTTGTAACTTTGCCTCTAGATATGCATTAAGCCTGGTTCATACTTTACGCAAAAACGAATGCAAAGCAGATTTTGTTGACGCACGGTAGGCCTATATAATGCGCTGTTTATGCAGTGACGGCTCCTTTTTAAAACCCTACATGAAGCTATACAATAGACCCTTCTCACGAAATATGTAAATTACACATTGCGGTGCGCACTAACACTTTGGTTGGCAAAAAGATGGAACATGGCACCTTTTGGGGTCGGTGGTGGCGTGACGCAGACGCGTTTGCGCGTCTGCTTAGTGCACATCTCTATGGCGTTTGACAACCAATAGTGTACGCATGCGTGAATGTAATTAGCATATTTCATGGGAAGTATCTATTGTAACACAAGAAAAATCTCTTCGCCTTTTCTTTCGTGTGACGTATGAATCAGGCTTTAATGTCAGTATAAAAACCAAACAACCATACCCTTTAAAAAATCGTCCTAATGTTCCACAGGTAACACTAAGAATTTGAAAGATGGTTTCGTTCCGGCTTTGGAGGTTCCAGCCTCGAACATCCCCTTGGCTTTCTACTCAGGTCTCTACGCATTCGGCGGGTGGTCAGTAGTATCCAGTTTGCCTAAATTCGTTACAAGGGGGACTGTCGTGATGGTCACAGTAAAGGGTGTCGTCATTTTGGTGATGTGACGGCCAATGTGCGCATGCAAGAAGTGGTGGGTGAGAGCTCACACTTCCCTTGTGCACCACACACCTGCTATGCTCATGACGATGTTCCGTCCCAACTTGACAATCGTCCCAACTATAGTTGGGACCGGTCCCAACTTGAGTGTTACAGTTGGGTAGTCCCAACTATAGTTGGGATCGCCTATAGAACTCTACAGTACAGGATAGCCTCCGTGAAAGTGATAACCGTGGCCTTTTATGTCACTTCTTTTATGTGTTATGCACGTAACACATAAAACAAAACAAAACAATTTATTGATTCATAATATAAATATATCACACACACACACAAACCCACCCATGTATACGCCAGCAATCGTGGACCTCCTATTGTCCCTCTTTTGTTATGCGTTTTCCAACCGTGGACCTTTCCCGAACCGTGGACCTATTGTCCTCTTTTGGTAATGTGTATACCTACTCACACGCACAACATGCAAATGCCGATAGCTCCCCTGCTCCTTCCGCTGGTACCCTGTACAATTACTACTGTCCCAACTACAGTTTGGACGCCCCAACTACAGTTTGGACGCCCCAACTACAGTTTGGACGCCCCAACTTTAACACTCAAGTTGGGACCAGTCCCAACTATAGTTGGTGCGATTGCCAAGTTGGGGCGGAACAACTACACTCCCCTTTAAAAAGCAGTCAAACTTGTATTACCTACAAAGTATGAAAACATTAACCTTTCACGTAATAATAGTGGCTTCTTATATAGCGCTCATATCCGTCACTCAGTGACGCTCAAGGCGCTTCAACAGTCAATATGTTCCTGCAAGGTATATATGTGGAGCTACTTTTTGAATTTTGAGGCCTATTTCTTTACATAGCACCATGTAATGGTTTACAAGGTGCTGTGGCGCAATATGCAGCCGATCAAACCAGGAACACCGGGGCAAACCCCTTCTCTTTTCGATAAGTGCACTGGGTTCTTTACGTGCATTACACAACACACGGGACCAACGGCTTTACGTCCCATCCGAAGGACGAAGCAATAATGGTTAAGTGTCTTGCTTAATAAGGACACAAGTGTCACGACCGGGACTCGAACCCACACTCTGCTGAACAGAAACACCAGAGCTTGAGTCCGGTGCTCTTATCCGCTCGGCCACGACACTAACTAGTATCAATGTTTTACCACACCTGTTAATATTAATTGGTCTGGTATAAAATTGTCCATTCTAGTTGTCAGTGAAATTTTATTTGTTAGTGAAATGTGTGCTTCGTTTTATTTTCAGGCAAGATTTAACTACATTCACCGAAGAGGTTGTGAACCCATCAAGGTAACTATACTTTTAACAACCAAAATAACACAATTGGAAAGAATCAAACTAGGACACTTTAAATAAAACGAAATAAACATTCAGTAAATGGTAACTTCAAGACAAACCTACTATACCCATAAGCCATACTAAGTTTGGCCGAGAGACAACTTTTGTAACTTTGTAACTGGATTTATTTAAATTCTTTTTTGCAGAAATATTCCTCTTGGTATTGTGGTTTCCATGATCATTATTACGGGTGTGTACATCCTAGCTAATCTAGCCTACTTTGTTGTCCTCACGCCGCTAGAGCTCCTTGCGTCAGATGCTGTTGCTTTGGTAAGATTATTTTGGCAGCCGAATTAATGGCAATTTCTGTACGTCACTCACAAAATATTGCAGGTCTAAGTATTGGTGAAACTGAATTGAAAATTAGTAGTTATGCAGATGACACAACACTTTTTATTGATGGTAGCGACGTTTCTATTAACACTACTTTTGATCTTCTAGACAAATTTTCTTTGGCTTCAGGATTGAAAATTAACTATTTAAAATCTGAGGCAATGAAGATTGGTTCTTTAATTTTGAATGAAAATTTGGAGCCGCCTGGTAAAATAAAACATTGGTCGACAGGCCCAATTAGATTGCTTGGTGTTTTGCTATCTTATAATGAAGAGGAGTTGATCCACTTAAACTATGACCCACAACTCAATAAAATTAAAACAGTTCTTAATTTATGGGCGAGGAGAGATCTTACGCCTATTGGTAAAATAACTCTTGTCAAAAGTTTAGCATTGTCTCAATTGACTTTCCTTTTAACTGTGTTGCCTAATCCTCCTCAGAAATTCATAAATGAAGTTAATACTTTGGTCTATAGTTTTATCTGGAATGGTAAAGGTGACAAGATTAAGCGTAAAATCATGATTAATAGTTGTGACAAAGGGGGTCTTAAAATGTTAGACTTGGAATGTATTCAAAAAAGTCTGAAATGTACATGGGTCAAAAGGCTGTTGAATGAGCCGCAGACCGTTATAAATTGGAAGTACTTTATTACTAGCAAGTTAACTCAACTTGGTCTCAGGGATATCTTATGGAAAATAAGTGTCTCTCCTAAAGATTTCCCATTCCATATATTAAAGGATCAATTTTTAATTGATGTCGTAAGAGCATGGTTGGAGTTTAAGTACCAAATCAAGTTGGAAGAAGGTGAATCTCACAAAAATAATATTTTATCTGAGGTTATATGGTATAATTCTAATATAAAAGTAAATAATAGATGTGTATTTTACAAGTAATGGGTCTTGCAGGGAATTATGACTTTGAAGGATATTTGTTTAGAAAATGGATGTCTCCTATCTTATGAAGAATTCAGGCTGAAATACAAAAATGTTAGTTGTACATTTATTCTTTTCTATGGTTTGCTAAAAAGTATTCCAAAGCAGTGGAGAGATATGTTAAGGTCAGGACAATATGTTCACACCGATGATTCACCGGTATTGATTTCTGAATTATGTAAACAAATAAAACCCTCAAAAATGGTTTATAAAACCCTTGCTAAATCAATTTGCCAGCAACCTTTGAAGTGTCAAGACAATTGGACTCACTTATTGGGTAATATTCAAAATTGGAGTGCCATTTATGAAGCTCCATTTGCTGTCACAAAAGACCCAAAACTGCTGTTTTTTCAATTTAAATTTATCCATTTTCTTGTTCCAACAAACACATTCTTATATAAAATTGGAAGAAAAGAAACAGAATTGTGCTTCTTCTGCAATGAAAAGCCGGAAAAGTTACTGCATTTATTCTGGGAATGTGGTAAAGTGAAAGTTTTTTGGAAACAAGTCTTGGAGTGGTTAAATGGGACAGTATTTAAGAATAATCCTATTACTTTTAATGTGAAAGACATTTGTTTCGGATTTTCTAAAGACTCGTCAACGCTCGTTACTTTTATTGTTATTCTTGCAAAGAAGTTTATTTTCAACAAGAAATATCAGGAAGAAAAAATACTGAATATAGTAGCTTTTAAGAACTTTACGCGTATTTTTTATGTTACTGAAGAGTGTATGGCAAGAGCCAAGGGATTAGATTATAAAGTAAAACAAAAGTGGAAGAATATGTTTTGATTTGTACTATCTTCCAGATGCAGGTCCCGTATGATTTGTAATTCACTTGTAACTTGAACTCTCAATATTGTTGTTGATTGAGAGACCAGTTAACTAGCAAGATATAAAGAATCGTATAAATTTTGGAGATTTTCCAGGTGGATGTGTAGGCATGCGGGACTTGCATCTGAAAAGAGAAGAAAAAGAAGAAGAAAGAACTGTATATAATAATAGGTTCTAGTCTTCAGTTGTTCTTTGTTTGTCCTTTGTTTTTGTCTGTCCTTTCTCTTCTTTTTTTTGCTTGTCTTGTGTTTTGGGGTTTTTGTATTGAATTTTGTTGTTTTGCAATAAAAAAAATAAAAAAAAAATAAAAAAAAAATATATGAGGAGCAAGGAACAAAGTAAGTGCATAATTTAGTACACTCTGCGGTGTGTTTTAACGACCCTGACCAGAGACAAATCACTGACGTCACGTACAAGTATATTATCTTAAATAATATCTTACTTTTGCAAAAAGGATTGAACTTAGTAAATTTTAGTATTAATCTGTTTTTTGTTTGTATTATTGGATTGAATTGCTTTAGTCAGTTCTTTGTAAGTTTTTGAATTAATTCAATAAACACCTTTGTTTTGTTTGTTTAAAATATATATATATAAAATAAACGACTCCGCCATCTTGAGGTGAAGAACCTAACCGTTAACTGGCCACTGCGGTCAGACTGAACTCGAAAAACACTGTGACCAAACCTACAAAAGAAAATTCTGGTCGAGGTTGCCAAAACTCCGTTTAAAACCTTTTCATTGCAGACCTTCAGTGACCGTGTTATGGGTTCTTGGTCGGTAGTCATGTCCGTGGTGGTTGCTATGTCTTGTGTCGGGGCCATCAATGGAGCAAGCTTCTCCTTCGCAAGGTTTCTTGTTGAAATATTGTTTGAATAGTTCTTTGGAAAATGTTAGATTGTAGAGGTATTACTACTTCGAGGAACACCATTATTTCCTCCAATAACATTAACTTACAAGCGCACGTTTTTAAGAAATGCAAAGAGTATTGCTTAAAAGGGAGTGGCACACCATAAATGGATTGGAGTTTCAACACGCTCAGTAGGACCTGTCTTGCTGAGTTTATGACTGCAATAGGCTTCTTTAAAATCCATATCCAAGCGCATGTCACTGAGAAATTCTAATGATATTTAAGAGAGTGGCAATATGGCGTCCAGAAGCTTCAGGTATCTGTTGCCGTTCGGTAAAGACACAATAATTCATCATATTGTATTCCGTAGGATTCTTATGGTTGCTTCACGTAAAGGGTTAATGCCGCAAATCCTTGGGATGATAAACGTGGACTACCTCACACCTCTCCCAGCTATCATCGCAACGGTAAATCTGAATACATAATTGTAGAAATAAAAACATTAAAAAACAAAATAAAATTTCAAGAAACAAATCTACGTAAAATCTACGTAAAACAGAGGTCTGGACACCTCAAGACTGTCTTTCATTGTCTTGACAAATTTATCACCTTAGGAATGTCGAATTCAAAAGATGTTGTAAACAAAATTATAGAGTAGGCCTATGGGTTTTGAGGCATTTCCTGGTGAGGTATCAATGTATATTTGGTTTGCGGTAACACTCTACTTGCTAGGTAGATTTTGTTCTTTGAGAACTTGTCTTGCTAGTTATTCTACTATACAAAATTATAGAGATTAAACAAAAATGTCTGAGATTAGGACAGAAATGAACACAAAAAGCCAAGTTTACGGCAGATTAATTCTTTTTTTTTAAATTGTTATATTTGTCTTGATAGTTCCCGCTTATTGTGATCATGATGATGGTAGATGTGCACACACTCATCAATTATATCAGCTTCAGTGAATGGTTGTTCCTGTCGATTGCGGCGGCTGCCATACCATACTTCAGATGGAAGTATCCACACGTGCACAGACCATTCAAGGTAAGGCAAAGGGGAGATTGTGGTGCCGGTGTGGCAGGAGATTCTGTTCCCCCCATACGGCAAACTGTGTACAAACTTCTTCTGATAGCGCCCTCTTTTGAATCGACTGCTTCATGGAGTCAAAAATTTGGCTCTTCAAAATGGCGGGCCGTGTTAGTTCACGAAGTGAAAGGAAAACTACACAATTTCGAGGCATATTTTGTGTGGATCAATATATTCTCATTTTAAAACATCTTTCTAAACCATTATGCATTTCATAACAAACGATTTCAAACGCTTTTCATAGCCCAAATCGCCCAATCCGAGGCAACGTGTCCCTTTAATATTGTATGGGGGGACACACAAAATCCCCACAGTTACACCTGTAAGACCTTGAAGACCGTCTACTCTCAGAGACTTCAGATCCTGAGGGTATGCGTCCCAAGGTATCCCGGTGCAGCCCCTACCCGGTACGTCGATATGTTCGGGGCCTTAAAGCAGTCACAGCCATGTAACTAAATGCAACTTTGGTTACACTAAATTTCTGGCTACATTGGGGTGTATTAACAAACGAGTGTCTTGCCGAATACTTGCTGCTGCGAAAGATCATCTGGGAGACAGCATTTACAGGCTCTTAATATCATGCATTATTGTTATTTCACTCTAACCGACAGGTACCAATCCTTCTCCCAGTGATCTTCATCATCTGCTCAATGTTTGTAGTTGTAGTCTCCATCTACTCCTCACCAGCAGATGTTGGTGTCGGTGCTTTGATTACGATCACTGGGGTACCAGTCTATTTTGTATTCGTCTGGTGGCAGAAGAAGCCTCGCTGGTTCACCAGTACTGTAGGTAAGTGTCAATGATGAACAGTTCAACCCCAATAAACAGTAGTAATAAGAAGATCTTTCATACAGGAATTGACGCCTTCCATGTGACTTCACAAACTGTACTAATGCTATAAACAACCAACCTGGAAAGTTGTCGTCAAATAAGTTCATACAAGTTTTTGTGAAAACATGGTAAAGACGGTTTCAGTATTCTCGGGGATTTCGGCAATCGAAGTAGGCAATGTTAACCATGGGGTCTTCCGGTTCTGATCAACTTAAACATACGATGATATTTCTGTGGGAATCTATTGATGTGAACTTTACATTCAATCAGTTTCCAGTTTGAAGCTAAATACTATACTGTCATCAATTTTAAGTTTGGTAAATACTTATCCATGTACATGAACTTTGAGGTAAACTTTTAGGTCTCTGTTTCACATCAGGACTTTTGGACCTTTAGGTCATGTAACCTGTGATATCACACGTTTTCAAAAGAGCCACAGAACATTGATTTGATGCAGCCACGCTTTGAACACACCTCAATAGAAGTCAACAGTAAACTTGATATTTTATGGAGATTGCACTGTTTGAGACATATCTACTTCTAATATGAATAAAGGGGGCAATTTTCGAAACTTGTTCAGATGTTAAATTAACTTCTAACTTATAACTCTTGAATCTTGGTGGGTGTTATGTCAAAGAATTTAACATTTCCCATATGACCAGTGTAGTATCTTGCCTGCCAGGAAATGCCCAGGAATGTACGAGGTCAAGCTTTTAGTGAACAAAGGTTTCATAGGTCACATAGGTTTCATGGGTTTCATGGTCTATAAATTTGAAGCATAAATACCCAACATGTTTTTACAAATCTCAAATGTTTTGATTTAAATTTCCACAGAATCGGTGACGTGTTTTCTTCAAAGGTTTTTGCTGGTTTCACCAGAAAAGATGAAGCTGTAATGTCACAAAAACACAGACACGAGGCTGGGGCGCCCTCCCATTATCGAATATTCGAGTAAACAATACTGGTAGTGAATATTTTAGTTTGTTGGTAGATTTCTCCACACGCTGGTAATTTCGAAACACAATATCAATTAAAATTCATATTTACTGCCAAATATCCTAGGTTGTGGTGCCACATTATGTAATTGTTATTGTTTGGGCATTAAACATCTTGCGAATAACTTGTTAACCGTATAATATTATAGCAACGATCAACTCAATTGTTGTAAGTTTGAATTAGGTTTGATCTATATTTTATAGGTTGAAATAGTGGTAAATACTACAAAAGTTAATAGCCATAAAAACTTGCTTGTAAGAAGCACTGCAGCTGTTTATACTATAAAGTATTTTGAGTAAGGATTCCCTTCGAAGTCATACGATTGGGAATTTTTTTTACACCAAATTATTTGAGTCTGAGAAACGATTCTGATGAAGGCACAATGTAAACATTTCATCAGATTAGAATCTGGTGGTTTCGTCAATAAAATCAAAATCAATAGAAGGTGGGTGTGAGTCCCGGTCTTTGAACTCGTTTCCTTAATAACGAGACTTTTAAACATTGTTGCTTCGTCCTTTGGATGGGACGTAAAGCTGTTGGTCCCATGTGTTGTGCAATGCATGTAAAACAAAAACCAGTACCCTTAAGAGAAGGGGTTCGCCCCGGTGTTTTCTGGTATGGTTGGCTGCAGATTGCACCAAAGCTACTTGTCAAACATCGCAACGGGCATTAGGTATTTCGAGGGTAGCTCCGCATACCTTGTAGAAAAATAATGAGCGATTTGAGACGCCCTTGTGTGTGATGACGCGCTGTATAAGAACTTCTTGATAGATAGCTTGATTAATATAAACGAATATTGGCATATATTTTGTTTTCTTTTGTATCTGGCTTCATTCGATCGCAGTAATCAAAAGTCAAAGGTTATTTTGGAGGCTTTTAAAGCACGCGGAAAACATTGGTAAGTGTCAACATGTAACTCATCGTATAAATGAAATAACAAACCTGTGAAAATTTAAGCTCAATCGGTTATTGGAATCAATTTTTTTTTACAAGTGAAATTATGTTTTCACTGATTTCAAGCATCGGTTTTTATTCATTTCTCTAAAAACGGTAAAATTTCAAGCACAAATATTATTAAGGAAAGTTTTCCACCATGACTATTTTCTACAGTTATGTGAACATTGATACTTTCATATGTTTTGCACATTTTGTGCACAACCTTTACAAAATTGCCCATTTGAGTTGACCACTTATGTTTTCATTTCGTGTTTACATATGGACTTCAAAATACAGTCCAATTTACTCTTATCAAATTAATATTTACAGGTCACAAAGGCGGGTAATTATTAACCTTTACAAGGAGGACATGATGTAAATCGTGATAACGTTCTACCTTAAAATACCGTTGCACTAAATACAAACGCTTAATCGATGGAATCTTATCGAATGCACAATTGTACTTTGAACCTTACTGATTAATGAGATTTGCTTAATTTGTGTTCATATTGAAATTTTGAGCGAACATATTGAATCTTTAGTATTATATTAGTTTAGATGCCAATTGATGTGTGATGGATGAGGGAAATGTTGTAGTCCAAGACGGAGATGGCGGTGCGTCTACCACTGAGGTGGAAAAACGTCTGCCTGATGGTGATGGTATCTCCGTCAGTAATGAGGAAGACGGGGACGAGCCGGTGGCGCTCAAACGGCAGATCGGTCTGGTGGGCTGCATCGCCTTCGTAGTCGGTACCGTCATTGGGTCCGGTATCTTCATCTCCCCGAAGGGCGTCCTGCAGAACACCGGTAGCGTGGGGCTGTCCCTCGTAGTCTGGGTCGCCTGTGGGATACTGTCCACCATCGGGGCTCTCTGCTACGCCGAGCTGGGGACCTGTATTACAAAATCCGGTGGTGATTTCACGTACATTTTGGAGAGTTTTGGCCCCGTGCCGGCTTTCCTGCGCGTTTGGACGCTTTTACTTGCCGTACGTACAGCATCATTTGCTGTACTTGTTATTACAGCTGCTACGTATCTTATTCAGCCTCTTTTCGGTGACTGCGGAGTACCAACATTTGTGATTCAGTTACTTGGAGCTACACTACTCGGTAAATAACACAGCCGTTTTCACTATTTGTCATTCAACTCTAGAATTTGGGTCAAATCGGCCCAAAATCAGACTTTAAATTATAAATGTTTATAGTAATTACATAACGGATCAAGTCGTGAAGAAGGGGGCGGGGTCCTCTTAGTTAAAACACAATAGATGCTCTTTAACTTCTGACACTTCTCCGATCAAAAACAGTCTTGTAAATTTCCAATAACATTTATCTGAATACTTCCACCGCGAGTGTTTCATTTGTTCATTTTTTTAAAGCGCACATCATAAATTAACATGAATAACATTATTGTAAATGGTCTACTATACTGAGCTTTAGATATGCCATTCAAACAATTTATTATATTTATTTCAATTGGACGAGATCTTGAAAGTAGAATATCAACTTGACGAAATAATTTATCTCAGGATGACAAAAATAAAGAAGCGTGGAAGTGATATCCCCGGAGTTGATATATTTTTTTTATAGGAAGTCGTCATCCCAAGATATTTCTCCGGGAGCTCAATACTGTTTTTCTTTAGGTTTATCTTTTCTTCTTCATCCTGATAATACCTATCTCAGGATTTCAACAAATCATATGGCACTAGTTTTCGAAAGACGCATAAAGCTTGCCCGAAATTTTTTGTTGGCGTTTTATGTGTCATTCTTTATAAAAGCATAATTTCGTAAAGATGACTCCTTATAGAATCTAAAGTGGTGATTTGGGTCTGTGAGCAAAGTTTAGATAATAACTTCTTCTTCTTCTAATTTTTTTTTAATATATATATTTATTTTTTTTGAGAGAGGTTAAAAGAAGGTTGCTCATTGGCCCGTGCAGCTGCGCGTCAGAAATGTGCTTTTTCCATTGTTTCGTCGTCGTTTTACCTCCATTGATCTTCATTATTAATGACGTCATCATTCCGCCATCTTAGAGGTAGACATCTCCTTTAGTGTTTACCTCTAAGCACGTGCACTCGCCGTCATATCCATTAATCTGAATATTAATAGAGACCACAACGGTCATATCATAACATAATAATGACAGCGCACTTAACTGAGTTCATAATTCCGTGTAGGCCTACTGCCTCTCAGTCAGGCTGAAATCAATGAATCTCAAAAAAAAATCATGTGACGACAAGACATCAACAAAATCAATATAAAGTTGTATAGGAAAATCCCTCGGTTTCCGTCCTCATATCCTTTTTCGGAAAAATAGATTTTCTTTTTAAATAGTTAACATCAAAAGGTGGTTTAAAAAAATTACAAAACAAAAGGTATTCACCAAAACAAGATAATATATTATTGTTGACTTATTACAAAATGCAATCATGGTGGCCAAAAAGCTGAACTGCGGACGCATACAGAGAGTTGCAAACTGCTTACCAACCAAAAAGTCCTGTGGTAAAAATGCAAAAGTTAGTTAATGGCCTGACGTTTCGACCCTAGCAGAGTCTTTCTCGAAGTCTAAATGAGAGAGTAAAAACATTACATGTTTAGAAATTCACAAAACTACTTAAAAGAAAACAGGTATAAAAATCATTCCACATTTTAATTTTGTTATAAGCATGTCAACGTTAAGTTATATATAAGTTAACTTGAAATTTGATTGGATTGGTGTTCACGTAATCTGTATTTGCTAATCTTCTGTTCTGATTATCCCCCGATTAGCTGCCGTGTTCTGCTTGAACAGTGTGAGTGTGGCCTGGAGTAACCGAGTCCAGATTATCTTCAGTATCGCTAAAGTACTGGGTCTAGTCATCATCATAATATCGGGCGTGGTTCTCATGATACAAGGTGATCATTCGTTTGTTTCCATTGTTAAAGGGAGTGCCTTTGGTAATGCTCCAAAAATTTATTACCATAACAACTTACTTGGTAAAGAGCACTGGAGAGCTGTTGATATTATAAAACATTGTTAGAAATGACACTCTTTGAAGTAATGTAGATTTAGAGAAAGATGTAATTTTCCACAAACAAAATGAATTTGAGAAAACACTTCAGGCATGAAGTCTTTCTCAGACATCTGAAAGCATACAATTCTATGCAACGAGGCTGGTTTTGTCCTTCATTATTTTCTTGCAACCTTGATGACCAATTGAGCCCAAATTGTCACAGGTTTGTTATTTTATTCATATGTTGGGATACACCAAGTGAGAATATTGGTCTTTGAAAATTACAAAAAGTATGTCCTTCTTAAAGGCATTGTATACTTTTGGTAACAGCTCAAAATCAGTGTCCACATTGTGTGTGATTCAACATATGCATGAACAAACAAAAGCCCGGCCTGTGAAAGTTTGAGCTCAATTGGTCATCGAGGTCACGAGAAAATAGTGAAAAGAGACCTTATGTGTTTTCTGTTTTTCAAACGTCGAGTTTATTATCACGCGTGATAAAAACTATTGTTTTACTCATAAACGATAGCATTTTAGGCAGAAATATTTTAAGGAACCCTTTCTACCATTACTTACTTTAAATCATGTAAGTTATGTGTGAATCTGTGAACAATTTTGTGTTTTTCGATCTTACCAATAGTGTACAGGCCTTTAAGAGAAGACACAAAACTGTGCTGACTTTTTATGCCGTATTTCCCCTCGAATTTTACATTTGTTTTTGGATGCTTCGATTTCAAACCTGAACCTTCAACATAAAGTGTAACCCATTGTGATTATAAGACATGCCCCTAATTGTACCAGATTTATAGTTTTATGGGGTTCGGTTCCTATCTAAAAAACACTATTGTCTTTGCCATAAACCCAACCATTAGTGATTATAAACATTTTTTTCTTTCATAAATATTTCATGGGCACACCGTCAAGAAACATTTGCCACATTTTAGATACAGGAACGAGAATATGAAATACTTGCACATTTTTAACGATAAAAAAATGAATAGATGGCAACAGTACCCTTTTCGAAACGAAGGCTGGGACTTGGGCTTTATATCAGGCTCTGTCAGTTATTTAGAAAACGTGTGCTTTCCTTACGGGGCTTCAAACAGGCGGGGTGGAACAAATGCAAGAGCTCAAGCCCAAGCCGTCGTTTCGATAAGGCAATACGGGCTCCATTTTGTTTGGATGTCCATATGGTGTAGAGATTTGTAGCTTACCTCTTCGGTTTTTTCCAAATGATAGTGTAAACTTTTCTAGTTCAAAGAAAAACGTAACCAACGCTATACCCTGAGAAAGGGCTTCAATCTTAAATGAATGTGCAAAAAGTGTTTAAAGGGTGTGTACAACATTGGTAAGATTAAATATAAATGTTCACATATTTGCACATAACTTACATGGTATAAAGATGGTCATGGTGGAAAACTTCCCTTGAAACAGTTTTGCTTGAAACACCAAAGTTTATAGGAAATGAGTATTACAATAAATGAGAAAAACTGCAGGATGAAAACCGACGTTTGAAAAAAAGTGAAAACATATAATAGCTTTTGTTCACTGTTTTCTCATGACTCCGAAGTCCGATTGCGCTTAAACTTTTACAGGTTTGTTATTTCATTATGTTGGGTCACATCAAGTTTGGATACAGGTCTTTGGCAATTACCAATGTTGTACACACCCTTTAAAGAATACTGAAAGTGAACGTTGGATCGGTTTTCTGCCGTCCATATAAGTCATTATAGGAAGGTTAAATTCTGCCTTCAGGTGAGAAAACATTTGAGGTAATTCTAGCAACAAAAATTGTAACAATAATGCCATAATCAGGTAAGGTTTGCGGCAGCACCATGTGTAAATCTCTTACACATGATGGCGCTACAACTGCAAACCTCGCCTGATTATACTCCCACCATGTAAAGTTTCAAATCCTACTTAATAGTGCCATATGATTTGTCAGGAGCCATTTGATTGTTTACGACCTTCTGTTTACTGGTGACTGTATAACAGGAAGAAGGGCGTACATGTATAGAGCCTGACACCATGATTCCTGGCAGTAACTCTCCCAATGCCACCCTTCACCCACTAAATTCACCTAAAGAAATTACAATGACACCGTTATTACTTATGGGGGTTTTATTAATAAAAACGAGACGTACGATAGTAAATTGCGTCTACCTTCAGCTCCTAATCCGGATAATATAATAACCCCAAACGGCTGGTCCAATCCACCTAGGATGTTTCTGACAGACCAGCTGGTCGCATCTGATGACACTGTTTTTCAATATTATTATTTAATAGTTTGATTATGTTCATAACAAAGTAGATAAACATGACCTTTGCTTAGGTGTAACTGACGCTGTCATGATGCGCCAGTTTTATTTTCTCACGTAATAAAGCATTAACGAGAGAGAATTATCTGAAAAACAAAGAAGACTCTAAAAGATAACCGCCCTCTCTTGGCCTTACATGACGTCCTACTTAACCTTGGATAACATCAAATTAGACCAAATCTTAATTAATACGTAGTTTTCACAGGAAGTTGTTAATTTTGTGAGCAGATTGTGTGTTAATTTGCGTCGAATCTCAAACAGATATAAATTGTAATGTTCAGTTTTATTAGCCAACTTCAGAATAGCAAAGTAGTTTTTAAATAGTTCACATATTTTATTTTTTATTTTTTTGGGGGTGCTCATAATCAATTGGTCATAATTACAGGTTAATATTCATTTGACAATTTTGTTCTTGGCTTGTCCATGAAAGCCAATGGCCGACAGTAGACATTTTTACATCAAGTTTAACAAAATATTTCCACTCACTCGAAACCTGTTGCACCCAAGGTGAACATTTCAATAGTTGCTACATTACAAATATATGATGCATACAAAGAAAAATATAAAAAGGGGAATCAAGTTCTTATTGGTGTTTGTCTGATTCTGGAATTAATCTCATTTCAAAATCACTGCATTCTCCCGTAGCCGGATTGAGATATCTACAGATCAAGTTGCATGCAATATTAATACTGTAAAAATACCCTTTTCTTTTCAGGAAACGTTGAGAATTTAAAAGATGGCTTTACTCCAGCCATCGAGGTCTCTGCTTCGGACATCCCCTTGGCTTTCTACTCAGGTCTCTTCGCTTATTCTGGATGGTCAGTACACTTACTTTGTTGTTGTTGTTTTTTGTTGTTTTGTTGTTGTTGCTGCTGTTGCTGTTTCTGTTGCTGTTGTTGCTGTTGTTGTTGCTGTTGCTGTTGCTGCTGCTGCTGTTGCTGTTGCTGTTGCTGTTGCTGTTGCTGTTGCTGTTGCTGTTGCTGTTGCTGTTGCTGTTGCTGTTGCTGTTGCTGTTGCTGTTGCTGTTGCTGTTGCTGTTGCTGTTGCTGTTGATGTTGCTGTTGATGTTGCTGTTGTCTGGAACCATTCATTTTTGGCATGTTTTCGTTTTTTATTTTTCGGGGGAAAGATGGAGTCACGGGTTTTGAGCCCACCCCCCCCCCCCCCCCCCCCCAACTGGCCATGCCACTGCTTCGAGGTACCAGGCAACCATGGTGGTCTAGTGGTAAGACTTCTGCTCTAATACGACAAAGGTCTTGGGTTTGAATCCCACCCGAGTAATTATGCCCGTTGGTTTCTTTCACAGGGCTCTGGAAACACAGTGGTTAACACATCGGTAGATGGGTAGTACACAAATAATATCGCTGTTGTTATTGTATGATTTATTCTACTTACAGTTTGAGAAACAGGTATACCATCTGTTTTTCCATAATGCTCATTTTCCAAACTCTTTATCGGTTTCAGGCAATTTCTTCCCAGCTTCACAGAGGAGATTATTAATCCAGCAAGGTAAGAAAATGTTAAATATATATTTGTTTATAACACTGACGATGATCCTGAGATTGCTTGCCTCTAAAATTTTTAATTTATAAGCAGCTTTGCAGTACTCGTATACTCGATACTCGTACTCTCGATACTCGTACTCAAGTGCTACTCGAGTACTGTTTTGATGGTACTCGTATACTCGATACTCGTACTCAAGTGTTACTCGAGTACCGTTTTGATGGTACTCGTATACTCGATACTCGCACTCAAGTGCTACTCGAGTACCGTTTTGATGGTACTCGTATACTCGATACTCGTACTCAAGTGCTACTCGGGTACTGTTTTTATGGTACTCGCATACTCGATACTCGTACTCAAGTGCTACCCGAGTACCGTTTTGATGGTACTCGTATACTCGATACTCGTACTCAAGTGCTACTCGAGTACCGTTTTGATGGTACTCGCATACTCGAAACTCGCACTCAAGTGCTACTCGGGTACTGTTTTTATGGTACTCGTATACTCGATACTCGTACTCAAGTGCTACTCGGGTACTGTTTTTATGGTAGGCCTACTCGTATACTCCTCGTACTCTGCTAAATAAATACCCGTACTCAAAGTCCATACTCTACACTTGGATGAAAAAATAGTGTGTATTCGAAGTCATGTACTCGATACCCTGATTTAAGTACTCGTGGTCATTTACTTTTCTTTGCCATTTCCTACACGTGTTTTGATGCAAAGACTAATTTGTAAATTTATATATAATTTATTCAATTCACCGTTGTTCTCTTTAAGACCAGCTGGAGAGGAAAGCCTCTAGACGGGAACTTTGTTTTTTGGGGGCATTAATCGTTCGGGCTCCAGCTGGTTCTTTTTCCTTCTTCTGTATTTCCTCTTGTTTTTTCACCAATGTGCATTATTGTACTTTTTATCTGCCCTAGACATGAAATAAATATAAATAAATATAAACGTATAATATATGAATAGAGCTCTTGAAAGGGTACAATTTTGATGTATATGAAGTAATTATGTTCACAAGCACAGTCGTCTAGAAAACAGTCAAAAACAATAATTTTCTTAATACCTTATTTTGAAATGTTGTTTTATGTAAAGTACGTGTACTCGTTCTCGGAGATCCAAGTACTTGGTAATCGGCTGTTGGACTCAGTACTCGTATATCAGGATACTCGTACTCAAAACTCGTATACTCCCCCTCGATGGCCCGAGTCACCCCCACTCGAATGCAGCTCAGTCACCTTAGTACTCGGCAGTACTTGACACTCGACTGAAAAGTAACTGACTGTTGACTACAACACTGGTTTGAATAGTTTCTTTAAACAATGATGGTGTGACACGCAACTACGAATTGATATTTCCTGAAGACATTGACACTATGTTGAACGAACCTTCAAGTTATTACATCATACCTGAAATATTTTAAAGCCATTACTGCTCCCCCAAAATACGGGGTTATCACTAAATTCCATGTTTTTTTATCCATAAAATTGTAAATGATTCTCTTTTAAACCCATGCCATATAAAGCTTCTATAGATAGGTTGCAGTATGACGTAAATCGGCCATCTTTACGGGCAGTTTGGAACACACAGTCATGCGTTACGCGTGAGAACGGCGTGCAGCACGCGCACATTTCACCAAACTCATTGCATGATTGGTTAGTGAATGACGCGGCTGCGTTAATAATTTGAGCGCTTGACGCGCCTGCAAGCCAAAATGCAATTTGCCCGTAAAGATGGCGTCTACTGGGAACTATCTATAACGCTTAAATTTCAACATACCTTTTTATTGTAAATGATTACCCAAATGTTTTAACAATATTTTAAAAAGTCTTCTTCTTCATTATTTTAAGGAATATTCCAATTGGAATTGTCGTCTCCATGACCATTATTACGGTTGTCTACATCATGGCTAATCTATCCTACTTCGTAGTCCTCACGCCGACAGAGGTCCTTGCGTCAGACGCTGTTGCCTTGGTAAGTTGAAATGACCAGCTTAAGTTTGGATGTTAGCCTGCAAAACAAAACACTCAAAATCCTTCCAGCTAAAAAAAGTACGCTGGTCTGTCGTTAATTTCACAAAGTGAAAATTAGAGAACCTTTTACATCAATAAGGCACGTAGTGCCCAAAATGGGTCCAGTACAAATAATATTCTTTATCAAATGAAATCAAACTAACTTGATTATCGTTAACCCCGTTCTAGGTTCATAAGTTGTTATAGTTTTATTTAATGTTTCTTTTGTAGACTTTTGCTGAACGTGTTTTGGGACCCTGGTCCGTGGTCATCTCGCTAGCTGTCGCCATGTCCTGTATTGGATCGTTAAACGGTGCTTTGTTCTCATTCGCAAGGTACATATCCTAATGTCAAGCCAATTTTTAGCTAAAACAAGTTCTGAGATTTAAATAGTAAGCAATTTTAGCAGTGCACCATTGACAAACAACGCTTGTAAAATGTGTTTATTTCAGGTGGTAACTTTTTTTTCTGCGCTTAACAAAATTGTTAAGCAAACCTTGGCAGGGAGCCAGTCCTGAGCAGAGTACACAACAAAATGGTTCGACTGGTATCAGAATGCTTCTAAGTACAACTTTTCAGCGCTAAGCAATTCTGTTGTGGTTAGCAGCTTTGTATCATTATTGTCTTTGGTCTCGAGCAACCACACCATTTTCAACGTTTTCATTCCAACGAATATACTTGTGTTTAGGAAAGTGTAATTTTAAGTGGTTTGTCAGTCATCAAACGGAAAAATAATTCACACAAAATCAGGTAGGATTTCCCAAGATGAAAATTTTGTTGGAGTTTCCAAATAATAGTGAATCAATCATGTCATATCATTTAACTGTTTTTTACAGTTTAAATGTATACTTAAGATGCTTTGGTTAAATTTGCAAGTAAATAATAGCTTGGGATGCTATTCTGTTTCAGAATATTGATGGTGTCGTCAAGAGAGGGCGTAACGCCTCAAGTTCTCGGCATGATACACGTAGATTACAAGTCACCTCTTCCTGCTGCAATTGTTTCGGTAATAAATTGTTTATTTTGTATGTTTTGAAAATAAAAACTTTGTTCAAGCCTTTGCTTAACTAAGCCGTAGCCATTTTCATAACCGTAGCCGTAGCCGTAGTCAGATGGAATTAAACATTATAAGTTTGATTTGTAAATTTGACCAGTCTAGTTCCCCATTGTTATTGATTTGTTTATTGTTTATATGTATTTACTTTTCTAGTTCCCCAATGTGATTGCTGTGTGAATGAGTCCCAATATATACAACTTCATCAACTATATTTCCACTCGTTGGTTGTTTCTACATGTCATTGACTTTTCTAGTTCCCCATTGTGATTGCTGTGTTAATGAGACCCGATATCAACACACTCATCAACTACTTGAGTTTCACTCGTTGGTTGTTTCTACATGTTATTGACTTTTCTAGTTCCCCATTGTGATTGCTGTGTTAATGAGACCCGATATCAACACACTCATCAACTACTTGAGTTTCACTCGTTGGTTGTTTCTACATGTTATTGACTTTTCTAGTTCCCCATTGTGATTGCTGTGTTAATGAGACCCGATATCAACACACTCATCAACTACTTGAGTTTCACTCGTTGGTTGTTTCTACATGTTATTGACTTTTCTAGTTCCCCATTGTGATTGCTGTGTTAATGAGACCCGATATCAACACACTCATCAACTACTTGAGTTTCACTCGTTGGTTGTTTCTACATGTTATTGACTTTTCTAGTTCCCCATTGTGATTGCTGTGTTAATGAGACCCGATATCAACACACTCATCAACTACTTGAGTTTCACTCGTTGGTTGTTTCTACATGTTATTGACTTTTCTAGTTCCCCATTGTGATTGCTGTGTTAATGAGACCCGATATCAACACACTCATCAACTACTTGAGTTTCACTCGTTGGTTGTTTCTACATGTTATTGACTTTTCTAGTTCCCCATTGTGATTGCTGTGTTAATGAGACCCGATATCAACACACTCATCAACTACTTGAGTTTCACTCGTTGGTTGTTTCTACATGTTATTGACTTTTCTAGTTCCCCATTGTGATTGCTGTGTTAATGAGACCCGATATCAACACACTCATCAACTACTTGAGTTTCACTCGTTGGTTGTTTCTACATGTTATTGACTTTTCTAGTTCCCCATTGTGATTGCTGTGTTAATGAGACCCGATATCAACACACTCATCAACTACTTGAGTTTCACTCGTTGGTTGTTTCTATTTATTGACCTGTCTAGCTTGACCTTGTTATTGCTATATGCTTGAATTAGTTTCTTGAGTTTGTTTCAGCTTCTTGAGTTTCACTCGTTGGTTGTTTCTATTAGTTAATCCTTTTAGTTCCCTATTGTCATTGTTATATTCTAGTCCCGATATCAACACACTCATCAACTAATTGAGTTCCACTCGTTGGTTGTTTCTAAATTATTTACTTTTCTAGTTCCCCATTGCAATTGTTATGTTGATGATTCCCACGATATCAACACACTCATCAACTACTTGGATTCTACTTTTTGGTTGATTATATTTACTCACCTTTCTAGTACCCCATTGTGATTGCTATGTCCAGATATCAACACAATCATCAAATACTTGAGTTTCACTCGTTTGTTGTTTCTCTTTATTTACTTCTCTAGTTCCCCATTGTAATTGGTATGGTAATGAGTCCCGGTATCAATACAGTACACTCACTAACTGCTTTAGTTTAACTGCTTTGGTTATTTCTATTTATTGACCTTTCTATCTCCCTGTTGTTTTTGCTATACTCATGAGTTTCTTGAGTTTCTTTCAGCTTCTTTGAGTTTCACTCCTTGGTTGTTTCTATGTTAATTTTCTAGTTCCCTATTGTGATTTTTATGCTAATGAGTCCCGATATCAACACACTCATCAACTACTTGAGTTTCACTCGATGGCTGTTCATCTCCATCGCAGTGGCGTCGATCCCTTACTTTAGATGGAAGTATCCTGATATGCCAAGGCCATTTAAGGTAAGAACTCAGGTCAAAGATCATTGCTTAGAATTTGGGTAGCAAAGAGTGGTTACGTTCACCACAAAAAACATGTCAAAGCAAAAAAACTAAGATTTGCGTTAATACATAATTGTAATTATCTGTCTATTGAGTTGTTGTGGTTCTAAAAGAAAACTTCCTATCCTTGTGCCCCGGGGGAGATTAAAAATAACCAGAGTGAAATGTGACACTTTAAAGCTTTAATGTGATAATTTCAAAACAAATTCACAATATTTAAATATATTTGTTTTTAATTGTTGTTTTACTCTTTGTTATTTTACTCCTTTGTGCTGGCTTTTTACGATATTGTAGACTATTGTAATGCGCTTTTAAACATTTTAATGGAGAAATTCGCACAATAAATGTGGTTTTATTATTATCAGTATTATTATCCTAGTATTATTAAAGACAAACCACGATCATTGAAAAGGTATGTTTAAGAAAGGTTGTATTTCCACCATGCAAAGTTGTCAATCTTACTTTGAAATGTTGATACAACTCTCTTTCTATTTGTTAAACAGGTGCCAATCATCCTACCGATCATCTTCATTATATGTGCATTGTTCGTGGTAGCCGTCTCCATCTACTCATCACCAATAGACGTCGGCATTGGGGCTGCTATAACAGTCACCGGGGTACCAATTTACTTCTTCTTCGTCTGGTGGGAGAACAAGCCCGTTTGGTTTACCAATGCAATGGGTAAGAAATAACCTACGAGCTCCCTCCACTGACGTCACACGCGCTATACTGTCTGCCCATTGTCTGCCATTTTGGTTGTCAAAATGCAGGCAAAGATATGGTTCGCCAACCTCGTTCCCAGTGGTGTACGATCTCGCCGCGCCATGTTTTTTTCTTTCCCAGAATGCCTTGCTCGATGTACGCGGAGTAAGCGGGTGATATGGCGAGCTGCCCATGGTAGAAAGGCTGATGGTTCGCGTCTAGCCCTGGTGGCCTTTCACTTTCGTTGTGTACAGCACAGAGGAAGAGTTTTGTATACGTATAATTATGGCTAGATTCGCATCTAACAGGCACACTGCATGTAACAGGAAATCTAACTCCAATAACTGCGCAACCAAACATTACTGTGGAAGATAAACGTCATGTACATTTGGTCATTGCATGATTTGTGTTATGCTCCTTGCAGTTTTATTTACAATGAGATTATTATAAAAAATATGAATGTTCCTTAACAATTCTTTAAACAAAAATGTAATTTTCAATGCTGATAAAATGTTATAAATTAATGAGACAACCTGTTTGTAGTGAAAGCTCCCCTCAAAACATTCTAAATGTTTTTAAAAACACCATCAGTTTATTGTTTTTTCGTTGGTTTTATTCTTCTTTTTCTCTCTTTTCCCCCTCTTCTTATTGCCTTGTGTTGTAAGGAGCTCCCTTCTTTTTCTTAATATAACGTGGTATTAATGCTTAAAGAAAATTTATGTTTATATGAACGGTTTATTATATAATTGAATATATATATATATATATTTTTTACAAAAACTGTGTTTTGTCTTTTATATTATAGATTCTATCACGTGTTTTCTGCAGAGATTCTTGTACATAGCTCCAGGAGCGAAAAAGACGGATTGAGACTCAGAACGAAATGTTATTTTCCCCAAGCTCTGCAGAGGGAGCAAATGCGTTATTTCTGTGGCACAGAATCATCGAAATGCATGTGTAACAACGGCTCCGAAGTCAATATCATTTTTGTGCTGCACTCATTTTTTATGACAATGAGAGGAGGGAATTGCAAGTGTCAAAACCTCATCTTAAATTCAATTTAAAATTTAGATGACGTCACAATTCGAAGTATGGTCTTTACAATGGTGTTGAGTGATTTTTTAAGTTCATCCCTGAATATTGGTGGTATTTAAATCTAATCGGCAGTGAATTTGACCTTTTACTGATATGTATATCTGTTTTTGGTTTCAGATGACGTCTTGTTTCAAGTTTTGCTTCTGAAAGAGTATGAAATAAATTGACATTTTACACGAAAATGGGGGCATCACAAATCTGATTTTGGCCTTTGAACCCCTCTTTAATTACCAATGGACAGACTTTGTCAATCCTTGCAACCAATATTAGCGACCATTTGGCTACAAACCGATGGTTCCGACATCCAAAGCTAACCTTCAAGTGCATTTGCGGATTACCCTTTTTCTTTTCTTTTCTTAATTTTCTTGCAATTCAGGTCAGAAAGTAAGTCACATATTAATGACCCCCGTTGGTTATCTGTAGTGCCTTAGCGATCCCAGAGGCTGTTGGCTGCACGCCTACCGTAAACAATAACAACTTTATGTATATACTAAAAACAAATATTGTGCTATTAACAATATTTAAATAACGAAATCTACCACAAAAGTATTCAAAGAACGTCAATATAACCAAATACTTTAAAACAAGGCTAATAACAATTTCAGTGATTGATGATTTTTCTCGATTGTGCTTCAGAAAGAAACAATACAAAAATTAGCATCCCTGTCATTTTGATATACTGTTTCCCACAATACAAAAACTCAAGAGACCTGGCCGCCCATTTCTGGGTTGGGCTGATTCCGAATCAGTTAGACCCATTTCAGGGTCATTCGACATCGACTCCGTTGTAGCCGTAGCTACCATTTCAGACAAGCCCTAAAAATCCATTATTACAGCTTAGATTACAACTATAACAGTAAGGTACGTCCCGTTTACAGTAACAAGCAGCAACAGCGCCAATAGACCTTATGCATATGACGTCATTTGAGTAGGGCGCCCTCACCTAGAGGTCAAACGGAAGATGCTCATTGGCCAGTCTTGTGCGCCGCGCGTACAAATCAGCGCGTTTCCATTGTTTCATCATCAGTTTACCTCTAAGATGGCGGCTTGGTGACGTCAATGCATAAGGTCTATAAGAGTCTGCCTGAGCGTTCAATATAATGTATTCCTTGAATGTGTTTGTGAACCGCGAAAATCATGACTAAGACAGAAGTTGTCTTAATGTTTTCAGTATAACAATTTAATAAGTAACGAAATACACCAATGACAAAGCAGAATAGTGCATATTCATTTACTTGGTTCGTATTGATAATCGTTTATATAGTAGGCCTACACTTTATATTTCACGCATAAAACAGGTCCCTGTAATGGAAATAAGTTAGCTATTGGAATTTAAACTCTTTCCCATATTTAGTTTTCGAGAAGCACACCATTGTAACAACTTGAAAATTGTAACAATTTTTTTCTTCTTTTCTTTTTGTTGGTGCTGCAATTGAAATAGGGAAAGATAGCACTCAAAGTCATCAACATTATATACCTTCTGGGATTTGTGCTAATACCATTAATTGTATATCCACCCCTAAATAATTTTCTCCCATAATTACCAACCATTTGTCTATATCTTCGGCCACCTGTTATTCTTTCATTTTACTGTGACATATTAGTGATAGCGTTGTGCCTTTGATGATACAAGCATACTAATTGCAACACGGCAACAAAAATGATAATTTTGAAAAGGAAATACTCCGATTGTGCCAAATTCAATGCCTGTATCACCAAAAACGCATAATTCCTCCAAATATTTCACCACTCTGCCCCACTATATGCTACGCATTATCGTTGTGCAAGGTTTGAACAATGTGGAGCTTAAGTTAGTTTTTAAATGCATTTTGACATTACTATTCCGTTTATTAAAATATTTCATTTTATCGCATGAATGATAAAATCCATTATTCGGCGCAGAGACCCCCGGTCAACTGAGCCGTCATGCCTTTTCACGGCTCAGCCCTATTTCTTTAAATCGCCTTCTGTCTCCCGGTTGATGTGGCATGTTGTTGGCTAGACAAGCCTTGGTGACGACCAAAGGAGTTTGACGTAAGCCCAAATAGCTAGCTGCCTCTTTCCCGGGATGCAGGATTGATCTTTATGCAAATTGCCTGTGTGGATCTTGGACCAATAGACTGATCCATTAAGCCCCGCCTCCTTACGAGTTGACCAATCACAGCCGCGAAACCTGATCACCATTGGTGCAAAGATCACCAAACGGCTCAAATGGTGATCAGATTTCGCGGTTGTGATTGGTCAAAGAGAAATGGGCGTGGCTTCATGGATCGGTGTATTAGGTTGCAATGTGGATCAAGCAAAAGTGCAGTTTACTTCTCGTATTAAAAAAGGCGGGAGGACTCATTTCAGTGCAGCTTCATTGCTGGTTAACACACAATCATCAATGTATCAGAACTTCAGAAAACAAATTATATGACCCAAACTTTGTAATGTTACTTTTATTTTGTTTTGTTTTAGATGTTTTCCCCAAACCTTATTGTATTCGCATTGTACAAAGTAATATATGTTATATCAACGCACTATTATGAGTTACAGTATTATTGTTGTTACTTCGTAAATGATGACGTCAGGTTTCTCCGTCGTTTACGTGTGTCCTTTTTGTGAAAAATGGAAATCAGAGACATGCTCTAGTGAAGTTCTTATCGAATAAAAATGTAAATGTTAATTGACGAAGGGCTGTTTTAATCACCATTATAAACGTATGTATTTTGGTTTAGAGGCGAATGAAGTAAGCCTAATGATAGCCTGAATATTCTGACGTCACACTTCGAGGCTCGTGAATGACGCCAGATACCAGCCGTGAGCGCCTTGCGGGATCCTGCTGGATTTACCTTTGACCTCGCATCCATTTCACATGGCGATTTGTTGTCAATTCACACGTGTACATCCCACAACACTACATGATGTAATCTTTAAGCACACGCTGCATGCAAACGAACGATCACCTCGAACCAATCATCAGATATGGAAAGCTTACGTCACAGCACGTTTATCCAATGAAATCATTGTATCCAACTGGGCTTGTATAACCAGTTCAGGTCTTTATCCTTGTGGATAAAGACAGGGTGACCAGTCTAGCCTAATGGCAGAGCAGACTGTGCAAGTCTCGCTCTTATCGAAAACGAGAAAACAACTCGAGCGCAGACTATGTTTTTCTATGAATCAAATCGTCTGTTTGTTTATATATATTTATACCATTCTTACAAATAAAAGTACCTGCGGCAATCTTTTATAAACAGAATTTGAATTTCTGTATTAAGTTGTTGAAAGTAACATTCGAACGAGAAGTTTGGTCCCGGAAGTTCAAACACTCGCGAGACTTAAAAAGCCTTTCGTTTGATGCATTTGTATTTAATAATAAGGGAAAACCATAAATATAACAAATAACATTGATACAATTATGACTCAGATCTTCCCCTACCGGAGGGTGAGAGATAACTTGGTAGCTTCAAGGAATGTCGTATGTTTTGGGGCACAAATTATGATTCTTGAAAACCATTGAAAGCGAGAATTAAGGAGAGGTCGTGGGGTAAATAAACCGACCCCGATCTGCGATTATCTCTGGAGATAATCTTCCATCGTTCCAGAAGTCAACCGTGAAGATAGCTTAACAAGTATGACTCAAGTTCAGCATTGATCAATGTTGGGGTTATTACTTTGAACTTTGTAATCGGTGGCCTTCAAAGGTAAAAGAACCCGGGTGCAAAATTAACGTCACACCCAGCGTGTGCAACAGGCTGTTATGGTGACGAACTGTAATTTTCACGAACGACAGACTGTGTGGGCTCAAACACATTTGAGGAGACTGGAGTAGGGCTCATGCATTTACTCAGACAAGTGTTCGGTGTCTTATAGGCTCTTCATTCGTAATGGCAGTATTCGGGTGAGGGAATCGTGGCACCTTGTTAATATCCTTGGAGTGGACTGCGATTACAATTGTGCCGTCATTTGTGGGTGTAAGGAAGTGGAGCTCAAGTAAAATGTTAAAAATCTGTACTTGCATAAAACAGCCTAATTTTGGGTATGCCAACATTCCTCAAAAAAACTGTTTTTGTTAAACCGTCCCTTCCTTTTTCATTTTTCAAAAAACAACAACAAACTAAACAAGTAGCAAGCCATGAGGAAGTGTTTGAGCCCACTGAGCCCCCCCCCCACCCCCACCCCGTGTGCGCCCCTGTGCTGGATACAAAATCCCATACCAATTGGGTAATTCCCCACCAGTACCCACCCTCGCCCCCGTCCCGGATTTGCAAAGGTGTACCGTGGACCAACAGTAACGAGAAACTCTCCCAAAACCCGAAGTCGTACTAATTGCACTAGACACACGTATCTCATTTCTAGGTGAGTTTCTATTGTAGGGTACTTGTTACGAGATAGTCCAATCATCTCAACAAAGTGTTACCTGTCGGTGCCAATTGTAGCAGAATACAATATATAGAGTTCTGTAAACGGTTTTTGATTGCATGTAAATGTTCCCAGCGTCGGCAATCAGCATTAGGCTTGCCCTTGACACCAGCAAAATCTCAATGAGCAAAACCGATTAGGCATATTATGTCAATACTTAGGCCTACTTGAAAGGATTTTAAGTTTGAGACAAATAACATTTGTGGAAAAAAAATGTAGGCCTAATCAATAATACCCAATTAGCTTCGTTAACTGGTAATCATCTATAATTACTCTAAATATTTATAATAATAATAATAATATCAATAATTTGGGAGTATTACATAGCGCTCGTATCCACCAATGAGGTGTTGAAAAAGTTTGAAGAAAGAGAAACACCTTATGAGTCAGGTTTTGAAGTTTATGAGTTATGAGACAATTTAGGGCAAAATAGGGAGAGGGCAAGCCAAGAAGGACAATTTGAATTGTCTTATGTAAAATTTTAATGCTCCCAGACAAATTGTTTTTGCCGTCTTAGTTGACTTCCCTTAAGTTTTACGCACTTTAAAATTTCAAGATTTAGTTCATCCGTTTTTAAGTGATGAAAGCTCGTATTTTTTTTATTGAAAAAGAGGACACAGTGAAAACTGCACTTAAAGCTTAAAGATAACATTTGTAAATCTCAAGTACCAGTATCCCCACTTAATGTGACTCAACATATAAATTAAATAACAAACCTGTACAAGTTTTAGGCTCAATTGGTCATCAGAGTCACACGAAAATAGTGAAAACCCCATTTGATGTTTGCACTGTTCTAACACATCTGGTTTTGGACATGCAAGGTGAAACATAATTGCTTTACTCATAATTCTAATAAACAAGTTTTAAAAAATCCCAATTCAAGCAAAAAAATGAAGATTTCCCACCATCACCATCTTTAAGCCTATAAAAGTTATGTGCAAACGTGCGAAAACATTTTGCAAAAGTTATCACAAGTTGTGCACACAGTTTAAACACAGTTCCTCAAAGCGTTGTACTATCTGAACCCCAGGGGCATAAATAAACTCAGACGATTCTGACCTCTTTTCTAAATTGGTTCGTACTTTTGAACTTTACACATCAGAAGATTTGACAATCACTTCAACTCATTGCCGGTAAGTAATCAATCGTTGACGAATGTTTGAAAGCAGTGTGCTATATTTAAGTCCCATGACAAGGCAAAACACATTATTGAATTGTCCACAGTGAACAAATTTTAAAGCGGAAGGGAACTGTCAAGTTTAATTTTATGATGTACTCTTTTTTTAATGGAATCCTCATTTGAGTGGTGAACAAATTGCAAGTCCCTAACCTCACATTAAAATTGTGTAAATTGCCATTGTATTTGATACCCTTCCAGTGCAAAATGTGTCAACATCCAAAACATCTGATGACATCATTCTGAGAAAAATGGGTCTCTACATTTTTTGTAAAGGGATGTTTAAGCTCATAACTGACATTTTCAGAGCAAAAAATGAAACATTACGCCATTGGATTTCAACAACTAATGGACCTTTGTTGGTCAGTCGAAAGGTAGCCGGCAAAACAGTCACCCAGGGACGAGGATTTGCGGTGACAGTGCTAAAGTTATGAAACTGCCTTCCTCACTCTCTAAGAATTCCTCAAACTATAAATCAGTTCAAATCCCGACTAAAAACATGAATAGCAGTATTTCTCATGTTAATTGTTGTTTTGCCATGCTCGCAATGATTATGTGTCCATCTTGTATTATTATTCTGGCGGTTGCTTTTCAACTTTTTAACACTAGCTTTTAAATTTAACGTCTGCTGTGCTGGGTTGGGTTTTTTTTTTGGGGGGGGTAATTTTTTTTTTTAGCTGTATAATAATTATGGTACCCTGTTTGTGTGCAATAGTGTTGCAAATGCACATCTAGTTTTTATTTTTTTTTGTTTTTTTTGCTTTTTACAGCGCTTTATAAAAGTACTTATTATTATTATTTATTATTATGTATGCTACCAACTACAGTTCGTGACTTATTCCTCACGTCTCTTTAAAGGGACAAGTTGCCTTGGATCGGGCGAGTTGACCTATGAAAAGCGTTTGTAACCGTTTGTTATAAAATGCATATGGTTAGAAATATGTTTTAAAAGTAAAATACAATGATCCAAACAAATATGCCTCGAAATTGCGTGATTTTCCTTTTAGCTTTGTGAACTAACACGGTCCGCCATTTTGTGAAGTCAAATATTTGACTCCACAAAATGGCGTGCCGTGTTAGTTCACGATGTAAAAGGAAAACCACGCAATTTCGAGGCATATTTGTGTGGATCATTATATTCTACTTTTAAAACATATGCATTTCATAACAAACGGTTTCGAAACGCTTTTCATAGACCAACTCGCCCGATCCAAGGCAACGTGTCCCTTTAACGCTTCCTTACTTGAAAACATAGAAAAGGGAACTTCCACTTGATTTTAAGGGGGGATCTTTTCTAGCACATTTAAGGGGGTTTCATACTAAATGGAGTCTTTATAAAAGCAATGGGAATCGATAGGGGAAGGGGTTTTGGGAAGCCACCACAGGTAAAACGTGACCGTGACCCACCGGGACGGCCAAATTTTGTTTTATCCCAAGCCCCGCCCATACAGCAGCTGAGAGTGAACCTTCGGTGCGTGATTAAGACAATCTTTCTCGATAGTGAGGCGCAGCGAGTTTTTCAAGGGCCTCGCGGGTTGCTTTTTGTAATATTAAAAGGGTGGCTATACTTGTTGCAGGTTTCGTCTCATGCAAGCTATATATTTCGAAAATTTATATACTGTTTTTTGTTTTGTTTAGCTTTTTGGTTTTTTTTTACAAATAACTGCGATTGATTCGTTTATTTACCAATGTATTGTTTACTGAGACATGGGCATGGTTTGGTGAGCGTTCCAAGGTTCGAATGACTGCTGATAAAAACTCGTTAACTTGGCAAAAATACATGTTTTATTTATTGTATGGTTGTTTGACATTTATGTCAGCGTAAGGCTGTACTATAAATCTTATTGAATCGAAACAAAAGCCAACATAAAACGAGTTATCAGGATCAATGTTCCAAAGTCACGAGTCACATTACTGCCATGTTATAAAGCTGGTTAAACATACTGAGAAGAAATGCTTGCTCAGCAGAATTGGGTTACCACTCACAGTACCGCCTGATACAATAATACAGTACACTTGTAACTGGTTCCATACTAATTTATGCTTAGTAAATAAAAGTGTTAAGCAGTTTTCCTAACGGAAAGCTTGGACCAAGGTTGACGCACGTTCTGCTTTCTGGTGTACTTTTCACTGATGGCCAATGACAGACATCAAACATCCTAACAATCCTTCAAAGCTTCTTTGGGCAAACTCGGAAGATTATCAGGGCCTTCTCAGTTTACATTCTCTTTACTTGGTAATGTTGGGATTTGGCATTTAAGTGGAAGGACAGAATCACAGACATAGAAGTCAGGGATTGAACCAAGCAACAAAAAGTCTCTTACTGCTAACAACAAAGCCAACGACATGGTATCTGAGATTGAACCCCAAGACACGGAAGACGGCGATATGGACATCAATGAACTACATGGAGGGACACACTGGACATAGACCAGGGCCCAATTTCATACTGCTTAAGCACCAAAAGGAGCAAAGCACTACATTATTGCGCTTACCAGATTAAGGTTACAATCCAAAATACCATGTCACATGTAACATTTGTGACTGGTATCCAGCTAAGTTTTGCAAGCAGAAACTTGTTAAGCAGTATTGCCTGCTGAAGCAACTCTAAGAAATTGGGCGCTGGAATGGCTAAATGTAAACAGACATCGAATAGAAACTGGAATGGCTAAATGTAAACAGACATCGAATAGAAGCTCCTTTAGCCGTCAACCGTCACAAGAATTGGAAGAGGCTCGTGAGGACGGTGTGACCCAGACCTCTACACAGCCCCAACACTTTCACTAAAAGTAACACCAACATTGTAGCAATGTTTAGCCCTGACCTAAATGTAGCCCGGAAATTGCGCCTAAATATGACCCAAACCTATATGTAGCTCCAACGCTTTGTCTAAAAGTTACATCAAAATTGTACCTTAATTTAAACCGGACCTAAATGTAGCCCCAAACTTGTACCTAGGTGGTGTAGCCCGTACCTAAATGTTGCCCATCAGGCCTATATGTAGAGACAAAGGTTAATCTAATTTTAACCTCAATCGTGTACCTAATCTTAGCTAGTACTATTTACTAAATGACGGAACGTTCTTTTAATAATAATAATAATAATAATGAATATTTATATTGCGCAATATCCACCTAAAAAGGTGCTCAAAGCGCATGAAAAGAAATATAGGAAGATGAATGGAAGAAAGAAAAGACTACTTAAAGACTACTTAAATGCTGTTTCAAACAAATGAAATTTTAATCTGTCTTTAAATGTGTCGACGGTGCTACTATCCCGAATATGTGAGGGTAACTGATTCCAGAGGAATGGTCCAGCATGTGCAAAGGACCTGTCCCCCAGTTTGTGCGCGTTTTGGGGACAGTAAGTAAGCCAGAACCCAAAGAGCGAAGACGCCTGGAAGGAACATAACGTTTGATAAGACTCATATTATATTCAGGGGCAGAACCGTGGACACAATGGAAGACAAGAAGCAATATTTTAAATATGATACGAAATTCAATGGGCAGCCAATGCAAAGAATGAAGGACTGGAGTAATGTGGTCATTATATCTAGTGAGTGTTATGAGACGAGCTGCAGAATTTTGAAGTCTCTGCAACCGTGTAAGTTGATTTTGGGGCAATTGAAAGAAATGTGCATTACCAAAATCTAGCCTAGATGAAATAAAGGAATGAACAATCTTTTCGGTAGCTGAACGGGTCAAATATTTACGAATGAATCCTAAATTACGTAAGTAATACCGAACTGATCTACAAACAAAAGATATATGGGCGGACATAAACATAGATGAGTCAAAAGTGACTCCGAGATTACGGAAAGCCGCAGACGGTGCTATGTCTACATTTCCAATCTTAATGGATGGTAAATTAATTAATTAATTAATTGTGCTACAGATCCTACACATAAGAACTCAGATTTGTCATCATTTAATTTTAAAGAACTAGAACACATCCACAATCTGATGTCTTCGGCACATGATTCGAGCTTGTGGATTGCCTCAAAAGCAGCATCCTGGTCAGGTTTAAAAGAAACATAGATCTGAATATCATCAGCGTAACAATGGTACTTTATATTATGACGTTGGAGAATGCTTTTGAGGCTGATTAAGTAAATAGAAAACAACAGTGGACCACCAACTGATCCCTGTGGAACTCCGTGCTTAAGAAGAACAGGGTCGGACTTGGAATCATGGACACATACAGTTTGATGGCGGCAGAAATATATAAATAAAAAATAACAGTCCAATGTGTTTGTTTTGTTATCTCGACTGGTTACAATTTACAGACTGGAACCCTAATCTATTACAAGTACTGCAGGACTCACCTTTGTACTCAAAATGTCAGTAATGGGATGTTTGGGGAAATTAATGCCAATCAGAGTGGTGGTTTTGACGGCTGTGTTTTTGTCGGTCAAAACTCGACGAGGGTTGTGTTTTTCTTTTGAGGGGGAACTTCCGTAAAACAGTCATCATGGATGACATGCAAATGGCAATACATGAAACTGAATTATCCAGAGCCTCTTCCCATCGATGGGATCATAATGCAACTACTGTGGGGAAATCACCAGAGCACTTCACAAAATTCCACCGGACAGAAGTGACTCTTGAACGGCAGATTGGGCTCGGTGGATGCATCGCTTTCGTAGTCGGTACCGTGGTAGGCTCGGGGATTTTCATCTCTCCAAAGGGAGTGCTGAAGAACACTGGCAGCGTGGGGATGGCGCTCATGGTGTGGGTCACCTGTGGGATTCTATCGACCATCGGGGCCCTCTGCTATGCTGAGCTTGGAACGACCATACCCAAATCAGGTGGAGACTTCACGTACATTCTGGAGACATTCGGAGCTATTCCGGCATTCCTGCGAGTCTGGACGAACCTAGTGGCCGTTATTACTGCACAGTATGCCGTTATTTCAGTCACCGGTGTCACCTATATGTTGAAGCCTATTTTCGGAGATTGCGAGATACCGTATTATTTGATTCAGATTCTGGCTGCCTTATTACTAGGTAATGTATGTAGTGTACTGATGAAAGTAGGGGCTCAGTCATCCTACGGTCATACGTTGGACAAACCCCTGGACAATAATACCCCTGGACAAAAAATTGTGTATTTTTTTTTCCGAAAGTCTTTTTGTTATAAAGATGGTTATTGTAGTAAGCATCATGCGAAATTATTTCGTCAAAAATGCCACTACTGATGAAAAATGTTTGGGGAAGACTTGTCTACTTTTGGATTCAAATTGTCAGTGGTGTTCGTTTGTGAATGTTGCGGCCAGCGTGAATCAGCATTAACTGAACACTGAAACTCATTCGACTTGAACGGTGCCAAACGTCTTTGCCATTCCTTCTTCTGCTCGGTTTATATTGATTTGAGTGGTATTGGAAAAACAACAGCAAAGCGGCGTTCAAGTCCTGGTCTTGACACTTGTGTCCTTAAAGGGTCTGTATACGTTTGGTAATGACTCTGAAAATTAATGGCAATAAAAAACTTACTTGGTAAGAAGTACAGCAGCTTTGGATAGTATAGTGCATTTTGAGAAACTTTTCACTTCGAAGTACTACGGTTATGGAAAAATATATCACTTTTTATCCCCACAAACTTGAATCTGAAAAGCGTTACGGTAGTAACGCTTCTCAGATTGTGTATTCCTACAGGGAATATTCTTCCTGCGTGGAAATATTCGCTCCGGTTTTTCGGTGATATCTAAAAAACGCGACCACCTTTTGAAGTGAAATTTTCACAGGTTAGTTTGATTGTATATACCTACATTTATATAGGATTAACACAATCAGTAGGCTCCAATTACCAAACGTATACAGCACCTTTAAGCAAGACATCTTTATAAACGTACACTATTGTTATTCATTTATCTAAAACAAGATGGCTGCACCATACTACAATTATACAGTCAAACTGCTCCTCAATGACATATGTTATTAATTTGTAAATGCCCCTTTTATCAATATTTCCCCAGCTGCTATATTTTGTTTGAACAGCGTAAGTGTTCCGTGGAGTAAGCGATTACAGATTATCTCCTCAATAGCTAAAGCCATTGAACTGCTGCTCATCATCGCCTCGGGAGTGTACTTCATGTTGCAAGGTAAAACATGATTGTGTATATTTCTCAAGAATTGGCTTTTGACGTCACATAGGGGAAGGTGTAAAGAGGGGGTGATTATTCATTGCATAAATATTCACTGTCTGAATATTCATTGAATAAGTATTGCTTGAATATTCATTATCTGAACATTCATTGAATACTCAATGCATGTAGCACTTTCAGCTCACGTAGATTTTTGACCAATAATACTGTCCCAAGCTGCCGGATCCCAATTCAGATTTAAATAGACTTCCCTGATGCAAAATATTATCTAGCATTCGGGTCAAGGTCATGACACTTGCGTCCTTGCGTCTTTTATCTTTCTCTATGGAGATTGCCTGTAAACTGTCTAGTTCTAGACTTGTGGACAAGTCGTTAAATGTTCTTCGTGGAGATAGCGTAACGGCTCTTACACCCAACTCTCGCGGAACTGCTGCAGTCATCGCGGTACTGCTGCTCCCGCGAGCCGTCTGCTCTCGCGACTATGGCCCCAAAGTCTTGAGCCAAAAGTCTCGCAAGAGCAGCGTTTAGGCGTGAGAGAAGGGGGGGCGTTATGCTCTCACCAAGACAGACATTTAACGACTTATGCACAAGTCTAAAAATTAAAATTTACCGGTATCCCTACAACATAAGGAGTAGTCTTTTAAGGAGTGCTCGACGGTACATTGATCTGTTTCTCTCCAATACAGGTAAAACTGAAAACTTAGCGCAAGCCTTCAAGCCGGCTGTGTACGTGGATCCTTCCAAGTTACCCTTGGCTATGTACTCTGGTCTCTTCGCTTATTCTGGATGGTAAAACCTCACCTTTTTCATCTTCTTGGCTAGAATTGACTATGTTCTTGTTCACGGTTAGACAGACCCGTAGTGGGGTCAGTCTGACCGGGGAATGTGTCAATCTGACTCAGTATGCGGGTTAGAAACATTGAAGGGTAGGTCTGACCAAGGTGCGGGTCAAGGTGAGACAGACCGTAGTGGAGTCAGGCATACCGTGGGTGTCTCAACGTGACTCAGCACGCAGGTTAGATACAGTTGAACGATTGATTTGACCCAGGTCAGGATCAAGGTGAGACATGCCAGTATTGGAGTCAGGCTGACCGGGATTGTCTGAACGTGACTCAGTATGCGGGTTAGAAGCATTTAAAGGTATAGGTGGTCAAGGTCAAGGTGAGACAGACCCGTAGTGGAGTCAGGCTGACCGGGATTGTCTCAACGTGACTCAGTATGCGCGTTTGAACCATTAAAAGGTAGGTCTGACTCAGTGCGCATGTTAGAAATATTTGAACGATAGGTCTGACCCAGGTCAGGGTCAAGTTGAGACAGACCCGTACTGGAGTCAGGTTGACTGGGTCTGTCTCAACGTGACTCAGTATACGAGTTAGAAACAGTTGAACGATTGGTTTGATCCAGGTCATGATCAATGTGAGTCAGGTGCAGAGGTCTGGCTGACTGGAGAATGTGTTTCAACGTGATCGTTACACATGAATATGTTCGGAAACGTTCGGAAATGTTGGTCTTCATTGTCCAATTTCTAAGATAGAAAATTTGCACAATAACAAGATACCGCTGCTCCTTTTTACTTTCATTGTATTTGTTTTTCTATTCACCCTATTCTCGTAGCCACCGTCACTTATAAGTAAGGCTTTCGAGGAAAGACGAGAATAGGGTGTTCTATTTGGTTTTTCTTCTTCTATATAATAATTAACGTCATTCATTTATCTATTTTTTACCTACCGGTATCTCTGAGTTGTTTCCATTGCCATTTAATGTTTTATCGTAATTCCGTTATGATTCATTTTGCAGGCAGTTTCTACCATCATTTACAGAAGAAATTGTAAATCCTTCAAGGTAAATTTATATTATAAATATATATCTTGGGGTGCCCGGCAGGAAGACGGGAGACCCTATAAACCGAGCGGTACAATAATTAATGTCCAGGCAGAAAGACGTATGCAATAATATGGCTACTCTTACAACAACCTTGTGTACTGTTAAACGATTGCTCCGAGAATTACTTCAAAAACATATTTTGTCATTGTCGTTAGCCTTTTTGAAATAATATAGTGGACTCTACAGGACTGTTTGGTTTGGGTGTGTAAAGACGGTTTTACACAAACCTAATAGTATCAATAATATTTATCCACCATAGTACCCCAAAACGGTTAATCCGAGCTTAGTCTTCTCTAACGACTTATGAATGGCAACACAGTTTTACGCATTGAAGCACAGTTTTACGCATTGAAACACAGTTTTACGCATTGAAGCCCAGTTTTACGCATTGAAGCACAGTTTTACGCATTGAAGCACAATTTTACGCATTGAAGCACAGTTTTACGCATTGAAGCACAGTTTTACGCATTGAAGCACAGTTTTACGCATTGATTGCTTACGCTTTGTTTGCAGGCTTACGTTCATTACGTTCTTTTGCCGGTGCACCGGATGTTAAAATATCACCAATATAATTATGTTGGCAGAAATTAGTGTTATTTTAACACCCAATAATTGTAAATGTTGAATCCTTTTTTGAGAATATATTTAAAACACTCATGACGTCAATGTTAACACCCCAGTTTTTTCAGTGTAGTAGTAGTAGGCCCTCCTCTCAGATTATGCCTAGAGATGACTGCTGCATAATGAAATTTCTCCAGAGCTGATGGTTTTCAGTCTTCCTGCCGGCTTCTGTTAATGAAGAGTATAGATACCTCTGGCCCTATACAGCTTGATTGAATGCAGGTGTCAATCCGGCGCATGAGCGGTCGTCTGCGAGGTCTATTTCAACCTACTCTTCTCTACGTATAGGTTGTTTATAAATATGCACGTTTCATTCATCTTTTATGTCAAACAAAAATATGGGTTGATTAAAAGAAAAATTGACTAGAGCGTGATTTGAACCTGCGACCTCCGGCAATTGTGCCGGCTCTCTACTATGAGCCATCTAGCCCTACACTACAGAAACCGTGGTGTTAAAATTGACACCATAGATGTTTTAACATTTGGATACCGAATAGAGGATCAAAATTAATATCATAGGGTGTAAAAAATAACACCAATGTAACTGTGTTGGCAGAAATTAGTGTTATTTTATCATCCTATAGTGTAAATTTTGATTCTTGTTTTGTATCAATATGTTACAACACCTATAAGGTGTCAATTTTAACATCCAGTTTTTGCAGTGTAATGTTGGCGGTCTCTCGATTTTGTCAATATCTTTTTTAAAGAAAGTATGTTTCCTCAACCTAATTGTATCACAATAACGTCTGCAAAAGTAACTGAAATAATCCGTTTTTGTTTTATTTATTTAATATCTACAGGAATATTCCTCTAGGAATCATAATATCGATGATCTTTGTCACCAGTACGTACCTGTTGGTCAACTTGGCATATTTTGTGGTACTAGATCCGCTGGAGGTACTGTCTGCAGAAGCCGTTGCCCTGGTTAGTACCAGCTACTGACTTATAGCCAAAAAGGATTGAAAAGAATTTGAGGCCTTTTGAGGTGGACATGTATATTCAGGCTCGTAACCAGGAATTATGTTTGGGGGCGAATATGACAGAAAATTTACAAAACCACTTGTCTATCTAGAGGCATATTATATATATATATTTGTCTCTCAAGTTCTAACTAGCCTTTCTCATGAAATTTGAATATTACATTCACACATGTGTACAGTCACTTTTGGTTAACAAACGCCATTGAGACGAGCACTGGGTAGACTCACAGACGCGTATGCGTCACGCCACCATCACCTATACAAAATAGCGCGATGTTCCCACAACCAGGCGTGTCAGTGCGCACGCGTGATGTGTAATATACATATATTTCATGGGAAAGTTCCATTGAAAATCACATTGTCTGAAAGTAACCTGTCGCAATTTCATTGTTGTGTCTTTATTCAGGGCCCAATTTCTTAGAGTTGCTTTAGCAGAAAATATTGCTGACACATTTTCAGTTAAGCAAAAATATACAGGATACCAGTAACAGATTATACATGTGACATGGTACTTTGGCTGGTAACCTCATTCTGGTGAGCATAATTTTGTTGTTTTTAGCTATTTTTGTATTTTAGCAGATGTATGAAATTGGGCCCAGGGCACAGCTAGTTCAGGGGCAAGTACCGCCAATTCGGCTTGAGGTTTCACAATTTGTTTGTTTTCTTTAGACTTTCAGCTCACGTGTTCTTGGTAACTGGGCGCTCGTCATCTCAATTGCTGTACCATTTTCCTGCATTGGATCTATCAATGGACAAATATTCAGTTTCTCGAGGTAAGTTGTTGTCAGACGTTCTTTTCTTGCGGACCTTGTTTTCAAAAAAAAGGGTTGAAAACGTTTTTTAAAAGTCAAGGCAGGGAGTCGCTCACCAGTTGGGCATGGAGTTGCCATTCAGCTGGGCGGGGGGTTGCCTTTCAGCCGGGCGGGGATTCGCTCATCGGCCAGGCTTGGAGTTGCTCATCAGCAAAGCAGGGAGTTGCTAGTCAGCCGGTCGTGGAGTTGCCCTTCAGCTGGGCGGGGAGATGTCCATCAGCCGAAAAGGGAGTCATTCGTCAGCCGAACGGAGAGTTGCTTGTCAGCTGGGCGAGGAGTTGCTTATCAGCCGGCCGTGGAGTTGCCCTTCAGCTGGGATGGGAGATGTCCATCAGCCGAAAAGGGAGTCGCTCGTCAGCCGAGCAGGGAGTTGCTCATCAGCTGAACGGAGAGTTGCTTATCAGCCGGCCGTGGAGTTGACCTTCAGCTGGGAGGGTAGATGTCCATCAGCCGAAAAGGGAGTCGCTCGTCAGCCGAGCAGGGAGTTGCTCATCAGCCAACGGAGAGTTGCTTATCAGCCAGGCAGGGAGTTGCTCCACAGCTGAGCGGGGAGTTGGCCATCAGCCGGCCATCAACCGGCCGTGGAGCTGCCCTTTAGCTGGGAGGGGAGACGTCCATCAGCCGAGCAGTGTGTTTGCTCATCAGCCGAGTAGGGAGTTGGCCATCAGCCGGGCAGCAGGGAGTTGCTCTTCAGTCGGTCAAAATTATTTTCGAAACAGGATCTCCCAAAATTACCCTCCCTGTCCTCAAAAATGGAATACAACCATCATACTCTACTTAAAAAATGTGTTTGTTTAATGTGTGGTGCCATTTCTGAGTTAATAAAAAGTACAACTTTGTTTTTCACTTTTTGTCGTGTGTCCGTAAGAATAGCATATCAACAATAACCGATTAAGTTTCGAGAAAACTGAGCGTAGAGTATGGCTTTTCTGCCATTCAAGTCAATATAGTAAGGTTAAAATTCCGCATGGAAATTCGAAATTATGTCTCTGTTATAATTCCAAGAAGCGAAAATGTAACAGTGGAGTATACATTTTGTTGTCAAGAGCCATTTTATTGCTTATGACCTCCTCTTACTGGATACAAAAGTACATTCGTAATTAATTTGTGTGCCTGACGGAAGGAGGCCATATAAAGCCCTACGCCATGCTCCCGGGTGCATAACGTATTGGCACGTATGAACGCTTTAAAGGTTCGTCTTGGATCGATATGTTCAGATTTCAACAGTTCAGATTTCCATGATAATTTTGACCGATGTATCTTACAGGATGCTGATGGTATCATCACGTGAGCATTGTATGCCTCGCGTACTAGGCATGATCCATGTGCATAACAAGACGCCTCTTCCTGCAGCGATTGCAGCTGTAAGTAAATGGTTTTATCTTTTATAATTTTGATTTTGGGTTGAACAAAGAAAAATGGACTAGAGCGGGATTTGAACCAACGACCTCCGGATAAACGTGCCGGCGCTCTACCAACTGAGCTATCTAGCCCTATGTTGGCGGTCTCCCTATTTTGTCAATATCTTTTGTTCGGGGTGCCAGTCTTTTATAATTTCGAGAAAAATAGTACAAAGGTAAACTATCTGTTTGTCTTTGTTCGTTTCCCTCTTCTTTTTTATTTTCCTTCTTTTTCCTATGAAGAGGTTTGCATCGTGAATATTATGAAAATTAGTTCCATCGTTTTAAAGTTAGACGTTAGAGATAAAAAGTTCCAGTAAAGAAACCGACACTTATTTGTAGAGATCCCTTGTACGTGTACCATTACAGGAAGAGATATTTCAAAATCTTTGAACTGCGTACGCCATGGTCTATTTGTCTCATGGCAAGCGGTCCCACTGGATTCCACGTGTATGCATCTATAGCATTGTCAAAAACAGTTTGGGTGAGAAATTTCAGTCAGCATATTGTTCGTCACTTAGTACTGAAACCGCACTACTGAAAGTCAAAAATGATATCATGGGCATGATCCACGATCAAAAGGGCGTGTTCCTAGTGTTTTTGGACCTAAGTGCCGCATTCAACACAGTGTCCTTTCAACAGAGTAGAATGTGAGATTTGCATTACAGGGACAGCCCTTAAATGGTTTAAGTCGTACTTCAGTGGTAGAACAACACAGGTATTGATAGACAGTGTTTATTCAGCCTCACATGATATGCACTATGGATTGCCGCAAGGATCAATTCTTGGACCTAAATCTTTTACCATTACACCATTCCAATCGGAAGAATCATCAAGGTGAAAAATTTACTGTATTACATCTTTTGCGCTCGATGTTTGACACTGGTGCTCAATAGTTCAAGTCCTTGGAGCCACAAGCATACAAAAACTTGTTATACCCATCATTGGTGAGAAAATGGGTTTGAGTAGATGGGTTTTCTTTTTTAAGTGAGATTCACGGAATGACTGGAATAGATAACTTCCAAAGATATTTTCCTTCACCCCCTCTCACTCACCTGGGGCATGCACTCTATAAACTCTCCCGGGTCATAATTGACTCGGATTCCGTGCCCTTGGGGACAGTTTAATACATTTCTGGGTTATTTTGACACAGATTTTATGTAAATTTCTGAATTGGGATTTTTTCACCGAGTGTTACGAGGAGTTAATGGAGTTGTGCCACTTTTTTTATTTTTTATTTATTTTTTTCAACACCACACACATGATCAAATAATTCACAAAAGGAACATCGCTCACAAGAACCGCCACATAAAACAGAGCAATCTCAGGAGCCAAAGGTTAGATAGCAAAGATCATCAAGCAAATACAATTGTTTACAAGGCAGGGTTCACTTTTGGTTATTGTCAAAGACCAGTATTCTCACCTGATGTATCCCAGAATATGCAGCAAATAACAAACCTGTGAAAATTGGGGCTCAATTGGTTATCGAAGTTGCAAGAAAATAATGAAAGGAAAAACTCCATTGTCGCGTTGAATTGTGTGCTTTGAGATGCCTGAGAACCTTGCCTGAAACCTTTTTCTTATTCAAATTTGGGGGTAAAAAGGGCAAATTCTTCTGTAAAACTCCATTCAACGGTTTCGTTTCTAACAACGTTTTATTGTATCAAGAGCTCTCCAGCTCTCTTTGATGGTATTACCAAAAGTGATCTCTGCCTTTAACGTTCACTGGAACTGACAAAGAACTGACAAGTAATATTAAATCGTTTTCATTTCAACCATCTTTACTCCTTATCTGCACACTCAGATAGCAATAACTATTGTACAATCTTAATGTCTCTAACTTTGTCTTCAATATTGTTGTAATATTTAGTTTCCAATAGCAGTTGCAATGTTGATGAGTAGAGATATACAGCAACTCATAGACTACATGAGCTTCACAACGTGGCTGCTAGTCTCCGTCGCAGTCGCTGTTATACCTTACTCCAGATGGAAGTATCCTAATTTACACAGACCATTCAAGGTGGGTAAAGTTGCTAGGTCCGATTTTGTGGCTGCTTTGACCTGAACATTTTTACTTAGATTTGAAACTGCTATTTGTGTAGATTCTACAAAGATATAAGACATTGTAAATGATACTGCAGATATTTATAGACGGTAGTTAAGTACACACTGAAAATGAATAATCATTCAAAAAATGGTTCAGAGAAAAAAAATCTTTTTAAAAACATACCATTTCGGCGAAATGTATTGCCAAGGGAGTTGAATTATGTTTCGTTATTCATTGACTCGTACTTTTATTTGTTTATCATTACGCAAAATCAGTCTTGATTCGTTGTAAACTCTTCTTACACAATAATCTCTGTACATAATCTCGTAAGAAGTTTCTAGAAAATAAAAAATCTAGAAAGAAAGACAATCCAGGGGCGTGTTTTTAAGACCAGACTAGAAAGCATCTTGAGCTTCATTGCATGTCTCGGTGAGTTTGGTTGTGACGCGTCAATGACGTAGCTGTTCCAACCAATCTTTAACCGAGGTGTTGATTTGGTTCGGCTTGGTTTCAAGATAATTTCAAAAATTTGTTTACTGAATTGATTATAAAAAATAACATACGCTGAAACATTATCATAATAATTTTTACAGAAAAGGTTAAGGACCGTATATTTTTTTATTTTTTTTTTCTCCAGCATTTGTACCTGCGTCACGAACTAGTTCCAGTTCAGAAATTTGTCCAGTCAATAGGCTGTGCAAGTCTCGCGCGCATTCGAACTTCCGGGACCATAGTGGTCCCAACCATATGGAGTTTTACGTGGGCGAGATTTTGTTTCGTCAATTATTTTAGTTTAACGTAGGTTATGACCTAGAAAAGTATACATGTTGTTGGAATGTAATACTAAGTGATAACAAAATATGAAAGTAAAACCAATTCAACAATATAACGAAGAAAACCCAAGAATTAAACTTGACCTCAGCTTCCGGTTATTGCAAAAAATTAAGAATTTTGGGCTCGCCTCCGATCATAAAACTTACGTAAACGCTTGTTTTGGATGCGCAATTATAATCGCCAGATGCTGTAATTGCAAAGCAAACCCTTTTCATTGCAGTCTATGGTTGTTGAGGCGTCAGCATCCTCTTTAAACTGCGATACGGGTCCATTTAAGACCCGTTTGACCTTCACGAATCCGCGTAAGGGGTTTCTAAAAAGTTAACATCAAATAGGCATCCTTGTCCCAGAGTTTTAATTTGTTTTCAATAATAATATACACACTATTGTGATTTTTTTTTTCAAAAGCTAAACCTTTTCATAAAATTGTAATGATTAATTTTTGTTGTTCAGATTTTGTCATGAGATATAATTTAAAACAAAGATTTAATTTCAGAAATAAAAATGTTCTTCGTTTGACGTGTTTTCTCGTTCGGATACGCACGAGACTTGCACAGTCTATACAATTTACGTCTGCTCAGGTTAACCAAAACACACCCCTAATATAAATATTTCTGTTTTGACGTAACTCAAACAAAGAAAACCAGGATGCATCATCTGAATCCTTATCATTCTTTGAATGAGATAACATTGTTGCCGAAAAGAGGCGATAAATAAAAAGTGTGTCAGCCAAAAAACTCACAATTCACAGTTTATGATTCCAGAGTAAACAACGCACAAAAATATCCTTGCATGGAAACATTGTAAACAAACTTAAGATCCGGTTCAAGGATCAAAGTGTCAAGGGTCAGAGTTCAACTTCCGTCCAATACCGTCTGATCATCTATAAGGTCAATATAAACAGCTGATAATTGACAATTGTTTTGTCTGCATGAGGGCGCTTTTCACAATAACAGTTTTATCCTATTTTAACTGTCTGTCTGTTGTTTTCTTGTGTTAATGCATAAACAAAAAATAACTGAACCTTTCCATATTTTAAGATCCAAAATGAGAGAGCATTTTAACTGTCCTTAATTTTTGCTCCTTAATGTTTTTATTCTCCTTTTAATCAAGTTTTCTTGTTTTGCTTTGCTTGTGGCCCTATTTGTCTTTTTGTCCTGTGTCCTTAAGTCAGGTTTGCTTCACATTTTGTATTTGGTCTGTTGTATATAACTTGGTAGTAGAGGATTGTATTGGGTCTGACACATCTATGATGACATTTTTATTTTATTTTTTTGTCTCGACCCGGACAATTTTTAATGTATATATTATGTACTTTTGTCCGAAGATTTAAAATAAATAAATAAATAAATGTTAGATCGAATACCAATACAAAAGTGATTTGGGGTTTACTAATAATCAAGTTATTGAATGGTTGATCGAATAATTGATTGATCAATTATTGATTACTTTCAGGTTCCAATCATCCTACCAATTATCTTCGTTGTATGCGCATTATCCGTGGTAGTTTTTTCGTTGTATTCGTCCCCGGCTGACAGCGGTTTTGGTTTCGTCATCGCTCTCTCGGGGATTCCAGCCTACTTTATCTTCGTCAAATGGCAGACCAAACCAAGGTGGTTTCTAAGAGCAATGGGTACGTAGTTTGTTTATATTTTATCTATTTTTTATTTTGTTTAAAGACTATTCAGTTTGTGTTTTATGCTAGTAATAAGTTGTCTGTTACATGTTGTCACGGCACATGTTATACTTATTGTCAGCATTCTATATCCGTGGTGTTTGCCCTGGTCGCTATTATATCTGACTGTGGGTTGCATGGTGTTCATTGAAGTCACCAGACGCCATCTTGAATCTTGCATGATAGCACTTGATCAACGGCTGCAAAGTTACAAAACAAGTAAAATGAAAATAATAACACAGTGGACACAAACAGGATTTAGGAATAAAGAAAATGTTCTTGATGAATCAAAATCATTTTCTTAATTCACAAAATACGTCGTTTTGTATTTACGTACTGTGAGTAGGCCTGAAGGGTTTTTGGTGCTATGTTTGTTTGTGTTTTGCGAGTTTCAAAATGGCCACCGCTTGTGTGTGACGACTTGACTTTCTTGTACACACACGACACTAGGCCGGACCTGCTATCCAGTCAGTAATAAAAGATGTGTGTTTCTTTAACCTTTAAATTTCAATATGGCGACACTCCGGCTGTTTTATTTACATTTGGTTCATATCAAATTCAATTACGACACTTAATTATCTTATAATAAGTGTAATGGTAGCGTTGATATTTGCTAAACGGCAATTCCGCGGGCTTTTTATTGGTCTAATGCACAGTGGACTTTGCACGTCTGATTGTGGCATAAGATCAAACTGCATGCATACTATGTTTAGCTACACATTTTGTATACTGCACTCTAGCACTGAAAACCAACAAAAACAGTTCCAATGTTCATGGTTTTAAATTAAGGATTTCTGTTCATTTAAACAACATCATAGTCCCAAAAACATCCTGAATTAAACGTTTATCTAGAAACAATCTGGTTTTTCAAGTTAAACTATTTAAAACTGTGTTTTGTTCTGTCCTATCATGACAGATATTAATTTGAAAAAAATTCTTCTTGTGATAACATTTACCCCTTTTCCACAATAAATATTAAAGCATTCACGTCAACATACCGGCCACTGTTACCGGTGTCAAAGGGAAATTTTTCCAGTGTGTGTGTGAGTAGGTAACCACATTCAAACCGGGGACCTATAACAAAAGAGGACAATAGGTCCACGGTTGCTATCACAAAGGAAAGCATTGTGGTGCACGGTTGCTATCACAAAGAGTTGAACAAAGGAGGGTCCACGATTGCAGGCTGTTACACACTTGTGTGTGTGTGTGAGCGTGTCTATCCATTCAAACCGAGGACTTTAACAAAAGGGATCCGGGTGTTTGACAGACCGAGGACGTCCTCGCTTCGTTTTTGTGTACAAACCCGATTGGGACGTCGCTAAAAAAAACTATGTCCAAACAATGGGAGAACAAAGAGAAGTCCTCGGTAAGCGGGATTTACAAACGTGTGTGTGTGTGTGTCCACCATAGGGTAAATTAACACGGGCTGAAGGAAGATGGTTCAAAAGAGGGCGCTATCAGACAACATTTCTACAGAATTCGCCAGATTTGGGGGGGGGGGCAAAATCTCCTGCCAAACCTACCCAGTTTGACTCACTTCTTCTTTAATTAAACCTCCTTAAATTATCAATTAAAAACTACTTGGACCCACGAAGATTGTGTTTATTTGTTATTACTTCCTTCTTTTTCTGTTGTGCTTTCTAACCACAGATACAATGACGTGTTTTATGCAGAGATTTCTTCTTGTAGCTCCGGAGGAAAAGAATACTGATTAAAGACGTCCTAATTTGCATATTATGCAAAAATTGTTCCAAATTGTTGTGTTACCTAAAGTCAAAAGATTCTTGATGCAGCTTTGCTTTAAAAAGAATGAACTCGTTGGAATACCTGGTAAGGGGGCGGGGGTCGCAGAGTAAAGATGTGAGGCTGCATGCCCCCTATGTGGCAGAGGGAGTCCCCCCCCCCCCCCCCTTTTGCCGGTAAACACACACACTTCCCCTCTTATGTAGAGAAGTAACGTCCCCACTCCCCAAGACAACTCAGACGAATTCCTGAGAATTCCAGAAAACAATGAAGATACAATGGGATGGGTACAAACAACCGTATGCCACATATCAAGCACCAAATTATCGCAGATCCATCAATATGTAATGTACGGAACCATAGGTAAGTTGAGTCTATACTGAAATAGTAATACAATCCTAATTTCAATTATAACAGTTACAATACAAAGACCTTCACTAAAAAAAGAGTGGACACAAAAGTAAAATGATTAAATTTTGCAGCATTGGCGGCTTTGAAAGAGGCTACGGTCATGTGCCAGCCAACGACTAGAATAGGGCTAGACTACGGCTAAACTACGACTAAACTATACGGCTAGACTCAGCTGGACTACGGCTGCACTATGGCTAGACAAATATTAAACCACTGTAAAGACATACTCTTCAGCGTTGCCTCTGCAGTTACGTTGTAACAAAATGGCCTTTTCGAAATCACGTTTTCGACAAGGGTTTCAGCTTTAGGCTCCGAACGCCTGTTTAAAGCTCTTTACCGAAAGCGCACGTTTTAGAAATAACTGCCGGACTCTTTAGGCTGACCCCAAGCTCAAGTCGTGCTTTCGAAAAGGCCCATATGCTGCAGTTTAATGGCCGTAGTCGCTAGCCTCAGACACGGCCTTGTCGTTTTGTATGACTGCAAACAAAATTAACATACCAGTAAAAGATACCATTAATCCTGTGATCAACAATGTTTAGGATATTGCTAAGCATTTGTAAGTAGTGTATGAAATTAGTGTGTTTCTTGATATTCATAACAGTAATCTGTATACATGTATCAAATCATATTATCCTTATGTGGAGAGAAAGGGAATATTTATAATTAACTAATTGAAAAATTATTTCTGAAGATATATCTTAAATTAAAAGCGCAATATTGTCTTTTATAGAACAATATGGTTCAATTTGATGCTGTACAGTTTTTGCTATCGTTCACATGCCATACATTTTAAACCTCTCTTGTGGTGGTGTAACCGTATTAATGTTTCTGTTCACTTCAAAGAAACAATATGGGAACGGAAAACAGTCTGGTACCCTTCCCAGAAATGAGATTCAGTATTATTGTTACGAATGTGTAATAGAGGTAATCTGACGTAGAAAGATGATTAACTGTTGCCGTTTTCGAAACTGCGGGTTAGGCGTTGGGCTTGGGCTTCGGTTTCACCCACCTCGAAGCCCCAAGTAAGTGACGGAGCCCAACAAGCCAGTGGCCAAGCCTAAGCCCAAGTCGTGATTTCGATAAATGGCATGTGGACCTTTACAAATTCACTGCATCGTAAAACAAATCATATGTTGTTTTTGACGTCCCTGTTTAGTTTATGTGTTATATACAGGCTTTACCTTAAAAGACCGTGTAAGTCTGGTGCGTGCTTTTATGCATTTGGAACTATGGGTTCTCACATACATTGCTCTAACGTGTGGAGGGGAAATCACGCACTCTAACGGGCCGAATGTTCAAAATACACACGAGACTTGCACGGTAGTTGCGGTAATTGATAGATGTAAATAGCAGCTTTATTATAATAAACCTAAGTATTGTTACTTTCTTATAATTATGATATTTCTTAACTATTCAACTGCATGGGTTGTGTATGGTGGCACAACTTTGCAAAGAACTTACTGTGTGGATGTTTGTACTGTGTAGATGCATTCACTACATGTTTATATATCATTCAAAATCCATAGTGGATGATAGTGAAGGGTCAGACAGTAGGAGAGTTGACTGTACACTGTGTAGATGCATTCAGAATATATTACTGTCTTGCATAGTCCATGTAATTCAAAAACCACAGTGATTGGATATAGATTGGTCAGACCTACAGTGGGAGAGCTGACTGTTTACTGTGTGTAGATACATGCATTATACAGGCTAGCATAGTATTGCAACGCCCTCGTTTGACACAAACGATCTTCCCAAAAAGCACCAGTCCAACTTCTGCCCAAATTTCATAAAGCTGATACATACAATAGTTTGCTTAAACACAGAAGAATGTTGCAGAAGCAGGTTACCAGTGAAGTAATTTACATTTTTTGTTAAGCATGAATCTTATATGATGAACATTTTGTGCTTAAAGCGTGTTTGTAACATTGGTAAGAGTAAAAATATAAATATTCACAGATTCACGCATAACTGAAATGGTATAAAGATTGTCATGGTGGGAAACTGCCTTTCAAACATGTTTGCTTGAAATGCTATAGTTTTTGAGAAATTAGTCAAACAATTAGTTTTGATCTCAAGAGACAAAAACTCAAAGTTTGAAAACAGTGAAATCATTTACGGTTCTTTCACACTTTTTTCTCGTGATTCCAATGACCGATTGAGCTTAAACTTTCACAGGTTTGTTATTGCATGTATTATGTTGAATCACATCAAGTGTGGATACTGGTCTTTTACAACAGAACACCTATTTTACACATGTGATTTAAAGAGGGGCTCCGAGGTCAAATTGTGATGCATTCATTTTCCAATAGATAGAGTCCTTATGAAAGTGGCGAAACAATTGCAAATGTTTTACTTCACGTTTAAAAAGGTGTAACATTCCATTTTATGTCATGCTCTTTCAGAGTGAAATGTGAAACATGACGTCATCGGACATCAAAAACAATTGGTTCATTCCAAAGATGACATTATGTCAAATTTGATGCTGTTTTGATGTGAGTATCATCAACTTCCAGGAATGAACTAAAACATTCTCCATTCAAAAATGTATAGACCCTTATTTTGAAATGTGACGTCATTGAATGTTTTTGGATTTTGAAAAAAAAATATATATATAATAATCTTGAAGGGTAGGCCTATCAAACACAGTGCCATTTTGCCCCTTTAACGTGAGGTTATAGAGACTTGTAATGTTTCCCATTTTCACAAGGACTCCATTTATTGGAAAATGAGTGGATCCAAAACTGAATTTAAGTGAAGAATATAGCGTTTGAAGGCCACCAAAGAGAAACTATAGCGCAATCGATCGTCGCAATCGAAAAAGCACGAAATAAGCGTGCGCAAGAGATTTTTTTTAAAATTGTGTTGTTTTAATTAAAACGTGAACACAAATCGTTTGGCTATTAAAAACTAATTAAAAAAATATACTCTTCATAAAAAAGGTACTTTTCCTTTAACATGAGTGTCATCCAGTAGTTTGCACTACACTCAGATATCTAATGACTGTAAATATGCAATAGGTTCAACCTTTTTGACAATAAATCTGTATATCTTGACCCTTGTACTGTTTTTAGTGTATATGTATTGATATTAGAACTATACCGACTCTATTGGGCAGATCAGAACTGATATAGGCAGGGTATAGAAGTTGGATGTTTTGGGGTATTAAACCCCAATTCTGATCCAATTCACAAACGTGGTCCAATCTCAACCAATTACAACAGCAACTTCTTATTGCTTGCGTCTTAAAGACGATTATGTCTTCCTCAAATGATAACGACCGTTCATCCTCATCCGGTGATGCTTCCTCGGTGGAAAGAAGCGAGGGGGATATGGTACTCAAACGGCAGATTGGCCTGGGAGGCTGCATCGCCTTCGTAGTCGGTACCGTCATCGGGTCCGGTATCTTCATCTCCCCGAAGGGCGTCCTGCAGAACACCGGCAGCGTGGGGCTATCCCTCGTAGTGTGGGTCGCCTGTGGGATACTGTCCACCATCGGGGCTCTCTGTTATGCCGAGCTGGGGACAACCATACCCGAGTCTGGTGGAGATTTCACGTACATCTTGCAAACATTTGGTGTGTTGCTTGCTTTCTTGAGAGTGTGGACTCACATCGTCGCCGTATTCACAGCTAGCTTCGCTGTCCTTGCTGTGACCGGAGCTACATACCTCACAGAACCCTTCTTCGGAGATTGCGCTGTCCCTACGGTAGTTATCCAGTTGCTCGCAGCTACACTGTTAGGTAAAATCCTGGTGAATGTGGCATGTTTACTGGAGGCTTATTTGAAGTTAATCTTAAATTGTTCGTTCATTAAATTACAGACGGATTCTTAAACAAAGAGTCAGTGGTGAAACAACTCATTTCAAGTTAGTATGCCTTGGACTTCCTTTCGGGTCCCGAAAGTATTGCTCCATCTCATCCAGTAACTGTTGTGAAACAGAAAGAAGATAGGCCGAGAAAGATGGAACCTACACGTCCTGTAATTTTTTTTCGAAAACCTGATAATGCTGGCCATGATCTTTTGTTTTTACAATAAGTTGTTACACTGTGTAAGAGGACAAAATATAATACGATCATCTTGCTTTCCTCGCATTTAATCATATCGTAAATATACTGTGTCTGCATTGGCTGCTCCTTTACGTAAAATGAGAATTTGAGCTATAACTGCCACCGTGTACACGTGGAACCAGACAAATTACAGCAAAAGAGTAGTTTTAAAAAGCCACAATTTTGGAGATAGCTTGCAACCAAGGGAGCAGGGGGCAACTGCCTTACACAATCCGGGCAAAACCGTGGGTGAAATTTGGCAAAGCAAGTAGTGGGGGACGGCCAAAAGAGAAAGCAAAAACAGTTCTAATTTGTCGGTATTAGAAATTAGTGAATGTGTTTTATATGGTGTAACATTTCCGGAAATTCAGCCCCCCCCCCCCCCCCACCCCCGACCGGTCACATACGCCCGTCTATAGTAACGACTTGCGGACTGTTTGTAAAATTTACTTCAAAAAAACAAATTAGGTAAAATTACATGTTTGTTGATTTCAGGTGCTGTATTCTGCTTGAACAGTGTGAGCGTACCTTGGAGTAATCGGGTCCAGATTATTTTCAGTATTGCTAAAGTTACTGGTCTGTTGGTTATCATTGTATCGGGTCTGGTCCTCGTCATCCAAGGTAGGAAATAATTATAGGTGTAGACCATGTGACCTGTGACATCACATGTTTACAAAAGAGCCACAGAGCCTAAACTTCCTGCAGGCACAGTTTGTACACAGCTCAATGGAAGAATACAATAAATCTTATGTTTTATGGAGATTGCACTGTCTGATTTTTCTCAACTTTTGATATGAAGAAAGGGGGGACATCTCAAAAGCTGTACAGCTGTTGCTTTTGTAAATCTTGAATTTATGTGAAAATTATGACACAAACTGGAAATTTTCCCATATGGCCTGTGCAGAATCTTGCCTGTCAGGAAATGCATTAGAATGTACAAGGTCACTACTCTGTAAACAAAGGTAACATGGTCTATATTACTGCAAAATATCATTGTCAATTTATGATGGTTGACATTAATATTTATCTTACTAAGGTTTGTGGTAAAACATAACATTTCTTTTTCAGTATACAATTTGAAGATTGTATGTACGTGGTGTTACTGAAAACCTAAGATTTTTGAAAAGCTGCAGGGAAGCCAACTTGTATCTCCATCAAAGGTTTTAAACCCTACTCTTGTAGGATACATGGTGTTACCGCAAGACTTACTAGATTGTATCTCCACCATGTACAGTTTCAAATCCTACTCATGTACATGGTGTTACTGCAAACCTTACTAGATTGTATCTCCACCATGCAAAGTTTCAAATCCTACTCATGTACATGGTGTTACTGCAAACCTTACTAGATTGTATCTTCACCATGCAGAGTTTCAAATCCTACTCATGTACATGGTGTTACCGCAAGACTTACTAGATTGTATCTCCACCATGCAGAGTTTCAAATCCTACACATGTACATGGTATTACCGCAAACCTTACTAGATTGTATCTCCACTATGCACAGTTTCAAATCCTACTCATGTACATGGTGTTACCGCAAACCTATCTATGGTGGCCGTGAAGGGATATCGTACATCGCAAATAATTATTTGCAAAGATACGGTAATATTTGTGACATCGCAAATGCAAACATAAATGCTACGATCATATTTTCGACATCGCAAATATTTGCAAAGATATTTTGCTTCTACCTCTTTTCTATAGTGGTTTGTCGAGGCCCGGCGGTTTTATGCATCGGACTAAAGTTTTGGTGGCAATTGGTCATTAGAGTATAAGTTCGAATCCCGGTCATGAAACATGATGTAGCTTGGTGCAGTACATACTTGGCAGCACACGCTGTATACTCCCAAGGACGCTGAAATGGTTTAGAGAATAAATGGCCCAGTGACCAGGGGCCGATTTCACAAAAGAGCCAAGATTGATCTTTTCTTCGAAGCTAAGTGTGATGTAACAACACAAGTCACTAATGGTAGTACTTTCAACTCATCTTAAGATGAATCTTACTGCTTTGTGAAATCGAGCCCAGGTTTTAAAAACGTTCGAAGCACAAATATTTCGCTGTATAAGAACTATGTCATTCAACAGGACAATTTGAAAACCTTCAGAGTGTATTTACGCCAGCGATTGATGTTTCATACGACAAGCTCCCTCTAGCATTCTACTCTGGACTATTTGCGTACTCCGGATGGTAAGCTGGTTGAGTTTTCTTAACAGTTAATGAAAAAGGACGTAGAGAGATCCTGAACCTGATGTATGAGTGTGTTGTCGCAATAGAATGTCCGCGTACTCAAAACATTTCAAGAATTTGTTCCAACGTCTACTAGTGTCATGTCACGAGGCAATTCACAGGCAATCAGTAACAAGCAATCTCCATGAAGTAAAGGCATTCACATTGGAATGTTCACATGTTATTCTTGGAGATCGTAAGACATCGTTTGAAAAATTACTCAAGTGCCACCAAAGTGGTCATTTAGCATTGGTTGTCGCCAAGTTGCCTCTACAAGTTGGCTGATTGACAAAGCCAGTACTACTGAAACGTGAAGGAAAATCACGCACTTTAACTTGACGTAAGGTCGACCGAAACCTTTCAAGACTTATTTAGTTACTGTTGGACTTCCACAACCAATAGTTGTGCTGTAACATACTCTAAACTCTGCTAGTAAAAGGAAAATTTTGCTCAGAGTTCAATCACAATGACAAATAAAATATGGTCAAGTGTCTTGCTTGAGGCCACAAGCATCATGATGACCCTGGCCTAGATTTAACGTGCACTCAGTCAGCAGCGGCACCAGACTTGTTAATCTGGAAGGCAAACATTGATAATTAGTGTAAGGTAGTTTAAGCCCAATAATATTTTATAATGAAAGGCTTTTTTCTTTTGGGGGGTCTCCTTTTGTACAGGCAGTTTCTACCGACATTCACGGAAGAAATCGAAAATCCATCACGGTAAGTAAAACAATGTTAGGGCTGACCATCCAACATTGGTGTTTACTACTTATTATATATGTCTAATTAGATCTTTCTTAGAAAGATACAGCAAGATCTCAATGTTTGTGTAGCAAATTCATTTGCTGTTTTTTTGTTGGTTTCTTACATTTGTTTGGAAAAAAACAAGTGCTATCAAAATCTACCATTCTGTACACATTTATGTCGAATTTATTAATTATGCAAGAACAGCTGTTTCCCTTTCGAGTTAAACATTTTTGTATTATGAAATACACTTCACTTTTGGGGTGTCATGGCCGAGCCGTCTAGGGCGGTGGACTCGCGTTGATGGTATAATTCACAGAATGCGGGTTTGAATCCTGGCCTGGTCAGTCGCGATACTTGCTCCCTTGAGCCACTTTGTCATAGTTGCTTCTCTCCACCCAGTAGTACAATTGGGTACCAGTAAGAGCGATTGGAAGTAACCTGCGATGGACTGGCATCCTGTCCTGAGGAAACAATTAGTCGTTTAATGCCAAGGAAACCGGGTACAAACCTGACAGCCAATTCGGCTCAGAATAGACTTCAGTTATCTTTTCTTTCTTTGTTTACACTTTATTTTTACAATGAGTTCAAAGCATTATGTACAACATTGATAATTGTCAAAGAACAGTTTCCACACTTGATGTGACCCAACATATACATGAAATAACAAACCTGTGAAAGTTTCAGCTAAATCAGTCTTTGGAGTCATGAGAACACAGTGAAAAACCCATTATGTTCACTGTTTTCAAACATCAGATTTTATCACGAGTGATAAAGACTTACTGTTTTACTCATTTCCTAAAAATTATTTCAAGCAAAACTATTTCAGTGTAAGTTTTCCACCATGACCATCTTTATACAATGAAAGTTATGTGCAAATCTGTGAACGATTATATTTTCAATTTTACCAATGTTGTACACACCCTTTAAGTTAATTTTGTTCTAAAAGCATAGCATTAACAACACCGAATCAAAAACAAACGATAGCAATACTAATCAGTTTAGAATATTTGTACTAACTATCGATCTGTTCTGTTTTACTTAATATTAGAAATATTCCATTGGGAATCACTTTATCGATGACTCTAATTACTGGTATATACATTCTGGTAAATCTTGCTTACTACGTGGAACTCACGCCGATTGAAATCCTGTCTTCGGACGCTGTCGCCTTGGTGAGTATCTTGCAACATTTTCTTTAAAAGAAAAAACAAATTAATACTTGTTTTTCTTTTTTTTCTTTTTTTCTTTGATGTTGAGTTATGCCACTCCGTTTATTTCATACTCCAAAAAATACAGCACTTCAAATAGACATACAGCAAGAAAACAATAAGCAACGAATAAATTACAAAAAAAACACAAAGGAATTAATCCGTGTATAGGGGAGCTAAATGAAAACAATGGATATATACAGTTTGTACAAAGGAAAATTAAATAAAAATAAACATAAACTTCTTTTTTTATCCCTGCATCGAGTGACCTGATTGGTTGCTACGTCCTTGGTGTGGTTCGTTGACAGCACATGCTGAAGTATGTTATTCATGGGTTAAGAGCCTCCTGACGATGACTAGAGCAAGCTTGTCGAAACGTTGAGACCTATTAAGAACTCACTCCGCGGCAGTGTAGTTATTAACGAGAAGTCCCCCCGATCCACAAAGCGAAAGTAGTAGTCCCGCCCGATTCCTACCTCCCGCCCAGGTAGTTAATAAGCAGGACAGTTCTTTTCAGAACTGAGAAGTCTCCCGAATTCCGAATATTCTACTCCGCGGCAGTAGAATCAAAAGCAAGACAAGTTCTCAAAGAACAAAATCTACCTAGCAAGTAGATATACACATGGTGTTACCGCAAACCAAATTAAGCGGGTTTGTTTTGCATTTTTTCAATTATATTTTCTTCTAGGTGTGTTGTTAACTTAAGCTTATTTGTTTGCATAATTGATTAAGTTTAAAAATTTGGTTTCATCTACCATTGACAATTGACATACTGTTTTTGTGCATAGAGGATGCTGGCAGAGTTTTGTACCGCCCCCTGCTAACCAAATCCAATGGCATAATATATCTTTTTGAGTTTGTGAAGGTTCTGAGAAAAACCAGTGGTTTGACAACTGGACTTTTCGATCAGTATGCTCTGATTGTCTTCAGAAGAAGTCTGGATTCTAATATACTGCATGCTGCCACTCCATGACACCAACAAAACAAATCACACGGTTTACACCAACAGGCACTTTTTAAGTGTCCGTCTGACGGTCTGATATTTGTGTGTAACACATTTTTTGGAGAACACAATCACTTTTAAATCGCCCAAACCATCAGATATAGACCCTTGTGACTAAATGAAATAAATTCAAGCCAAATTTCCTTTGAAATTATCCCATATTTGTCTCTATGTATAGTTTATATTAATTAATGGTTCATTTCACCTAGTAGTAATAATTAAGTCCAAGGCTAATTAATTGCTGTACAATTCCTAGGGGAAAACCAGGAGAGCTTGTCCTTGATGGATTTTAAAAAAATGAAAAACAACCCCGATGGTAACAAGACATTTGGCATGCTATTTGGCAAGGTGAAGTTGGGGAACTTGGAATTATTTTTGGAAAAAAATTAATAATAAAATGGCGGGGTAATGACTGTTTAATTAAAAACAGACACTTGTTTAGTGCCTGATGGCAACATGCAAGGTTAGGTACTGACAGAGAGGTTTACTAACACTGCAGGTAGGAGGTACCTCTTCGGCCGTGCTTATTAGCAGCATGCAGCAACAGGGTCCAGCATTCTCCTGAAGACAATCAGAGTATACTGATCGAAACGTCAATTTTGTCACAAACCACCGGTCAGAACCAACACAGACTCATAAAGAGGGGTTGTGTACATGGTGTCTCCGCAAACCTCACCATGCACAGAACTCTGTTTGCAAGCTGGTTTGAACTGTTGGTTTATAATCTCGTAGACAATAATATCAATAACCAGAGATTGATTTTATGAACAAATTGTGTGCTTAATTTGATTTGAACAGAACAAAATAAAGGTCGCTCAAGGAACTCAAACAAACCATTTTGTCTCTTTAGGCTTAGGGTTGTTCTGTTATCGATGTATGCCTTTATTCGTATACGTCTATAAAGTTAACGTATGTGAGACAAACATACAATTTTGCTTTTTGTAGACTTATGGTGAGCGTGTCCTCGGACCTTGGGCAGTAATCATCTCAGTTGCTGTTGCATTGTCATGCATCGGTTCAATCAACGGATCCATCTTCAGTTTTGCAAGGTACGGGTTTTTGCAAAATAACTTCTGTGTTTTACTCTCTGAAAAACATTTTGTTACGGGATTTTTACTTGATTGCTTGTGAAATCTGACTTTATGTGGTTCTTTTAAGCAATATACGTAGAGAGAGAAGAGTATTCGAGTTTATTCCACTAAACACAGATTTGTTGAAATTTTTGAAAGTTTTATTCAGTTGTTGGTTTTGAGAATGTTTCTGACAAATTTTCTGTTGACGGCTGCTTACACTCTAGTACCGGGTCCAAAATGGGCCTTACACGTTGCTGGGTTAAAGAGTCTTTGTGTGAATGGGGAAAACATTACAAGTCTCTAACCTCACATTAAAATGGTGTAAATTGCCATTTTATTCAGAACCCTTCCAGTGCAAAAATTTGTCAACATCCAAAACATCTGATGACATCATTCTGAGAAAACTGAACCTCGACATTTTTGTAAGGGGATGTTTTGGTTCAGTCCTGACTTGCAATAAAATTTAATCAAAACAGCCTTGAATGTGACATTTTGACTGTCGAAAAATTTCTCCGTGGAATGTAGAGATCCGTTAGTTGTTGAATTACATTGACGTCATGTTTCAAATTTCATTCAAAAAAAGTCAATTTTGGATGTTGACAAATTTTGCACTGGGCGGGTATCGAATGCATTGGCAATTTACACCATTTATGTGAGGTTAGAAACTTGTAATTTTTTCCCGCTCACATGAGTACTCTATCTATTGGAAAATGAGTGCATCACAAAATTGAATTAGTCACTTCCCTTCCTCTTTAAGCTGACCCGAAAACTGACATTAAAAATAAAAGAAGAACAAAAAGGGGGGATTTTAGCCTGGGTTCTGCGTCAGTTTGACCTATTATTGGGTAATTTTGACACAGATTCCAGTTTTTAGAGTGTGGAAAAACGTTGATAAATAGCAGAAACCCATTGTCCGCTTATATCAATTCATAAATAAGTTTGTATTTATTTTGTTTTGTTACACTAGCCCCATCAGTTGTCAAAGTATCCTCAGACTGTGGTCCGTGAATGTTCGTGTTAGCGTAACTTTTTGTTTGCATTTGTCAAACTTTATAAATCCTTAAAGAATTTGTGTATTGTCTGCTTGTAATAATTTATTTATTAATTTGTAGTTTTTATTTGGCTTGTTATACCGGGGTAAAGCCCCATCAGTTGTCATAGTACTACTCAGGCTGTGGTCTGTTAACGTTCGTGTTAGCGTAACTATTTGTTGCTTTTGTGAAACTGTATAAATCTTTAAGAAATTGTTTATTTGGCTTGTTGAGCAGGGTTAAAGTCCCATCAGTTGTCAAAGTATGCCCAGACTGTTGTCTGTTAACGTTCGTGTTAGCGTAACTTCTTTGTATTTATCAAACTTTTTAATCTTCAAGATAAATGTTTCTTCACCTTTATTTTATGTTTGTGTGATTTCCTGTAGGATTCTATTGGTGGCTTCGCGGGTGGATTGTATGCCTCAGATTCTAGGCATGATTCATGTTCATCACAAGACGCCTCTTCCCGCAGCAATTGTTACGGTAATAAAAATGTATTGTTGATAATGTTAGGGTGTTTGTTTGGATGCTGTTTGCTGGGGTGTACGTTTGTTCTGTTTGTTTGGGTGTGGTGTGTTGGGGTGTTTGTTTGGATGCTGTTTGCTGGGGTGTACGTTTGTTCTGTTTGTTTGGGTGTGGTTTGTTGGGTGTTTGTTTGGATGCTGTTTGCTGGGGTGTACGTTTGTTCTGTTTGTTTGGGTGTGGTTTTTGGGGTGTTTGTTTGGATGCTGTTTGCTGGGGTGTACGTTTGTTCTGTTTGTTTGGATGTGGTGTGTTGGGGTGTTTGTTTGGATGCTGTTTGCTGGGGTGTACGTTTGTTCTGTTTGTTTGGGTGTGGTTTGTTGGGTGTTTGTTTGGATGCTGTTTGCTGGGGTGTACGTTTGTTCTGTTTGTTTGGGTGTGGTTTGTTGGGTGTTTGTTTGGATGCTGTTTGCTGGGGTGTACGTTTGTTCTGTTTGTTTGGGTGTGGTGTGTTGGGGTGTTTGTTTGGATGCTGTTTGCTGGGGTGTACGTTTGTTCTGTTTGTTTGGGTGTGGTTTGTGGGGTGTTTGTTTGGATGCTGTTTGCTGGGGTGTACGTTTGTTCTGTTTGTTTGGGTGTGGTTTGTTGGGTGTTTGTTTGGATGCTGTTTGCTGGGGTGTACGCTTGTTCTGTTTGTTTGGGTGTGGTTTGTTGGGTGTTTGTTTGGATGCTGTTTGCTGGGGTGTACGTTTGTTCTGTTTGTTTGGGTGTGGTTTGTTGGGGTGTTTGTTTGGATGCTGTTTGCTGGGGTGTACGTTTGTTCTGTTTGGGTGTGGTGTGTTGGGGTGTTTGTTTGGATGCTGTTTGCTGGGGTGTACGTTTGTTCTGTTTGTTTGGGTGTGGTTTGTTGGGTGTTTGTTTGGATGCTGTTTGCTGGGGTGTACGTTTGTTCTGTTTGTTTGGGTGTGGTGTGTTGGGGTGTTTGTTTGGATGCTGTTTGCTGGGGTGTACGTTTGTTCTGTTTGTTTGGGTGTGGTTTGTTGGGTGTTTGTTTGGATGCTGTTTGCTGGGGTGTACGTTTGTTCTGTTTGTTTGGGTGTGGTGTGTTGGGGTGTTTGTTTGGATGCTGTTTGCTGGGGTGTACGTTTGTTCTGTTTGTTTGGGTGTGGTTTGTTGGGTGTTTGTTTGGATGCTGTTTGCTGGGGTGTACGTTTGTTCTGTTTGTTTGGGTGTGGTTTGTTGGGTGTTTGTTTGGATGCTGTTTGCTGGGGTGTACGTTTGTTCTGTTTGTTTGGGTGTGGTGTGTTGGGGTGTTTGTTTGGATGCTGTTTGCTGGGGTGTACGTTTGTTCTGTTTGTTTGGGTGTGGTTTGTTGGGTGTTTGTTTGGATGCTGTTTGCTGGGGTGTACGTTTGTTCTGTTTGTTTGGGTGTGGTGTGTTGGGGTTTTTGTTTGGATGCTGTTTGCTGGGGTGTACGTTTGTTCTGTTTGTTTGGGTGTGGTTTGTTGGGTGTTTGTTTGGATGCTGTTTGCTGGGGTGTACGTTTGTTCTGTTTGTTTGGGTGTGGTTTGTTGGGTGTTTGTTTGGATGCTGTTTGCTGGGGTGTACGTTTGTTCTGTTTGTTTGGGTGTGGTGTGTTGGGGTGTTTGTTTGGATGCTGTTTGCTGGGGTGTACGTTTGTTCTGTTTGTTTGGGTGTGGTTTGTGGGGTGTTTGTTTGGATGCTGTTTGCTGGGGTGTACGTTTGTTCTGTTTGTTTGGGTGTGGTTTGTTGGGTGTTTGTTTGGATGCTGTTTGCTGGGGTGTACGTTTGTTCTGTTTGTTTGGGTGTGGTTTTTGGGGTGTTTGTTTGGATGCTGTTTGCTGGGGTGTACGTTTGTTCTGTTTGTTTGGGTGTGGGGTGTTGGGGTGTTTGTTTGTTTGTATGTTTCTTTCTTTCTTTGTATATCTAAGAACACGGGGCAATAATCAATTGCGGTGGTGTCAGTCGGAGACAAACAATACAATTTTGGTTTTAACCTTAGACCAATGTGCAATTGAATGTTGGTGTGTATGTTTGTTTGTGTACACGTCTCATTACTTTAGCAGCTTGCTTAGCATTTTTAATTGCCTCCATTGCATCATGACACATTGGTCTACAGTGAGTACGAACAAATTATTATTAACCATGGTTAAGCCGATTTTGGAAGAAACAAACTTAGCTAATAAATGTTTGAATTGTGTCCATTGTTATTGTAAATTCCCTTTTTCATTTTCTCTAGTTCCCCATTGTCATTGTGATGCTAATTTCGCCAGATGTCAACGCTCTCATCAATTACATGAGTTTCGCAAGATGGCTGCTAGTCTCTATCGCAGTCGCTGTTTTACCTTATTGGAGGTGGAAGTACCCTGACATAGAGCGACCTTTTAAGGTATAAGACAACATCATCCTTGTTGTTCAGACACGAGCTTATAGTCTTTTAAACATTGATTTTATTTATTTATTTATATCTATTTATTATTAATTCATTTATTCACTTATTTTTTTTATTTTTTTTTTTATTTTGAGTGGAGCTCTTAGACTCCGTTTATTCAACTCAAGTAATTACAAAGTACATACATCTTCTATGGAACATAAATGCAAGTACTTATAGACCAATACATAAGTACATAGAGGTTACTAGAAACTAAAGGACAATGAACAATAGGTGATATTACATATCAAACAAAGGCAAGATCAAAACATGAAAAAGCAAACTAGTACAAGTAAAAAGATTAAACTTAAGACGAACACAAAGGACAGTAACTGAAAAGGTGACAAAAATCGATTTTGATCAGAACAATATAAATTTTGGACTCTCGTCTTCATTGAAAATACACAGGAATGTGTACAATTTGTTAAAATTACTTAACAAATTGTACAAAATCACTTATTTATATTATATTTATTTATTTATTTATGTACTTGATTATCTGTTTACTTAGGCCTATTTATCTATTTATTTATTGTATTTATTTGTTTATTTATTTATTTACTTAATCATTTATTTATTAAGGCCTAATTTGTATATTTATTTTTTACACAGGTACCGATTATTCTACCGTTCATCTTTATCCCGTGTGCGTTATTCGTGGTAGCGGTCTCGATTTACTCCTCACCAATAGATTGTGGCATAGGAGCTCTGATTACACTCTCAGGGGTACCAGTCTACTTTGTCTTCGTCCGCTGGCAGAAAAAACCCGCATGGTTCACGCGGACATTCGGTAACAATTGTTTACTCTTTCGTATTATTTTAGGTTCTCTCTTAATAAACAAAAATGTGTATTAAAAAACGTTAACTTGGGGGTAAGTTCTGATGGCCTATTCATCGGTGTGAGGGTTCGAATCATGTTCGAGTCACGACTCTCTTATGTCATTGAGCGAGGCACTTAACCATTGAGTGCTTCTCTTAACCCAGGTGTATAAGGAACCTGCGAGGGCTGACTGTGTTGGATTATAACCCGTTGGTGTTAATAGAGGTTGTATGCTACCCGGAGATTGTGGAAGGTTTGAGGAATGGTTTAGTATGCCTGATGAACAGGGATGTCTTGAAGCGCCTTGATCAACTCACGCCATTGAACCGAATAATATTAGGAAATTCGCCGTTGAAAGCGCCCTCATGTGGTCAAAAATACGGTATGTTATAATGCTCGCCACTTTCTTTCTTGTTTTCCCCCTCTGCAGATTCCATGACGTGTTTCCTGCAACAATTCCTTATTGTGGCTCCAGAAGACAAGAAAATAGAATAGCACGGAAGGAAAGTCTTAGACTTTCAGATCTGTGATGGGAATCCTTGTATTGTAGATTTTGTAGATAAACTCAACGCGCACTGCGTGCATTGAGGCACAAGCCTCTTTTAGTACCGGTATAGATTGGTGCAATACGTACTTTAAGGACAGCGTACATGATTAGCATTTATTGAAAGTAAAGTTTCAGTTCAAATTTGAGAACTCTCTGATTGTAAAGTTCATGCCGGTGTGGAAAGACATTCTGTCCCCGGGAGATCTGTCCCCGGGAGATCTGTCCCCGGGAGATCTGTCCCCGGGAGATCTGTCCGCGGGAGATCTGTCCGCGGGAGATTCTGTCCCCAATACGGCAAATTATAGTTTGAATCAACTTCCACCAACCTATGTTAGTTAACCTTAATAAACAGCTGCTTGGGCGACAATCTTTAAACGGGAATGCTTTTTAAACTTCTTGATATTGTGTTTGTTTATCATTTAAATGTAACTCTGAGATTTGCACACTTCTGAATTTTTCGTAAGTATCGATCAAAAATTAGGTCACGTGGGTTAAGAGGGGTTGTTTTGCTTTTTCCCTCAATATTTGTCTTATTTAAGACTGTTGTTTACATGTCCAGGTATTGCATGTGTTAATTTAAGCTAATTTGTTTGCTTAATTAGTTAAGTTTAATAATCTGGTTTTATTTATCCATTCAAAATTGGCATACCATTTTTGTAACAGATGGGATGCCGGCAGAGTTTTGTCCTACCCCTTCTAGCCAAATCACCGACCCCTTTTGATTGACACACCCCTCTAGAACGTGTGGCATGGTCCAGCTTTTAGTATCATGGCATACCAGTGTGTACAATGTTTTAAGACAATGGAAATATGTCAGCATGTGCTGACAGCAGCGGCACTCACTGCAGGGTTTTAACCTATATTAGGAAAATATGCTTAATCTACACGAGTGCTCCTGTAAAATCATGCTGCTGCCATTTTGGTCATGTCCCCTGCATCCAGTAACAGAAATGAATGCTAGTATTCGTTGTACAAAAAGGAACCAGATTATTTCTCCTTCCAGCCTCGGTTTCGTTACATTGATTTGAAAGGGAGGACAAAATCAGGACAGCCGCAACATATGATAAAGGTCTATAGGCCAATGTCAACACAATTTAGGACATGTGGGTATGTCTTGTAGCCAGTGTATATTGAAATTCTGCCAAGAACTATGGTTGGGGTTGAAGTCGTTCCAAACGATGATACGGTGTTCCCGAAACAGAGCTACGATTGTTAGTTATGGTCATTAATCATCAGTGCGAAATATGTGGCTAATGCACACGGCTGCCAGCGTGTTTAAAAGCCTGAACCTGTTTTTCGACGAGGTTTCGACAAGGCCAAAAAAGTTTTACATACAATGGAGGGGTTATCTGCATTCAAACTTTGACCTTTGCTTAGTGTTTGTTTGGGGGATGACACAAACTGAACTGAAACACGAGCAAAGGGCCTCTGTTAATGAATATAACATTCATAACGAGCAGAATCTTGTTGGTGAAATAGTAGCTGCGACGAAGTGTTCTGCCTAGTCTGACGATTGCGCATTGAGAAGTCATGGGTAAGTAGAAAAGTTATTATCGTGAACTGATGAAGCTGTAGTTAGGGATGAAAATGGCTGTTCTACTCAGTCAGTCAATCAAGTTTACATTCAAAGTCGTCCTAGCAAGGTCTTTTTCTTTGTGAGAATAATAATGGAATAAACGATTGCTGCCTACCAACATTATCCATTGTTTCAAGAAACATTTTATGCAGCCCCTTTTTATTCAACCATAACTCAATTTACCAAAGCAACGAACTTTTTTTGCAATTTTCTGCGCTAAAAGGACAGATAACGATGTTTGCTCATTTTTTTAAAGTTATGTTGAATTCCTTTAATATCACCAAAGGTGAGCCAAATCAGTAAAAATACTGATTTTCATGGTTTCAATTGGGGCCCTGTTTTAAAACGACAAACAACTTTACAGAAGTGTAAAAATAATGGGTGAAAACACCATTGTCTACTCTTGCGATTTATTTCTTCATTTGCTAACTTAGGATAAAACAAAATTCTGACTGAGAAAAAACCTAGAGTTGAACATGTTGAACATTGCTTTGAAGTGCGAAGATAACACAATCACGAACTTAAAACGGGTCCCAACACGAATAAGAGCGGAATCTGCACCCTCCGATCACCCCGGCAGAAATGGTTTGTTTGATGATGTAAACATGACCCCCCTGACACCCACCAAGCCCACAGCCCCCCCCCCCCCCCCCCCCGTGCATCGAACGTCAAACTGACTTATCAGTTTTAGACCTTAATTGTATCAGACCCCCCTCTTCTAGAAAATGTCCACACTATAGCCTCCTTTCTTGGCCGTCTTCTAAGCTTCCTCCAGTTACAAAACATGTAATTCACCAAAAGTGTCACTTTCTGCTCTCTGTCGAAAACATCAGCAAAGAAAACTTGTGTTTACTGTAACCTTCGATCTTCTAAGAACACATCAATCTTCTTCTAAACGAAGCAGAATGAGGCAAACTTCACATGATTTTGTAACTAATTGTCTAATAACAACTTTTGTTTACAGCCATGAAAGCAATTTTGCTCCTCGGGTTAGCAGTCTGCGTGCTAGCCGTGGATGGCAGAAGACGTAATGCCCGGGATTTATCCGTTGAGTGGTTGTGGAAGAAAGACAGCACTGCCCCAGAACAGGAAAACGAGGTAGTTTTTTTATATTTATGCAAGGCGCTCGCACTAAGTTTTGTTTTCGTTCGTTTGTTTGTTTATTTGCGTTTTTGTGTTGTTTTGGTTTTTTATTTGTGTTTTGGGGGGTTGGGGGGTTTGTGTTGCGTTTTTATTGTTTTTTATTTTTATTTTTTTTTTATTTGAAAATTAATCAACTTTCATAAAAAGACGAGAAAAGACTACACAACAACATTGTTATCTTTTGGGGGTGTATGATTTATTTTTCAGGTGACGGAAAAAGAATTGGAGAGGAATAGAACGCCTAAAACAAGTGAGTAATTTAAAAGATTTAGAAATCGTGAAATAAATCGTTAGTGTTGCATTTAATTTGAGTAAGAATTTGATAATTATTTTTAAAATGTGGAATTATCGACGTTTTTGTCGAAAATTTTTGTCGCCAAATTTGTCCTGAAACGGTATCATCGACATTTTTTTTTTCGGAGTGTATCTATCAAAAAGTGACTGGTTTTATTTTAGTTTTGTGGAACTTGAAATAAAACGCCGGGGCTCGATTTCTCAGCGAGCTAAGATTGATCTTAAACGCGAATCATCTTAATTGCTTAGCAAAGTGTGATGTCACAATACAAATCACTATGGTGATATTAACAACTCGATGAATCTTGTTGCTTTTTGAAATCCAGCCATGGTTATATTTTCACGAAATTGTGTGCATGTAATTCTGCCCTTTTTGGCCAAAAAAATATGTAAATCAAAATTTAATTCAGTTTAAAGGATAAACCGCTTCTTTTCGCGGCGGGTATCGGTAATCCACCCGCGATTTTTGCACATTCCACGATATGCTTGTGCCAAAACAGTACAACGATTGTCTGTGTATTTATTTGATTAGTTTTTTTTTTTAGCTTGCTCAATTCAAGGTATCTGGTACAATCAGCTTGGATCTGAAGTCATCATCAACGCCACCGCTCACACCGGGGTTCTGATCGGGGAATATCGGACAGGTGTGGAATCTGAAGACGGAGCTGCTGGTAAGTGTTTTCGATTCAATTCAATCGATAGGGCTTAGTTGCTGTAAACAGATACTTGAGCACATCTTTTTTTAACCGGAGTGCTATTTAAACTTGCTTATAATGTATTTGTTTATCAATTAAATGTAATGTTGATATTTATAAACTTGTTGCCGTTTTCGTTCAAGGAAATCTTGATGAAGAGAGAACATTCACAACTATATTTTCTTTGCTATAAGGTAGAAAGTGTTAAAATAATTACATCTAATAACAATACTAAAATGTTCGTCCCACAAAAGTGGAAATTGGCTGTCTCAAAGTTGCATGGACAAATGTTGTAGACAAATTGTACACTCACCAAACTGAACCCTAAATACGTTTTTGTTTTCCTTCATTTTGTTACGCAAAGGCGTCTCTTCCTCTAAGCTAGTTGGACACACCTCAATGAACGCCGAGCATGATACCTTTGGCATGACCGTTATGTGGCAGAATGGCCGCTCAGTTACCAGCTGGACCGGACAGTGCCATATCTGTGACGGCGAAGAGACCCTCATGACCACGTGGATATTGACGTCCAAGGTGGAGACTTGTGAAGAAAATTGGAAGGCAAACAGGTAAGTAAGGGTTTGGCACTTTCGAACCAAGTTGCCTTTATAGGAGGGGCATGATTACATTTAGCCATGGTACAAGTAGCCCGAACAACATCTGATGTCACTAACGCCAGAAACCGACCTTTTAGAACCTGCTATAGTTCCTGCTATGGACTTTTAACCGTGCATGCCACAATACTGTATGTGTGTACACATGTACTTATTTTGTGAAGATCAGTCTGGTAGATAGGTGTCTTGAACATCTATCCAATGAATTGGTTTGCTGTCCTCTCAGTGAATAATGGTGCAAGATATACCATGCCTAATATGGGGGCACAGGGTACCACCCCATCCCCCCACCTCTCACACAACGTTCACATACTTTAAACACGCTATTTTCCTCTTGTCCAGAAGTACCCCCCCCCCCTTTAAACCCTCTAAAGAACTCATGAGATTCCAAGCACAAAATGAAGACATGATACTGGGGGTACCACCATGCCCCATATCGAGTACCAAATGGTACAAGACGCTACTCAGTAGTCGCCTAATGTCTAGCTCCAAGACTCTTCAACTTAAGCACCAATCACACACGGTGCTGTCCGTTTTTTCAATTTATTCGTTATTTGTTAAAATCTAGCACAAAGTTCTTTTGGAGGGAATTTAAGTTCTTTGAACTGTTGCAGATATACTCCATTGATGTAATTGTGTGCAGTGGTAGTGGCAGATAATATAAACAAAGCCACCACCAACCAGAAATTTTACCTACAAGTAAATTTTATCCCTTCTAATATTTCAGAATCGGGCAAGATATCTTTAAAAGGTACGAGGTCCGAGACGGTCCCCGCCGGCATAAGGACACTCATACCCCGAGAGACTTCGCTCGTGAAGATGAGCAAGAAGAGACCGAAGAACAGAGGGATATTTAAGCCACATTAATGATTTGTTGATCGGATCACGAATTGCTGAACATTTTTCAAAGAACAATTGATAGTCATTATAATCATTGTCAAATTTCGATCACACATTTAGCGTAAGATCATTTTGTAGTTCTGGCAGCAATGCCGTTCATATCTTATTCATAGACTCAACAATTTTTTTTAAATAAGTCAAGAGCTATTTTATGAAGATTGTAGCTGAAGATTGTAACACTTTCCAGCCGATTTATACCTTTCAATATTCATTTGGCATCATACTTTTAACTCCCATAAATTTCTTGTAATGTGAAGATTTTTGCTTTATTTATTTTGTTAGCCGTCTTAAGGCTTATTCCCAGAATACCAAAGCTTTTTAAGCGTTCGTCGATTATAAAGATTAAGACGGGGTTGAAGAAAACGTGCCATCAGACTTCAGATCTTCCGTGCCTGTAAAAGCGCTATATATTTCTCATGCGGTGCCGGTAACTGAGTTACTAAAAGTCAAAAGTTGTAAACAAGTTGTTGTAAACATGTTGTAAACAAGTTTCGAGCAGTTTAGGTTTTATTGCACACAGGAGCTTTGTTTTATGTACATTAGTTTTGTTTGTTTATTTTTTGGTTTATTTTTTTGTTTTTTGTTTTGTTTGTGGTTTTGTTGTTGGGTTTTGTGGGTTTGGGGGGGGGGGGGGTCGCATTGTGGGCGCAACGAACGAGGCGCCAAAACCACCCCAACCCATCAAAATACAACTGCATGTTTTGTTTGATTCTGTTGGACTAAGGACTGCACTTGTAAATTGATTATGCTTTAGATGGGATCAGGTTTACCACCATAATCCAACAGTTTAGGTGTTCATGGAGAAAACCATAATAATTGTATTAAAAGCTGATCAAGTTGTAGTTAGGTATAAAAATTGCTTTTATAGTCATCAGTCAATAAAGTTTAATGTCATGCTGCAGATTCGTCGTAGTAAAGACATTTCTTTGTGATGGTATAATGATGAAAGCCAATTTGCCGACTGGCTGCTTACTAATATCAATGTCTCCACTATTTTAAGAATTTCAGACAATAGCGAGAATGTGATTTATTAGTTGACTAGATTTTGTTGCTTCATTTGCCACGGCGAAAAACTTTCTCAATGGCCATCATTTTGTTTGTAATTCAGCGAGACATTTTTAGGAAGTTTGGCACACATTTTCTTCATTAAAACAGCGCTTTTGTGAGCAATAAGTTTTGGGTTTTTTTCTTAGCCGGATACCATTGTATCACTGTGGGCTTGTATTGAAGTAGTTCCGATCGGCTGCCCAAGATGCATCGGTGTGAATGCTGGGGGAAGTTGACGTTCGATTTAGCTCATGGTTATTAAAAAAATCCCATAATTAAATACAAGTGCTGTTCCCCATATCAAGGAACAGGTCTCAGACGTTAGTACATGAAGCAAACTAACCTCCGTGACCTGGTAATTAAAAAAATCCCATGACTAAATACAAATGCTGTTTTTAAATATGTTTTTCCATCCTCATATCAAGGAACAGGTCTCAGACGTTAGTACATGAAGCAAACTAACCTCTGTGACCTGTTTATTAAAAAATCCCATGATTAAATACAAGTGCTGTTCCCCATATCAAGGAACAGGTCTCAGACGTTAGTACATGAAGCAAACTAACCTCTGTGACCTGGTTATTAAAAAATCCCATGATTAAATACAAGTGCTGTTTTTAAATATGTTTTTCCATCCTCATATCAAGGAACAGGTCTCAGACGTTAGTACATGAAGCAAACTAACCTCTGTGACCTGTTTATTAAAAAATCCCATGATTAAATACAAGTGCTGTTCCCCATATCAAGGAACAGGTCTCAGACGTTAGTACATGAAGCAAACTAACCTCTGTGACCTGGTTATTAAAAAATCCCATGATTAAATACAAGTGCTGTTTTTAAATATGTTTTTCCATCCTCATATCAAGGAACAGGTCTCAGACGTTAGTACATGAAGCAAACTAACCTCTGTGACCTGGTTATTAAAAAATCCCATGATTAAATACAAGTGCTGTTCCCCATATCATTATCAAGGAACAGGTCTCAGACAAAATTTGTGACAAACAATTCCCCCAAAACAAGCCTCCCCTCCAAAAAACCCAAAACGGAGCCCCTGATGAAGGGACAAGTGAAAAAGAAATTAAAAATTAAAAGGTAGAAGAAATAAAAACTCACTCGAAATTTCTATTGCATCCCTCGACACACAAAATTCCAACAAAATCATTTCGTTTCCTCAAAATATTATTAAATTCGATGAAAATATAATTTTGTTTCACAAAAAATAATTTTTCATTTTGAGAACGCAGTGTTTTTCTAGGTAACGAAATGAGATTATTTCTAGAAAATAGGTTCTCGTTCCCTTGAACACGCTTTCCCCCGAACTACAATTAAGTTCCCCAGAAATACGCTTTTGTTCCCTCGACACGCATTCGTTTCCTCGAAATATGATTTTGTTCGCAAGAAATATACTTTCGTTCGATCAAAATATGCTTTCCTTCCCAAACCTCGAAAGGAGATTTCGTTCCCTAAAAAAAAGCTTTCGATTCCTCGAAATATGACTTTGAATTTTTTGCCCGAAATATACTTTCATTCACCCGAAATATGCTATCGCTCCCTAAAAATACGCTTTCGTTCTCTCGCAATGAGATTTTGTTCCCCCAGAATTCCTCTTTCATTCCCTCAAGATAGCTTTTGTTCCCTTAAGATAGCTTTCGTTCCCCTGAAGTCCAATCACACCAATTTGTTACATTCCTTTGTGAGGGGCGACTTTGAGAGGGGACGAGTTTGTATGTGAGGGGGCGACTTTGCTAGGGGGGCGAATTTGTAGTTGGGGACTTTGTGATTGGCGAGTTTGCTGGGAGCGAGTTGACTGGTTACCGTGACCGTTGTTTATACACACTTTCAGATGGATAACGTGGACTGGATCCTCATGCCTTGTCGTAGTAAAACACTTACATAAACAGAGCACCAGTCTACTTGCAACATTGCATAGCATGTATCTCGTAAATTTGACACTTGCAACGGCTGGTAAAGCGTATACGGTGACCTTTGACCGCTTTTGTTTTTAAGGTCATTTCTCGTTAATTACGTGATATTTTTGTATAAAAAAATATAAAAACCATCTAGAAATAATTGTCTTTGATTCTACATGACTAAATTACGTAAACAGGTAACCGGTGTGTCCCTTTCACACATCGTGTAGGGAACACAAATTATATCCTCCCCTGTCCGGTTTTCGAGGTAGTATGCCTTTTTCTTTGAATTGAAAAAAAAATAAAAATATTCCATAATCAACTGATGCCCTAATTACCTTATTTAATATGCAAACATATATTAAAAGGTGATGGACATTGAAACTTTCACACCACGCACCGATCTTCGATGACTTCAATAGCGTCCCATTTGTTTTTAGTTTGACCTGTTTTCGATGCAAACATGAGCAGAAAATGATGGTGTCCGGGTGAAGCCATACGTGGAAGAAACATCTGCAGTGACTACAAGTGTTCTGTGAGACTTAGTGTATGACTCTATAGCCAGCAGTTTTCTTCATTTTATTCAACATATTTTTTATTTAGTTTTAAAAATAACCATGGTATTTTTCAAAAACTTTAAAAAAATAATTAAAAAGAAATGTAAATAATTCTTGGCTTTCAAATCTTATTTTTATTTAGTTTTGTGTCTTTTTATGTTTCTTAACATTTATAATAAAGCATATAAATAAACAGTGATAATCGAATCACAAAGCTGATGTTTAAATTTTAATATTAATAACAAAAATGATAGAGTGTTACAAAATAAAATTATCCAGACTATTACAGAAAAGGGCACGTGGCTTCTTTAATTTAAGCCTCTCTATTTTTTCCCCCAGAATGCTCAGCAGAATGTTCAGTCACATGATTTGATCATCGTGAATTTTGAATTGAAAAAGTGTTTGATGAAACTTTTTCGGTTGGATTTTTTTTTGTATGGCCCCAACAGTATGACATATTTTTGTACCTTGCACTTGCAGAAATGCCTAAGGCTAAAATACCACAACTTTTTGCATTTACAAGTGCAACTAACCAGTGGAGCCTTACATGTTTCTAAGTTTTGGTCAAATGAGAGGAGACTCTTTGCTTGGATGGCAAGTCAAACCACAAAAATTGTATCTAGGGACTGTTTACATCGCGCACAGATCGAGAGGTAAAAGATTTGCCTCGATTTCAGCGACGCCCTGAATACAGGGCGTCCTACGATATAAATAATATAATGTACGGAAACCCCGATCAAGGTGACACCGTGAAGGAGAAGCCTCTTGTGATTGTACATAAAGTATCCATATCCATACAGCAAAAAGGACAGCCTTGCTATATAAATTAACTATCATTATCAAAACTGAGCACCCACACATTCGCCTTTTGTTGAAACTCTCCACCATTCCTCACGTGGTACATAGTACGGAAGACAGGGGAACAGTCTGATCACAGCCTGCTCACCGTTGTGCGCGTGCGTTTCATTTTGTGAATATTCAAATTGCTGCCCGAAAAACAAATGTGGGCACCCCGCCCACATTTGTGGTCTCGGTCCAAAAGCGTCATGACGTTCGTTTTGATCCAGATGTTCGTGTGTGATACAAATCTATCTCTTCTCCAGTAATTCGTGTTGCGGACAGTAATTCGTGTTGCGATATCGCACCACGTTAAACAAAATGAACGTCGCCAATCAAGACTAGTCAGGGGCTCACTCCCCTATCGTACCCACGAGCACACTGGGTCGACGCGGGGAAGCTAAGTGAACGCACCCATGTATTATTAGCGAGCAAGGCATGCTGGGGGAAAATGGCACGGTGAGATCGATCATTCCTGGGAACGAGGACGTGAGGCTATGGAGCTTTCTATTACAACGTCACAGCCCGAGTTTTTGCCAATCGAGGTTGGAAAACTATGGAAAGCCATAACTGCAAATCAAAAACAGAAAGCCATAGTTTGTAGCAATGTCACACAATATTAAAAACAAAGTGTTGAATTTGTTGGAAACAAATCAACCAATCATGGAAGGTATTTCAGTTCATGAATCTTTACAGAAAATGTTGTTTTTGGTCACATCATTTTTTTAAACCATTGAAAGTTTTGCTAACATTCGGCCGTCTATACTAACCGGCGCACTTTTGTTTATCAAGAATGGAAAGGTCAATAAATGTTCCTTCCTCCATGGTTGAACCAGGAAACCAGAAAACATTTTTAAGTCACACCACCATTAGGCCTTTTTACACTGTCAAGTGCCGTGTCTGACGATTACGCATTAAGAAGTCATGGGTAAGGTATAGAAACGTTATTGTATTAAAAGCTGATCAAGTTGTAGTTAGGGATGAAAATGGCTTTTATAGTCAGTCAATAAAGTTCAAATGTCATGCAGAGTCGTCGTAGTCGTAGTAAAGACATTTCTTTGTGATGGTATATTAAATGATGAAAGCCAATTTGCCGACTGGCATTTATTAGTTACTAAATGTGTTGCTTCATTTGCCACGGCGAAAAACTTTTTCAATGGCCAACATTTTGTTTGTAATTCAGCGGGACATTTTTAGGAAGTTTGGCACACATTTTCTCCATTAAAACAGCGTTTTTGTGAGCAATATAATTTTTATTCGAAGCCGGGTACCTTTGTATCACTGTTGGCTTGTAAATTGTTTAAAATTGCAGATATACCTTGAGAATAATCATTTTACGATGTTTTCGTGAATCCACGACAAGTTTCAGACGTAATGCACACAAAGGAAGTAATTCCGGTTGGCTGCCCAAGATGCATCGGTGTGCATGCTGGGGGGAAGTTGACGTTCGATTTAGCTCATGTCAGGGGCTCACCCATGAGCACACTGGGTCGACCCGGGGAAGCTAATCGAACGCACACATGTATAACACTATCCCAGCTACACATAACAACATTGCACAACGTTGTGATAAGGTTGCAATTTGGTCGATGGGCTGACAACGTTTTGACGACGTTGTATGAACGTCGGATCTTAACATGATTTTCAACCAATGTTGTACTTTGGTTGCATGTTGGTAGTTTATGCAACGTTACCGAAAAGTTTTTCACCGAACGTTTTCACAACATTGTATTTAGGTATTATTACAACGTAGTATTTAAGTTAGGGCACCAACGTTGTGAAGAAGTTATTTTTTGGTCTCGTTAAAACGTAGTAATTATGTTGTGACATGCACGTTGTCTGCACATTGCATTTTGGTTTTATCAAAACGTCATATTTACACTGTGGCAGTCACGTTGTCTTGACGTTGTATTTTGGTATTATTAAAACGTAGTTTTGCCGTTCTGGCAGTCACGTTGTCTACACGTTTTATTTTGGTTACATAACAACGTAGTAATTATGTTGTGACGCACGTTGTCTGCACGTTGCATTGTGGTATTATCAAAACGTCATATTTGCGTTGTGGCAGTCACGTTGTCTTTACGTTGTATTTTGGTATTATATAAACATAATATTTGCGTTGTGGCAGTCACGTTGTCTTCACGTTGTACTTTGGTAACAATAAAAACGTAATTATTAAGTTTCGGCTGTATGTTGTCTTGTTGTTGTATTTTGGTATTGTCAGAACGTAATGTTTAAGTTTTTGTGTTCACGTTGTCATTACGTTGTATGTTTGTATTTATGTTGAGACAGCCACGTTCTCAACCTTCAAACATACTATTGTGACCCTCACATCATTTGTAGGCCTTTTAGTTTTATCACAGTATAGTATATCTTTGTTTTTACCATCACGTAATTGTGGCAATAGTTTAATTACAATCATATTGAATATTTCAAGCAGCTCATTGGGATGGTTTTGAAGGACATTATTATCTAACAGTACAAGGGTTGTTTGACATCACAAACAATGTTTTTATCGCAATTTAGTTTTTTACATCGATTGTCATAGTTAGTACAATTAATTGGCACTTGAGGAGCGTCCCTATCACATCTGCATCGATCAATCTAAACAGTACAACCGGTAATTGCATTTAATTGAACTTATTGTGTCAAGCAGTGCACATGGGGAGAGAATCCAACCCCCCCCCCCCTCCACCCCACCACCACCACCACCACCACACACCACCACCACACACCACCACCGTACAGCGGCATTCCAAGCCGTTGACGGAATCTTCGACAGAAATATTTTCCACTGATAGTATGGTCTGTCATCACTTAGGCCGTTTTGTTCCACGCTAAAAACTTCCTCAAAAGCCAAAACTTGTTCATCAATGTTTCAAAGATACTTTCAAAGTTTGAAGTATACTCTCGGGTACTATTAATTGTGTTTTGCCTCACTTTATTAATTACAAAGACCTACGTTTCCGTTCAGATATCATGCGCTCATCTTGACAGATTGAGTAGCGCACGGAATGCTGCGGTCTATTAAAAATTATTATGACAACGTCATGACAACGTAAATATCACATATGCAAATTTTTAGATATTTACTATAGGGCTTAGAAGTTGTACAATTCATACAAGTTTTTTCAAGAAATTTACCAAATTTATGAACTAGGTGCACTAATTTTTTCTTGTATTTGTCTAGACTGTCAGAGGATTTTATGGATAAAATAAATGCAGTAATTAAAACATGAAATATAATTTCCAATATATAATTAAAATTAAACAACCCTTTAAAAAATATACACCCATGACTGCCAAATAAAAAAAAATCGGTCTATAGTACTTGCTGTACAATGTATAGTATACAGGTGCAGAGAAGTCGGGTAAAGTAACGGCAATGTGTAGAAGAGACCTACTGGTAAGGTTGTATTGTTGAAAATAAATTATCATGATGACATACCAATTAACAGTATTTTGTAATTGTGTAAATATGATTGATCTGCCGTTGTGACAACGTTCAGGGTACCGGAAAATTACGTTGTGACAACGTTCTGGGTACTGAAAAAAGTTACGTTGTTGCAACATTCTTTTGAAAACAATTATTTACAACATGGCAACGTTGTGTATACGTGCTTACAACGTGGTAAGTTCGTTGCATCATTACGTTCTAAAAACGTACAGGGGAGTCGACAAAGATTCGTTGCTACAACGTTACTTAGATTACGTTATAACAACCAAAAACACACACTCTGGCAACGTTGTTGTAACGTTATGTATAAGTTGTCATATGCACTCTTAAAACCGAAGTGTTAAAAATGTAACCCTTTGCAAGTGTAGCATTTTGTTCAACCCTTCAAGTGTTAATCAAGGGCAAGTCTAACACCCCGTAGTCTCATACTAACACCTCCGGCCAAGTGTGATCCTAACACTTTTCATAGTGTTGAATTCTAACCATTAGCCGAGTGTACTTGTAACACTTTCCTGGTGTCGCATTTCATTTTCTTAGGGTACGTTCGAGTAGCTTGTCCGAGTTGACCCGAGTGAGCTTCCCCGAAAATGTACCTTATTAACACATTCCGTAGGACCGGACATGGAGGTAAAAAATATATGTAAAAATACCAATGTACAACCAAAAATGTTCCTTCTATACTGAAACAGCTACGTGAAATTGTACTTCTTTTCCTAATGCAAGGGGGCGTCATCTTTAAATACGTGCGAGTGACGTCATTGATTCGAGTAACCCCGAGCCCGAGTCGAGTAGACCCGACAATGACGTCAGAGCTAATCGAACGAGCTGGCGCGGCGCGCGCGTGCGCAGGAGGACAATACAATGTTCTTTTTAACGATGGAGATCGTTGGGCCGGCAGTGGTCGTCCTTGAGAAAGAAAGATCTTCAAAGTTCATGCTGAGATAGGTGAGTGTTTAGGTAAATGTATGCTTATGAATCATTAGCCACTTGTATATATTCTGTGTCTGTTTTTGATAGAGGTATTTTATGCATTGCTCCGATGTCATTTGATTATCAAAACTGATTTTCTTGCATATGGAAAAGTTTTGGCTGTTTGCCGCCCATATGTTGCCGCCTGTTCGCGTACACAGACGGTACGGTGCGGCTATACAAACACACATAGGCCTGGCCTATAGTAACTACGACCATAGAGCAAGGACAGATGGCTCATTCTATGAATTAAGGGTCCAAAGTGTGACATTAATGTCAGATTTTCTAAATCATTTGACATAAAATATATATGTCTATTTGCAAAGCCATACATATCTCCTTGACACATTGGATAGTTATTTCAGAATTGTTACTAACATGAATGGTTTACAATGAATGGAATAACATGGTACTTGGCAAAGTTCCGCGTGTAACAGGGACACCATATCAGAGTGTTAATTCTCCCCAAACATTAAATTTAAAAACTGCTTCTTACTTTTTAGAAGTTCTGAGATGACTTTAAATGGCTTCACACAATAATAGAAATTTTTACCAAACTTGAACATTTCTTTAAATTAAATTAGGGCACGCTTTTTAGTGAACAAATTGTAAAAATGCAATTTTTTCATCAAAGTTGATTTAATTTTAAATTTTAAATTAGGAACTGCACTTGAAACCTAAAATTTAAGTAACTCTTGCATGCGTTTTTTGTTAGCCCTGGTTTTGAGATGTCTTTTAATAAAATCCAATGTGCCTGTGATTTTTATTTATTTTGCAATCAATTCTAAAGGGTTTATATTGTTTTTAAATTGATTAGTGAATCTCATTATTAAATCTACAATTTACAAATAAAACTTAAACTAATGCTTCAGATTGTTTTTTTTAAAACGCACAAAAACAACACTTCGCCTGGCCTTCGCGGGCGCGGGAAAAGGGGACTACTACATTTGGCTGAAGGGACATTTCTTCTTCACGTTTTTGTTTTGGGAAGTTTGAAATTATTACTCATCTTGAATACCAAATCATAAATACCCCCAAAAGTTTTAAAAGTATCCCAAAGCACTAAAACAAAACCAAAGTAAAAACATAATTATTTTTGATTTACCCGTCTAAAAATGGACCGTTTCACAAGTGTGCAAAACACACCCGTCTAAAAATGGACCGTTCCACAATTGTGCAAAACACGACACAACTAAAATGCGAAACTGTTGCATATTTCACGACGTCGACAGTCAAATTTGTATTGTTAAACCCATGAATAGGACCATGTATCCCTTCTTCTTATCTTTCCCACATATTCATTTGCATTTTCTACGTCATTAAAAGCAAAAAATTATGTGGTTTTTTTACTTTTCTGGTGGCGAGTCGTCGTGACCGTAAATTGGGCAATGTGTGTGGTACCCAGACTACCATTGGTTCAGTATGCGCACTAAATTAATGGGGTACCTGTCTCACACATCGTAACGTGTGGAAACAATAATTTTCACCCGTGAGCAAGAAAGATTACGGGGTGCAAACGGTGTCGTAAAAGTAGTTAAAAACGGTTACCTGTTGTGTTCCTAACGATTCCATTTAATTAATATAATCAAATAGTTACAGTGAGGAAATTTGGGTGTCTGGTTTTGAGTTTAATACGATTTGGAGTCCGTTTCCTTTTGAGTCTTCACTACGTAACTTTGGACCCGAAACATTTTGGTAGGTCCGCCCCCATCTATTTTCCCGTAACGACGCTAGGATCGGGGACTATGAAGTTACTTTTAATTACCTTTTAATTAATCACAGCTGTTGACAAGTTGCCATAATTGAACCTAAATGCCAGGTATCCTAGCCACTAAGACTGCTCCACCATGGCTCTCAAGCAGCCTGTGCAAAATCAGATACATGTGATGGGAAAAACTTTCTTCCTAGAATTAAAAGAACATATATATCAACATTTCGTTGAACATCATTTTCTTTTCTTTTTTCAGATGAGAAGTCTCTGTATGGATTCCTTATTTTAGTGAATATGCTCTCATCAAAACTGAGGAAATCATCTGGCACTGATGCCATGACTGCTCTCATTGATTTCAAACCAGTAAGTGTTAACATTGTTGTACACTTTCATTCAGTGTAGACATAGATATTCATGCTTGACCAAAACTATTATTTTCACTGAGATTCTGCCAGAGACCTGGGGCGGATTGCAAACTGGTCTAAGACTGGTCTATGAGCTTAGCCGGCTAACTTGAGATTGCTTAGACCAGTCTTTAATTATAGGCCGATTCCAATAGCGCAGGCTATAACTACAGACGGTCTTAAAGTTGAAGCCTGCTGAGAGCTGGCTATAATCGGTCTATGTTGTTTAGACATGGTGCAACAGCTTACAGATATTGATGATACAAACAATGGGCATACTATATATTCAGAGACATTTGACGATCAGATATTGTATCAAAAGTATTTAGATTCCCATCTTAAAATTAATTTTCCAATAATTTATACAGAACTAATAATAAGAACGCGATACCTCCAGTGTTACACTGCGCCTTTGTTTTGTCATTGATTGATTAATTGATTTTGTTCTCAAGGCACATGGTTGTCAACATGTGAAATTGCAAAGTAATGTATGGTGCAGTAAATAAGATGTTTCATTCTGTCTTAAATTACATGTTGAATAAATCTGAATAAGTCATGTAGATTATGATAGCATTTGATATTTCGTCCTTTTCAGGTTGGAACAAACATCGAGCATTACATACAAAGTAAGAAACGCCAGAGGGGTCAACCATACCTCCTTTGCCTGGGCTCCCGGGACAACCCAGGACAGTACTTTGCTATTCTGGACAATGAAGCAATCCCATGTGACACAGACATCACAAGTGCAGTAGACCGTATCTTCAAGGTGCACTACGTCTTCAACCTGGAGTACCCTCCAGTGCTATATGGCTTTTATGTTTTTCTAGAGTTGTGCGTTTTTGGCATTGAGGTCACTGCCAAAGCTCCATCTTGTGTGCGGGAGCTGGACAACAGCTTGGCTATTCTCCAAAAGAGCGCAAGTGCTGTGTTAGATTCATCAGTCAATTAATCGAGCAGTAGGCCCTATATTCTTGAAATCTTGAAGCAGTTTCGGGATGGGATGTATACTCGATCATGGTTGAAAGTAAATGGACACCGCTTATTTACTTCTGAAGCGAAACTATGCATTAGATTTACACGTGTTCTCCCCAACATCTATTTTGGGTGTTCAGCTAAAAAATAAATGGTTTAGATATTTGTATCATGAAAATATCACAAATTTTAAATATTTAAAAAAAAAAAAAAAATGTTGATATTCTGGCAGGAGATAATTTCTGAAATGCTTGTCAAAGCATCTAAGTGAAAGGACAAAAAAAAACACCATTAAAATATCCTTCATGAAAAATTGATGATGAATGTGTGATTTTTTTGTTTAAATTGTCCACATTTATGAGAAAAATGCAAATACTCAGCAGGGTTAAGCTCTATAACTCTACAATTTGCACCAATGTTATTATGTTTGCACACTCATTAATGTAAGTAAAGGATATAGAAAATTCGAATTAAAATAATTGTTTCGATATTTTTAAAATTTGCACCAATGTTATTATGTTTGCACACTCATTAATGTAAGTAAAGGATATAGAAAATTCGAATTAAAATAATTGTTTCGATATTTTTAAAATTTCATATCTTCCTTGATTGTTTTTTTCCAATTCTTCACCAAAAGTCTTAAAATTTATTGGTCTTTTATGCAAAACTGGTTTGGGATCGTAATACTACAAGAACAACAAATTCTATCCGTTAATCATAATTTGAAATCGTGATATTTTCATGATACAGATTTGCCTTCTGCTATTTCAAGGGAAGATGCTGGAATATTTTAAATACATGTATGCCTGTTCCCATATATTGTACAGGCCTGGTACTTTGTACTTTAGGGGCAAGGCAACTTTTCCTTGGTAAAGGGCACCTCTATGGGGAATATGTCGATTTCTTTTGGAACATCTCAAAGGGCACAAGGCAAAGTCCAGGGCATAGAGGCAAGTCATAGAAGTGCCCCTTACCAGGGACAATTGTCGTGCCCCTTCAAAAGCGAAGTTCAAGGCTTGCCTCCGTTGCCTTTGTGAAGCATCAGGCCTGCATACATTTTTTATGTAAATGTTGACTCTGCAAATGTTGCCATTAGGCTAACTTTTTTTATTAAGGGAATAAAAGTTTGATGTGTGGTCTTTTACCGTAGGATTAAGACTGATGGGATTTTGGCCATGGGCGAGGAGGACCAAGCCGAAGGCAATGTCTTTTATTGCCCATCATGATCACAATCTCAGAGGTCTTAATCCTACAGTAAAGACCAAGCATCAATTTTTTATTCCATTCATAATTGCTCTTTTTCATGGTAAAAGTTGTATCAAAATTCTGTGGCTTTTGTTGCACACGTTAATAACAAAATCAATTCTATTTCATATCAATGGAAGATGCTGGAATTTGAATTTTTTTAAACATGTATGTCTACAAATACATTTTAAAGCCTTGTACATTTCTTATGTAAATGTTGACTCTGCAAATGTTGCCATTAGGCTACTTTTTTTAAAAGGAAGTGTTGGATTCTGGCTGACTTGGGTACTGCACTAGCCAAGTGAAACGCCCTACCACTGGCCTCAGCATTCCACTTTGATAACAGACCACAGGTTTGGGTGTTGAGTTACCATGTTGAGAAAAGTTCCTAGTAAATTACTCTAGGGGGATGGGAATAAAACCTTTTACCCGTAGGATTTAGACCGATGGGGATTGTGGCCCATAGGTCTTAATCCGAGGTAAAGACCAAGGATCAAACATATAGTTCCCAAACTGTCTTGGTATGTTTTGTAAAAATATGAATTGAGATTTGTACTTTCATGTTTTAAAAGTTAGTATCATTCATGAGATTTGGCCTTTTGGTCACAAATTTTTAATGTAATTCTGTAATTTTGGTTTCTTTCTAGTTTTACCGTTTGGCTCGTTTTTAATTGTACATTGCTTCATATGTATCTTTTTATTATAATTATTAAATTAATGATAAAGTTTGAACATTCTCGTTTATCTTTACTTTATTTTTCCTGTGCTAAGGTCAGACATACAATTTGTAAAAATATGTCATGAGCTTCATCAATGGCCTTGGGATCTATGTATAGACCTTTATCAAGTTGCATCCAGCTTGTTTTACTTCCCTTCAAAGCAGTGTAACCAAATTGAGGCTGGAAGGGCGAGTAGTCTGGTAACTTTTCTTAGTTATGATAATTGGTGTTACCTTTTTCAATCGGTATACAGGGAAGGTGACCAAGATTGTTGTTGAGTGATCAAGGTCTATACCACCCTATCATTTATAGGGTTGGCCTAACCCAAAGAACGAGATGAAACTACCCCTAGAATGTGTTGAGGCAACACCTGGAAGGAGTAGTACCTACCCCTAGAATGTGTTCAAGTAGCCCTTAGAAGAGTTGAAACTACCCCTAGAATGTGTTGAGGCAACACCTGGATGGAGTAGAACCTACCCCTAGAATGTGTTCAAGTAGCCCTTAGAAGAGTTGAAACTACCCCTAGAATGTGTTGAGGCAACACCTGGAAGGAGTAGAACCTACCCCTAGAATGAGTTCAAGTAGCCTTTAGAAGAGTTGAAACTACCCCTAGAATGTGTTGAGGCAACACCTGGAAGGAGTAGTACCTACCCCTAGAATGTGTCCAAGTAACCCTTATAAAAGAGTTGAAACTACCCCTAGAATGTGTTGAGGCAACACCTGGAAGGAGTAGTACCTACCCCTAGAATGTGTTCAAGTAGCGTTTGGAAGAGTTGAAACAACCCCTAGAATGTGTTGAAGCAGCCCTCAGAGGTGTTGGAACTAACACTTGGGTAGTGTTGCAACAACCCCTGCCAAGAGTGATCCTACCCTTAAAGTGTTGCAGCTACACTTTGTAAAGGTTACATCTATAACACTTCGCAAGTGCTAGGGGTGTAACACGTCATGGGGTGTTTGCATAACACTAGGAGTGTAGTCCCTCCTCGCACTCTTCGAAAGTGTTAAAAATGACACTTAAAGAGTTACTTTTAACACTTCATTTTTAAGAGTGTACTG